>OX380337.1:13368788-13968788 GCA_947425015.1 Pterostichus niger
TTCTAGGTGGAGGAGTGTGTTATACCATACTGATGAGCTCTAATAAGAGCGAAACGCGTCTATGGTTACTAACTGTGCTGGCCAGCCTCTGACGATTCCCCCTTATGGTGACTTGGAGGCTGAATTTTGTGAGACTTAGCCAAGTGTTTAGTTTATATTTTTTGTGTGATAATTTGGATTTTGTTAGCTTGAAAGTATTATTGAAATTTCTATTAGAAGGACTATTTAAGTTGGGTGTATAATTTGTTAAATATAATGGTATAAACTGGTTAAATTTTTGTGGTTGTTTACTTTTTGGAATGATTTTCTTTTTGTTATTTTGTGGTTTGAAATTTTTAGTCGACGGGTTTTCGAACTGGAAATTGTTAGTTAACATGCTTAATGCAGAATTTAAATCTTAGGGACTTTTAGCCCTCATAAGTTGTCCGATCAGTTCTTTAAAGTACTCTTAATAACAAGCGTAAGGCATAAATTTGAAAAAAAAAACGAGATAAGTCAGTTACCACTGTTGTAATCTAATTAAAGTTCATGTTATGTAATGAATTGAACAAAATAAAATTTATATTTTTAAAGTTAAAAAGGCTTTAATTTATATACATTATTTGTCATTCTTAAGCTCTAATATTATTCTAAAATAGTTATGTCAGAAGTGGGATTCGAACCCACGCCCTCAGAGAGGACCAGAACGCTCAGCCTGCTTCAAACAGACAAGGAATCCTTGAGTCTGGCGCCTTAGACCGCTCGGCCATCCTGACATGGTGATATGTGTACCAGTGGATCTCAAAATATGACTTGTACAGTTGTATAAGTCATAAAATTGAACAATCTGTTAAAAGCAGAATTCGGATCATCTAGTAAAACGGTCGATGCATGTAAGGACATAAGAGTAATTGTCTGAAATTGGTAGTTTTACAATGTCAATGTGTATTAAAGAAAATCGTGATGAAGGAATGTAACATTTTGAAATTGGTGATTTAGTATGCCTAATTAATTTTGCTTTCTGACAGATTACACAGTTTCTTGTTAACATTGTGTGTCATTTTCATACTCGATTGTTTCACTATCTATGTTATGTAATTCTTCAGAGATTACGTTTTGTTTGGGTCTAAAATTTTGGTAACCATGAGATGGTCCTGGATATGGTGTTGTTTGTGGATATGTTCATGGGTGTAGGTTTTGGAAATCTTTGACCAAAATATGGGTTTTATTGAAATTTCTATTAGAAGGACTATTTAAGTTGGGTGTATAATTTGTTAAATATAATGGTTTAGACTGGTTAAATTTTTGTGGTTGTTTCTGTTGTAAACAATGAATATTTAATATTTAAGTAACTATAGATACTAAGGTTCTGACATAAATAGAATAATAATAATAATAATAACTGTCAGTGTGTGTATTCTCAAGTCTGTTATAATAAATATACTATATATAATACACGAGTATTACCTCCACAATTACTACTATAACAATAGGTTATGGGCCCAGAGTGGTAAATAGGTCAGTATTTAAATTTTGTGACTAGACAGTATTTATTATTGTCTGAATAATGGAATCAAGCATAATTAAATTAAAAGGCAAATCTAACTGGAGCCTTTGGAAGTTTCAAATTAAAATTGTGCTGGCGGCTAAGAAATTAACAGACTTAATCGAAAAGGACACAAAACTTAAAAATGTAGATGAGGTTGATGAAACTGTACAGAAGAAACAAGTTGAAGAGTGGATTGGAAGAGACAATAAAGCCAAAGAAATAATTGTAACCAGAATGGAAGAAGCACCAATGAATCACATTCTTACTTGCGAGACAGCTTTTCAAATATGGAACAAACTATTGGCTGTATATGAACAGAAAACAGAAGTCAGTCTTCATATGCTTCAACATAAATTTTTCAATTACAAATACGAAGGACAAGGAATATCAGTACATGTTTAAAAATTAGAAGAAATAGTAAATCAACTGAAGCAAGCGAGCGAAAATATTTCAGATCAAATGCTCATGACAAAAATATTAATGTCATTGCCAGAACAATTCAAACATTTCATTTCAGCATGGGAATCAGTTCCTGTACTAAATCAAAATTTGAACGATTTATTGTCACGCTTATTAATTGAAGAAGAGAGAATGAAAGTTGTAAATAAAACACCTGTAAATAATGATGAAAATTTTGCGTTGACAGCCAGACAGAAAACTAATAAGGAATGTTCAATTTGCGGCAAGAACGGACATTATTCGCAACAATGTTTTAGAAATAAAAATTGTAGTAATCCTTTATTATATCATTTTTGTAGAAAGCCTGGACATTTTATCAAAAATTGTCGTTTTCGAATTCAAAAGCAAAATAATGATTCACATATCGAACAACATAGAAATAATTTTAAGAAGTTTGATTTCAAAAACGCTTTTGTAAGTATGGCTATGCTGTCAGATTCAGAATTAGAAGAAAACAGTTGGTATTTAGACAGTGGGGCCAGCGACCACATGACTGGATCCAAGGAATGGTTTCATTCAATAACAAAAACTGATAGATTAGTAAAAATTGGCGACGGGACATTGTTGAAAGCTGAAGGGGTAGGTGACATCCATGTTCTAATAAAAGTCATATCTAAATGGATATCATCTGTTTTAAGGATGTGTTATTTGTTCCAAAATTAAAAATTAATCTTTTCTCTGTTGGAGTTGCTCTTGAAAAGGGTTATATATAATATAGTAGGAGACTCTTATACATGTAAATTAATTAAAAATGTAAGAGTATGTGCTCAAGCAAATCGTCAAGGCAAAGTATGTATTATGGATATAAAATTGAATTATGAACTAGCAAATTCGACAATGAGTGCGAACAATTCTCTAATGGTTTGGCATGAAAAACTTGCACATCAGCATATCAATCACGTCAAAAAGATTCTTAAAAATTTTAACATCAATTTTACAGATAACAATAATAATTTTTGCGAGGAATGTAAAATGGGTAAACAAAGTCGACTTCCTTTCGAATCAAGTTCTTCTAAAACATCACATTCGTGTGAACTAATACATGCAGATTTATGTGGTCCCATGGAAAGAACAAGCATTGGTGGATCAACATATTTTTTACTGATAAAAGATGATTATTCGCATTACAGGACTGTGTATTTTCTAAAGAACAAGTCAGAAGTTTTCAACAAACTTAAGCAGTTCCTAGTAAGTGCCGAAAATCAAACTAAAAATAAAGTTCAAGTAATTCGTACTGATAATGGTGGAGAATTTGTAAACGACGATCTCAAAAAATTGTTTGAAAATTTTGGTATCAGACATCAAAAGAAACACACCAGAACAAAATGGTAAAGTAGAACGAGAGGTGAGAACTGTTGTCGAAGCTGCAAGAACAATGATGTTAGCTAAAAACATGGAAAAATATTATTGGGCTGAAGCAGTCAACACTGCTATTCATGTAATAAATTGTAGCGGAACAAGCTCAATAAATAATAAAACTCCATATGAACTTTGGTATGGCAGAAACCCAGAAATAAAGAATTTACAAATTTTTGGGTCAGAAGTTTTTATGCATATTCCAAACGAAAAACGTCAAAAATGGGATACAAAAAGTAAAAAAGGTATATTTGTAGGCTATGAAGAAAATAGCAAAGCATTCAGAATATTTCTTCCACATGAGCAAAAAGTAGTCATTTGAAACCGGTGACTGATGTTGAACAGAGAGAAATAAAAAATGAATATAATTTGAAGAAAAATTAAGAAGCTTATGAAGAAACAATACCTGGAAAAGAACCACCAAGGGACGAAAATAACAAGAATTTAAGAGAGGAAGAAATGGAAAGAATAGAAGTAGCTAAAGGCGACGACGATGACACAGAAAAAGAAGACACAGCTGAAGAAGACAACGACAACGCAGAAAAAGATGAAATAGTAGCTGAAGAAGATGATAAAGAATATGAAAATCAACTTGAAGGAGACGAAGGTGAAAAAGTTAATAAACTTCAAGAAAGAAATCAACGTTACAATTTTCGAAACCGAAATTCATTAAGAAAACCAGGAAAATTTCCAAACACCTGTAATTTTGCTGATAATATCGAAGATTGCTTAACTTATAAAGAAGTCATTAATTGTCAAGAACATCATTTATGGAAAAAGGCTATTGAAAAAGAACTAAACGCATTAGAAGAAAACAATACATGGTATGAAGTAAATTTACCTGTAAATAAACCAGTAATTGAATCAAAATGGGTGTTCAGAATAAAAAGAAATTAAAAAGGAGAACCAACAGAATATAAAGCCCGATTAGTCGCAAAAGGTTTTCAA
Organism: Pterostichus niger; assembly: GCA_947425015.1. Taxonomy (NCBI): domain Eukaryota; kingdom Metazoa; phylum Arthropoda; class Insecta; order Coleoptera; family Carabidae; genus Pterostichus; species Pterostichus niger. The sequence continues at coordinate 13,373,080 of OX380337.1, forward strand.
CAGAAAGAAGAGTTTGATTTCTCTGAAATTTATGCTCCGGTAGCAAAACTTGCAACTGTACGTGTTCTGTTAGCAGTGGCAAACCAGTTAAATATGTACATACAACAGATGGATGTCAAAAGCGCATTCTTGAACGGTGACATTCACGAAGAAGTATTCATGTTGAAACCAGAAGGGATGGATGCAAGTGATGAAAAGGTACTGAAACTCAATAAGTCCTTGTATGGATTAAAAAAATCCCTACGATACTGGAATGATAAATTTAACAATATTATGAACAGTTATGGTTTTGAGAGATCTAAAACTGATTATTGTCTTTATGTCAAAATAGAAAAGGAACAGAAATTGTATGTGGTATTGTATGTAGACGATCTTCTCATTTTCGGAACATCAAAACAACAAATGAGTCATATTAAAAGAGAATTAAATGAACATTTTAAAATGACAGATTTAGGAAATGTAAAAAACTACCTTGGATTACACATAGTCTACAAGAAAGAAGAAGGAATATTAGAAATAGACCAAAAGGCATATCTTCTTTCAATACTTAATCGTTATAAAATGAATGATTGCAAACCAGTAAATATACCGTTAGATATGAATTTTAAAGGTATATCGTCAAAAGATGTTGATGAAAAATGGGAATCTTCATGCAGAAAACTAGTTGGAAGTTTGATGTATGCAGTACTGGGATCACGTCCTGATCTTTGTATCTCAGTTAACATTCTCAGTAGATTTCAAAGTAAGCCTAATGAAGAATTATGGAAGTGTCTCAAGCAAATTCTGAGATATGTAAAGGGAACAATTGACATAAAACTTATCTATAAAAGAAATTCTAAGACACCAATTCTTCAAGGATATATCGATGCGGATTGGGCAGCCGAACACAGTGAACGAAAATCAACGTCAGGTTATGTTTTTCAAGTTTTTGGATCAACAGTTTCATGGAATTCTTGTAAACAGCAGACAGTTGCACTAAGTTCCACAGAAGCTGAATATGTTGCACTAAGTGCTGGTATAAGTGAAGCTTATTGGATCAGAAGTATTCTAAATGATTTAAAATTTTCTATTCACGACCCAACGACAATATTTGAAGATAATCAGTCGGCGATAAGGCTTGCTAAAAATCCTGAAAATCATAGACGACTCAAACATGTGGATACTAAATATCATTTTATTAGAGATAAAATTGCGTCTGGTATTATCGATATAAAATACATTTGTTCTAGTGATCAATTAGCAGATGGTTTTACAAAGCCTCTTGGCAATGCAGCATTAAAGAAAATGCGTTTGAAGTTAAATTTTAATATGTAAAACGAGGTTATTTAGATATTTTAAATTTTCATTGAGGGGGCGTGTTGTAAACAATAAATATTTAATATTTAAGTAACTATAGATACTAAGGTTTTGAAATAAATAGAATAATAATAATAATAATAACTGTCAGTGTGTGTATTCTCAAGTCTGTTATAATAAATATACTATTTACCTAATACACGAGTATTACTTCCACAATTACTACTATAACAATAGTTTCGTGGTTTGCAATTTTTAGTCGACAACTGAAGATCGTTAGTTAACATGCTTAATGCAGAATTTAAATCTTAGGGATTTTCAGCCCTCATAAATTGTTCGATCGGTTCTTTAAAGTCCTCTTAATAACAAGCGTAAGGTATAAATTTGAAGAAAAAAACAAACAAGATAAGTCAGTTACTACTGTTGTAATCTAAATAAAGTTCATGTTACGTTGCGCACGGGGAGTATTTGGATGGGTGACCGTCCCGAGAAACCCGCGTTGCTGTTGACTCTAAGATCTTAAACGCAGGATCAGGGCGTAATGGCGGCATATGACCTTAGCAGTTGGTCCGCCAGGAAGCCAGAATAAAAAAAAAAAAAAAATAAATTAAAAAAAAAAAAAGTTCATGTTATGTAATGAATTGAACAAAATAAAATTTATATTTTTAAAGTTAAAAAGGCTTTCAGTTATATACATTATATGTCATCCATAAGGTCTAATATTATTCTAAAATAGTTGTCAGAAGTGGGATTCGAATCCACGCCCTCAGAGAGTACCAGAACGCTCGATCTGCTTCAAACGGTCAAGGAATCCTTTGGCGCCTTAGACCGCTCGGCCATTCTGACATGGTGATATGTGTACCAGTGGCTCTCAAAGGATGACTTATACAGTTGTATATATTTTAAAAAGATAACAAACATTGCAGCATCTTCAGGCAACTATAAACTATCTGACTCATTAAGGTGAAATATTCGGCCTGAAATTCGTTAACCAGCAATTTGTTATCGTATAAGTATAGTATAAATAGTGTGTTATCCACGAGACATTTATTATTAGTGTTGAAGTTTTAAATAAATAAATTTGCAAAACTGGGAAAAAACGTAGCAATTCATCTTCAGCTACCGAACAATATTGTTAAATTTGTACAACAAAATAATTACGATAATACTACATACACACAAACGAGTTCACAAATGAGAAATAAAATTGAAAATACGATCCCTTCTTTAAATTTATATATATATATATATATATATATATATATATATATATATATATATATATATATAAATAATTAATTTAATTTATTGACATGAAAAAGATTAGATTACACGATTTTATTTTTTTGATAGTAAAAAATATCAATTATATAACATCAATAACTACTGTAACTATGTACGTAACTTGAAAATACAAAAAATAATAACTATATAACAATTTACAAATCACAACAATACTCCCCCGAAAAACGGAACATGCAATACAAGACAAGAAAAGAAAAGAAACATATAATACAATATAAATAACAGTAGAAGTATATGAAAAATTATGATGATCACAGTGAACATGGCGATGTTGTCAATAATTAACAAAAATCAATAAAATTGTTAAAAATAATTGTTATCAATATATGCTGGTTTAACTCTGTCTACGCTGATTGACTCAACAGTACCATTTACAAGAATTTTGAAAAATTTGTCATGCCGTTCTATAACTTTGAATGGTCCGTTAAAAGCTTGTTTGAGGTTTGGTCCGATTTCATCATTTCCGATAAAAACATGATAAGTAAGAAATAAATTTTTAGGTATGTAAGTTGATGGAAATTTAGAATTGGATATTTGAGTGGTAAAACGTTTTACGTACATTTGAATCGTAATGAACTGTTTACTTAACTCTGTCTCTAGGGGTTACGAGACTTATAACGTGCTAGCCCGTGTAAAATTTATAACGGGCTGTTGACATTGGTTATCATGACAACATATCTAATTTTAAACGTTTGACACTTACATATTTTTTTATTAAACAAAATCTGTCAGATTTTCAAAGTCTACCTTGATTGAACATTTTAGTTATTGCGTTTTACTATTGCAATTAATTTTATTAAATATACATTTATTGCGATTCAAATGCACATAAAACATTGTAGAATGCTCGACCGTTAACTGAAATTTACAGGCTCACACAGATAACAGGCTCGCTAGCGCTCGCCCGTTACCTTTCTATGCTCGCCTGTAAATTTCTGTATAACGGTCTTGCAATGTAAATAACTATTAAATTACTGATTGAAGGTTTAAGATTTTCTAAAAATTGAGCTGTATTTAAATCGCATGGTGGAATGGATGTTTGTTTTGGTATAAATTCTCCTGGTAATCATAATTTAGTACCGTACACTAATTCAGCAGAACTACAGTAATTTTTTTAATTGTAGATCTTATACCAAGCAGAATAAAAGGTAGAAAATCAATCCAACGGGATGGATATTGAAACGTTTTAAGAGAATCTTTCAAATACCGATTAAATGTTTCTATAATTCCATTTGATTGGAGGTGATAGGCTGCAGTTCTTATATGATGTGAACCTAGTAATTTCAACAAATAAGTAAATAAAGCAGCATTAAATTGTTGTCTTCTATCAATAGTCATTGTACTAGGGACATCAAAACGTGAAAACCAACAAGAAATCAAAACTTTGGCTACAGTTTTAATCGAACAATCTGTTAAAGGAAGAACTTCGGGCCACCTAGTAAAACGGTCGATGCATGTAAGGACATAAGAGTAATTGTCTGAAGCTGGTAATTTTACAATGTCAATGTGTATTAAAGCAAATCGTGATGAAGGAATGTCAAATTTTGAAATTGGAGTTTTAGTATGCCTAGTTACCTTTGCTTTCTGACAGTTTAAACAATTTTTTGTTAACATTGCAATGTGTTCACGTCTTTCCAAATAAATCTAGATGAAATTAATTTTATTGTAGCATTTATTCCAGTATGAGAAAGAGAATGAAAATGACTGAATACAGTTTTTTTGAATGTTTTAGGTATGTATGGTCTACAATTGCCTGTTGAGACATCACAAGTCAGTTGTAGGTTAGAATTAGGTAGTTGAAAGTCTTGAAATTTTAATGAAGTATTTAATCAGGTTTTAAGATTTAATAATTCTGAGTCAGTTATTTGAGCGCTAGCTATTTTATTGTAATCAATGTGTTCTGTGTTGTAAAAATAATTTATTGATATGCGTGAAAGTGCGTCAGCGGCCGGATTATTTTTACCAGAAACATGACATATATCTTGTGTAAATTGGAAAATAAAGTCTAAATGACGTAATTCTCTTGGCGAATTATTACAATTGTGAGCATTTTTTGTAGTGAATGTAAGCGGATTGTGATCTGTCAAAATATAAAAAGTTTGTCCAATTAAAAAATGACGAAATTTTTTGACAGCTAAATAAATTGCAGGAAGTTCCTTTCCGAAGGTACTGTACCGCTTTTCAGTTGGAGTTAAAGTTGCCGAAAAACACATGATGGGTTTCCAGTTATTTTCAACAAATTGTTGTAAAATTGCTCCGACTTCGTCCTCAGATGCATCGACCATAATATTAAGAGAAGCGCCATGTTAAGAAAAAGTGAGGCACGTAAGTTCAGATAACTTAATTTTTTATAATTTTCAAAGCGTCTTTGCTTCGTCTGACCACGCAATTTCTTTCGAACTTGTTTTATGCTGATTTAATAATTTGTTGATTAGATTTAAAATAGTAGCACAAATTTTGATAAAGCGATGATAAAAATTAACTAGTCCTAAAAACTCTCGTAATTGTTTTTGAGAAGATTTTTTAAAAATGTAACAATCCTAGACTGTTTAACCTTAATTAAAACTAGCCTAACAGACTAACCATTAATTTTTCTCTAATATATCTTAAACTTAATTACTTAAAAACTGAATTCTATTCATTAATGTCCTTTAGTGTCCTCAATTAATTATTATGTACACCCACTCGCGCACTATGCTCTGCTTTTACACTGAACACACTACACGAGGTGAAAAGGTTTTTGCCTATTCAATCTTCGCATTTGATTTTGGTTGTCCAGCAGTTGGAGAACCTCTGCATTAACGTGAAGGTGTAGCCTTGCTTCGTGTTTGCCTGCATACCTTTTGATTTCTTCCTTTACTGATGGGATACCAAGATCTCTGTGAAGGTCATCATTGCGAATATACCATGGTGCATTGACTATACTGCGTAAAACTTTATTTTGAAAGGTTTGAATAATTTTAATATTACTATCGCTTGCACATCCTTATAGTTGGATGCCGTAGAGCCAAACTGGTTTTAAGATTTGATTATATATCAATATCTTGCTGTGTGTTGCAAACTTGGAATTCCTTCCGATCAGCCAGTAATATAATAATAATAATAATAATAATAATAATAATAATAATAATAATAATAATAATAATAATAATAATACGATTTTATTTGGCAAAGTTCAGCCTAGGCTGCTCTTACACTTAACCTTTACAATTATTGTATTGCGTAATAGAACACATGATAAAAAATATATACATAGTAAATATAATAAATGATATGAAACAAGTGTACAAAACAAATTTATGATTAAAACTGATCAAAGAATTTCAAGACTTAAAACTTATTGAGAGGCTAATAATGTAGCTTTCAAATTGAGGGAAAAAGATTTTATATTCAACTTTTTGATATTATCTGGAATCTGATTATAGACAACTGGGCAGTTATAGCTGAAACAGCGTTGGTAAAGGGCAGTCTGATGTGACGGAATATGCAGTAAATGTTGATTTCTTAAGTTTCTGTCATGTAAGTCAGATCCAATAGTGATTTTTGCAAAAATATATGATGGTACTTTAGTGTGGATAGTACGATGAATTAGACATGCTAAGTGGTGCTTTCTTCTGTTCTGCATATTTAACCAATTTAATTCTAGCAGTCGAGTTGTTACTGAATCGAATTTTCTCAGTCCTAATACAAATCGTACACAGCAATTTTGAACTTTCTGTATCCGGTAGCTGTCAGTGACCGTTAAGCAAGGACCATAGATTGTATTACAATAGTTAAATATGGAAAGTACCAATGAATCGGCAAGAATCTGTTTGTGAACAAAACGATTCATGAATAAGTTTTTCAATGCTAAATATGCTTTTTTAATTAATAATGTCACGTAATCAGTAAATCGTAAATCGCAGTCAAAGATTAACCCAAGGTTTTTTACTTTTGTATCAATTTTTAGGGTCTTGTTGTCGATCTGTAATTGAATGAGGTTATTTTGGATCAAATACTGACGATTAGTTTTATTCCCAAACAAAGTTACAGTAGATTTACTTGCATTTATAGTGAGGCAGTGTGATTTAGAAAAATCAAATATGCTTTCTAGATCGCTATTTACTTTAATAACTGCATCATCATACTGTGTGGCATTGAATGGCAGATATATTTGCGTATCATCGGCATATACGTGTAAGTTAGAATATTGGACACATTTATGTAGATCAAATGTGTACAGTGAAAATAGAAGAGGCCCGCAAATGGATCCCTGCGCCACGCCTTTAGTTAAATTCATGGGTTCAGAACTTGCATTGTTTAACAATACAAGTTGGCAACGATTTTGGAAATAATTCTCTACCAATTTTAAGCTGTTATAGTCAAATCCCATAAATTTAAGTTTTGCATATAGAAGGTCGTGATTAATATTATCTAATGCCTTACTAAAATCTAAAAGGACAAGTAATACCATTTTTTTATTGCATATATTTATGATTTAGCTCAGCTACTTTCTTCTTTACATGCACCTTCCACCGCAGTTTAGTCCTAGATATTTTGCATTATGTTCGTATGGGACTATTGTTCCATTAATATCTAGAGCAAGTGGTTCTGTTAGTTTTTTGTTGGTGAAATTTATGTGGATAGATTTTAGTTCGTTAAACTTTATTTTCCATTTTATAGTCCAGTTTACTAGTTCATTGCTTGCTATTTGAAGACTGTTGATAGCTTTTTCTTTGTCCTTATCGACTGCTAGGAGGGCGGTATCATCCGCAAATGTTGCTACAGTTACATTTTCCAAGACTGGCAGGTCGCTTGTGTAAAGTAGGTACAAGGTGGGACCCAAGACGCTTCCTTGTGGGACTCCCGCTCTTATTTCTTTCAAGTCGGAATAATCCTCTTCCTGGTTGATCCTAAAAAGTCTACTCGAGATGTATGATGATATGATCTCGACGTGCTGTTTTGGTAATGTTTTATTTAGTTTATATATCAGGCCCTTATGCCACACTTTATCGAAGGCCTGGGCTACATCGAGGAAGATAGCAGAGTATATCTTTTTTTCTTCTAGTGCACATTCTATTATATCTGTTATGCGATGTATTTGATCAATGGTTGAATGCTTAGATCTGAAGCCAAATTGGTAATCCGGGATAAGCTTATCGCTTTCAATAATAGGTTTTAATCTTTTCAAAAGTAGCTTTTCAAAGAGTTTTGCAATGATTGGCAGCAGCGAGATGGGTCTATATGATGTGACTTCATTTGGTGGTTTGCCTGGTTTTGGCAGCATAATTATTTCTGTTACCTGCCAGCACGAAGGAACGTATCTTAGCCGAAATGCTGCATTGTACAGGTATGTGAGCATGATTATATCTTTCCTGGGCTATTTTAATATTTCTCCTGTGATTAGGTCAAATCCAGGCGCTTTTTTGGATTTAAGTTGTTCCTTAATTCTTCCTCTACTTCTTTTGGGGTAACAGATGTTATATTATCTATTCGTTCGTTCGTTATTGCTTCAAGATTGATCTCTTCGTTTACGTTGTTTGGTGTAAATGTGTCCGCTAGGTGCTCAGCAAAAATCTTAGCTTTTTGTTTATTATCTCTTGCCCAATGGTCTCTATCTTTTCTGATAGGTGGTATTGAGGATATAGGCCTTTTTACATTTTTCGTTGCCTTCCAGAGAGAGTAGTCTGTTTCTTCATCGGCTGTTTAATTTTGTAAAAATGCGTTAGTTGATTCTTCTTTGATTCTTTTTATTTCTCTGTTTAATTTTTGTGTTATGTTATTTATGGTATTTTTATCAGTTGGGTCTCTCGACTGTTGCCATCTTCTCCTGGCTCTTGTCTTTTCTTTGACTATTTCCCTAATCTCTGCTGGGTAGTTTCCTTTAGTTACGAATGTGTTTTTTTAAGTATTGTTAAAGTCTGCTGCCTGAATTGTTTTATTAAATTTTTCTGCTGCTTCTTCCAATTCCAATATCGAGTATCTACTTTTTTTTGTTATATAGGAAATTCAATGGTAACATTTTCATTACGCCATAAATTTTCCCCTATTAATTTTAGAGCACAAGTTTAAATACAAAAGTTGTTCAAAATTTAAAACTGCGTCGAATTTCCATCTTTAAAATATTTAAGAGTGCCATGAAAAATAAAACAAATAATAGTATTGTTTAGTAAAAAACTGCTGAATAAATCTCTCACTCGAGCAATCGAATTTCCACCAAAATACCATCATAAACACTGAACTCTTTCATTTGTAGTAAATCTTTCCATTATTATAATCGTAATGAAACCAAAGTAACAATTAAAAGAACACAAACTATCAAACTCAAAGAATACTTACTATTACAAATGATCAAATATCACCTTCAATAAATGTTAATATTTTACAATGTCCTAAGCAAAACAACCTCCCTTTTTTGGTAAAATTAAATCGTAATTATTTTTGTTTATTATAAAATATCAATATATGGGGTAGGTGGCTCAGTGGTATCGAGTCGGCCTGTGGATCTTGAGAACTCTGGTTCGATCCCCACAGCCGACCAACAATTTTCACCAATTTAAATCTACCCCTGTGACTCCCTCTCCACTAATATCTTTGAGGGCCGTGATTTGACGGCTGGTAACCGCACTTCACGTGAAGAAATATATCACTTACCGAGATCTGCTTAGGCAGAGTGCCACACCCAGTAATGGGTAAATGGCGTGATGATATATATTTTATATTTAAATAAAAGTATATTATTCTACGAGGATATTATGATGTTATTATTAATCCGAATTAATAATACCAGAGTTGAATACAATACTTTATCCAAGACCACCAAACCGGAGCGGATGTTGCACTTTTTTTTGTAGTAAAGTTTCTAGAAAATAAAAATAAAAATTTATATAATGTAATTATTTATTTTAATATTAATTAATATAAATTTAAATTTAATTTAAATTTAGTTCCACACCATTTGCGTTCATGATGTCCATCCCGAGAATGAATTCGTCTTCAATGTCAGCTACCAGGGCTCGGTGTTTAATTCGTGTATTTCCGATGGAGATGGTAATGTCTGCTTCGCCATGGATGGTAGCCGCGGACCCTGTTGCTGTGCGCAATTGCCATTTTGTTGATTCAATCGTTATCTGTTTCTTGAGAGTATCAGGTCTTTGTAGCACCTGTATCGATCAGCAAGGCATGTGGATTCCCGTCGATCAATCCATCCACAAAGATGCTATTTATTCTTGGTTGTAGGGATGCGACATGTCCAGTTAGCTTCAGGATATCTTGATGATGGACCGACGTTCGCCCTCTTGAATCGACCCGCTTTAGATTTTCCGCTGCCTTGCTCTTTATTTGTTCCCCGCAGCGGCTTCGCACATGCCCTAGCTCACCGCAGTTCCAGCATCGAAGTTGTCTCTTCTTTGGCAACATCTTAGTCATGACACGCCGTGTTGTTTCCTCCATAGACTCATTATGATTCTCCTCCACGCCCTCTATTGTGCGAATATTTCCTTGTCGTCTTGAAGCGTGTTCTGCCGCCTCGAATTCCAATGCGCTGGCCAAGGCAACGGACAGGTTACTCGAACGAGCCAGAATCAGGCCCGCTTGGTTTCTTTATCTCGGAGACCATCAATGAATCCTTGCACAGCCAGTCGTTCCAACACACTATCTGGGGTGTCAGGATATGCTAGGCGAACTAGACGAGCGATATCAGATTCAAATTCTTGTAGACTTTCGTTTGATTTCTGACATCTATTTCTCAGCTGCAAGTGATACACTTGCTGCAGATGTGCGTGTCCATAACGCATTTCCAAGCGTTTAACTAGTTGCTGATAGTTCTGCAGCTCTTCTAGAAGAATTGTTTGCAAAATATCCACTGCGTCACCACGCAGCGCAATTATCAAGGCCGTTGCCTTCTCAGATGATGACCACCCATTAGATACTGCCGCAGCTTCGAATTGGGCGTAATAATTAGGCCAAGATATCTTGCCATCAAACTGTGGTGGTTTCATATGGAATCTACGCAGTGATTCTTTCCCCTCTGTCACTAAATCATCAACTTTCTCGTTATTCAATGGCTGTTCACTTGATGGCGTTTTCTGAATCAAGTCGTTAATTTGTTTGACATTAGGCTGTTCGTGAATCAATGACGGATTCAATGTTGCCAATCTTGCCTCTATTTCTTCTATTTTTTCTTTAAATTTTTCTTCTACATTTTTAGAGTGTTCTTCAAATTTTTCTTCAATATTTTTCGAATGTTCTTCAAATTTGTCCTCAAATTTTTCTTCAAAATTCTCGAATGTTCTTCAAATTTTGCAAATTTCTGCTCAAATTTAGTTTCCAAATTTGTTTCCAAGCTTCTGGAACTTTCTTCTAATTTGGCTTCCAAGCTTCTGGAATTTTCTTCTAATTTAGTTTCCAAGCTTGATTCCAAGCTTCTAGAACTGTCTTGCAATTTAGATTCCAAACTTCTGGAATTTTCCTGCAGTTCTTCCTTCAGAGTTTTGGAATTTTCCTTAAGTTCTTTAAGACTTTTGGGATTTTCTTCGGTATTTCTAGAACTTTCTTCCAATTTGGCTTCCAAACTTCTAGAATTTTCTTGCATGCTTCTATACATGGAGTCCAAATCGCCCGGAATTTTGAATTCGTAAGTATCCACTATTTCACCAGCTTCAATCAAAAATTGACGAAGTCATTCTTGGAGTACACTTTTCTTGCCTGTCCAGTTTACGTTCTTCTAATTCTCTCTTGAGATCAGTCGTCCGTCGACCCGGCCCAGTCGGCGTCCACGTATCCCGTCATCGGCTCGTCTCCTGCTTTGTAGAACAGTCCCCAGTCGATCCCTCCTTTGAGATACCTGAGTACTCTTTTCGCTGCATTCCAGTGACTCTTGTTGAAGCAGTCATTGAACTGACTCAGCGAACTCGTTGCGTGTGCTATGTCCGGCCGCGTGGCTACTGACAAGTACAGTAGGCACCCCACGAGCTCTCGATAGGGAGGTTTTTCGCCGTCCTCTTGCGACCATGGATCTCCACGCGCCAGCCTGGTTCCTGGATCCATCGGAGTGGCCACGGGATTGCAGTCTTGCATCCCGAATCGTTGTAGGATGTCGGCGATGTACGTCCTCTGGCTGATGAAGATCCCTTCTGCATCTCTGGAGAAATCCATCCCTAGACACCGCCTCACGTCGCCGAGCTCCTTGATGTCGAAGGACTGTCCGAGACGCTTCCCGAAATCCAGGACCTTCTGCATCTCCCGACACGTGACGAGAATGTCGCTTTTGTGGGTACCGCTCCCATTCCGCGTAATTCGGCATCCAGTCTTGAATGCCACGCACGGCCTGCCTGCTTCAGCCCGTACAGCGCCTTTTTCATACGACACACCTTGTCGCCCGTGGCCATATGTCTCAGCATCGCCGCCGCCTTCTTGATTGACCGCTGACCTCTTCTCCCGTCGTCCACGATGCATTGCAGCACTTCCCTCATCCACAACGGCAGCTCCATGTACATCTCCTCGTCCAGCCGGCCGTTGAGGTATGCCGTCTCGACGTCGTACTGTTGAATCTTCATTCCCAGCTTGGCTGCCAAAACGACGACCGCTCTGATGGATCCCAGCCGGGCGACAGGTGCGTACGTCTCGTGGAAGTCTCTGCCGTAGCGTTGAGCGTAGCCTTTTGCCACCACCCGAGCCTTTCGTGTCTCCAAGGCTCCTCCGGTGCCGAACTTGTTTCGCAACACGAAACGACTTCCGATTACCTTCGGCGCCTCGGATCTTTCGACGAGCTCCCAGGTGTCCTTCTCCAGGATGGATGCCATCTCGCTTGCCATGGCCGACAACCACTCGTCTCGCTCCGAACCTTTCAGCGTCTGATTGACCGGAACTTTGGTGATGAAGGCGAAGTCCTCTGGCTGCTCCGCGACTGCTCTGGCAACTGGATTTGCCTTGCGTGGTCTGCCGCGCTGTCCCGTCCGGACCAGCAGCCAGAGGACGTACATCGCCGACATCCTACAACGATTCGGGATGCAAGACTACAATCCCGTGGCGACTCCGATGGATCCGGGAACCAGGCTGGCGCGTGGAGATCCATGGTCGCAAGAGGACGGCGAAAAACCTCCCTATCGAGAGCTCGTGGGGTGCCTACTGTACTTGTCAGTAGCCACGCGGCCGGACATAGCACACGCAACGAGTTCGCTGAGTCAGTTCAATGACTGCTTCAACAAGAGTCACTGGAATGCAGCGAAAAGAGTACTCAGGTATCTCAAAGGAGGGATCGACTGGGGACTGTTCTACAAAGCAGGAGACGAGCCGATGACGGGATACGTGGACGCCGACTCGGCCGGGTCGATGGACGACCGGAGATCGTTCACGGGGTACGCGTTTCTAGCAGCCGGGGGACCTATCTCGTGGGACTCGAGGAAGCAGCGGACCGTCGCCCTATCCACGGCCGAGGCGGAGTATATGGCTTTGACAGAGGCAGCGAAGGAGGCCATATATTTGAGACGTTTCCTAGGCGAGTTGGAAATGATAGTGGACAGCGTGAGGCTGCTCAGCGACAACGTGAGTGCACAGAGGTTGGCGAAGAATCCGGTACATCACGCCAAGACGAAACACATCGACATTCGTCATCACTTCGTTCGTGAGGCCGTGCAGTCCGGTCAGTTGTCCGTGGAACACGTATCTTCCAAGGACATGGCGGCCGACGTTCTCACGAAACCGTTGCCGAGGGACAGCCACCGACGGTGCATGGAGTTGCTAGGGCTCATGAAAAGAGTCGGAGATCGGATCGAGGGGAAGTGTTGAAGTAGATGTCACTGAGCGATCCGAGCGTCCGTGGCATTTATATTGTTGTTCAATTATTTTGTTGTTTTTTCTGTAACTATGTATTTTTGTATTTGCAGTTATCACAATATATTTGACGTCCTCGTGCTGGTATCTGAGACGCGTTGCCACGTCTCGTCCGGGTCCCCCGAGGACACCTCGATGATGTCGTCCCCGTGCGTGTCGTGGTCTCGGTTGCGGGTGCCCGTTGCTTCTCGATGCAGGTCCAGGATGATTTCAGAGATTGGACCCTGCGCTTCTTCGCCCCCTGGAAATTCTTCTTCCCCTGGCTGCTGCCCCTGAGAACAAAAAATGTCGAGGTTTTCGGTCGACGGACTCGGGAAATTCCGGAGGAACTTCACGTCCCTCGTCACTTCGATCTTCCTGCTTTCCGGCAGCCAGACCCTGACTGCCTTGGACTCCGAACTGTAGCCCAGGAACACTCCTTTCCTGGATCGTGGCTCCATCTTCCCCTTGTTCGGCGACCGGTCCATGACGTACGCCTCGCAGCCGAATGCCTCGAAGCCAGATACGTCCGGGACCCTCCCGAACCACTTCTCGTGCGGCGTTGCTCCATTCAGCTTGCTGGTCGGCGCACGATTTCGTATGTAGTTGGCCGTATTCACGGCCTCTGCCCAGAATCCTGAGGACAGACCTGACTGGATGAGCAGGCACCGAGCCATATCGAGTAGCGTCTGATTGCGTCTCTCTGCGACGCCGTTTTGCTCCGAATTGTATGGAGCCGTCAGCCGTCGCGTGATTCCGTGCTTCTCCAGGTACCTGTCGAACTCGCCGTTGACGTACTCTCGCCCGTTGTCCGTCTGGAGCTGTTTCACCCGCCGTCCGTGCTGCGTTTCGATGAACGTCTTGAAACGTTCGAACTCTTCCAGGACCTGGTTTTTGTTCCTGACGAACCTGACCTCGCACTATCCAGAGCAATCGTCGATGAAGGTGACGAGAAATCTCTTGCCGCCGTTCGACTCGACTCGCATCGGGCCGCACACGTCGGAGTGAATGATTTCCCCCGGTTCGGTCTTCCTCGCCGATGCCTTCGGGAACGGTGCGCGGCTCATCTTCCCCTGCATGCACGTAGCGCACTCGAATTCCTCGTCGATGTCCTGCACATTTGCGCCTTGAATTCGCCCCGACTTAATGGCTTCGCGAAGCGACCGCGCGTTCAAGTGCCCCATATTCACGTGCCAGTCTTCGAGGGAATTCTTCTCAGGGGTTGATCTGGTTTTTGCTGATTCCAGGACTTGGTTGCACTCTCGGACTTTTTTCCCACGGAGACAATATAGCCCGTTTTCGCGGTTCGCGGTGATCAGCACGCGCCCGTCGTTGCCCACGACTTCCGCATGTTTGGTCAATAAACCGTTTTTCATATACAGTACGCGTATTTTCATTCAACATAATTCCTACCGAATCCCAGATTCCAACATATTTTATACAAATTAAAATTAATTATCATACCTTTAACCAAACATTTTGCAGTAAAAATAATTTTTCTAACAAAATATATAGGTTACAACGAATAAAAAAGTCAATATTTGTAGTTTAGTTAATAGCTTTCCGACAGGACCCGAAGTGAATAGCGTATTTCACTCAGATTACCAATCGGCTCTAGCTATCGTAGCGCGCGCTACGCTATAGCTAAGTTAGCTCGTTAGCGGTTATAACTCAGGATCCCAGCACAGGACCGTACTCGCTACAATATTTTTTACTATCAAAAAAATAAAATCGTATAAACTAATCTTTGTCATGTCAATAAATTAAATTAATTATTTATATATATATATATATATATATATACCGGGTGTAACATGAAAACCTAGCCATAGGCGTTTAACATGGGAAATCAGTTTTTCCTTGCGCAAAAGTGGCCAATTGATTTTAAACAAAAAATGCTTCAAATAAATGTTGTAGTGCTAGAAATTATGGATCTAAATCAGTTTTCAGATTTTATTTTGCACGTTTTGTAAGCGAAATAATCGCATCAATATTTTATAAGAATTTCTACTTTATAGTGATATCCATGGAATTGACAAAATGACAAACAAATGTATGACATTTTAACTGTCAGAAAAGTTTGTGATTTATTTAAGTGACAATAAAGGTGATTGTTGTTATATCATTATTGAAAATGGATAATTTAATTTTATAATAATTAATATTTATTATAATAAATAATAGAATTTTTACGCAAATAATTATTTTATTTATTTAGAAATAACATTAAATTACAAAAGATGTTCGAAAAGTCCTCCGTTTTGTACTAAGCAGTGGCCTAATCCATTGTCGAAACTATTTTTAACATTGAACAACTGTCTAATATTTATTTTGTTGCATTCGCCTACAACAGCGTTTTTAAATTCTTGGATGGCATTGTATCTTTTATTATAAACGCAAGACTTTAAGTGTCCCCATAAAAAAAGTCACAGGGATTTAAATCTGGAGACCGTGCTCGCCAGTTTACTGGTCCTTCACGCCCTATCCAACTTTCTGGAAACGTATCATTCAGATAATTTACAACTTCTCTTGTATTATGTGCAGGACAGCCGTCGTGCTGGAATAACACATACTCATTATTTGCGTGGGCTATTTCTGGTCGCACTATTTCTCGTAACAATTCAAAATAAGTGTTTCCATTTAGTCGATTAATAAAAAAAGGACCAATAATTTTGTTGCCTAAAATTCCTGCCCATACATTTACTGATTGTCGATATTTTGTTCTGGATTCAATAACAATGTGCGGATTTCTCCGAGACCAGTGTCGAAAATTATTTTGATTTGGTTCGCCATTCAGCGTAAATGTACACTCATCTGTAAATAATATGTTTTTTAAAACCTCATATCATTGTTGGCCTTTTCCATAATTATTTCGCAAAATGTTGCGCGTCGTTCGCAATCGTGTCCAAAAATTTCTTGGTTGTTTTATACTTTATAAGAAGAGTATTTGTATTTTTTTAATATTCTATAAACCGTCATGAAACTAATATTTAGTTCTTTTGAAATTTCTCGGACACTGAGATTTGGTTCCATTTCTATTAATGCTACTACATTTTCTTCGTTATTATTATTTCTATCTCCATGTACACGTCCCTGTTCCTGTTCCACTTGATTATTAAATGTACCGGTATTCTCAAATTTGGTAATAAAGGTCTGAATTGTTGTTTTACTTGGAATGTTATGGTGCTGCCAAATAATACTGATTAATTCACGTATTCTTTGAAAACTTTCCCCAGGATAATTCCACTTAATAATTTGTAACTTTTCTTCATGTGAATAGTTATCCATATTCAATAATGATATAACAACAATCACCTTTATTATTTACTTAATTGGCCACTTTTGCGCAAGGAAAAACTGATTTCCCATGTTATACGCCTATGGTCAGGTTTTCATGTTACACCCGGTATATATATATAAATTTAAAGAAGGGATCGTATTTTCAATTTTATTTCTCATTTGTGAACTAGTTTGTGTATATGTAGTATTATCGTAATTATTTTGTTGTACAAAATTAACAATATTGTTTGGTAGCTGAAGATAAATTGCTACTTTTTTCCCATTTTTGCAAATTTATTTATTTAAAACTTCAACTTCAACACTAATAATAAATGTGTCGTGGATAACACACTATTTAATACTATACCACTATACGTATACGATAACAAATTGTTGGTTAACGAATTTCAGGCCGAATATTTCACCTTAATGAATCAGATAGTTTATAGTTGCCTGAAGATGCTGCAATGTTTGTTATCTTTTTAAAATATATACAACTGTATAAGTCATCTTTTGAGAGCCACTGGTACACATATTACCATGTCAGGATGGCCGAGCGGTCTAAGGCGCCAGACTCAAGGATTCCTTGTCTGTTTGAAGCAGGCTGAGCGTTCTGGTCCTCTCTGAGGGCGTGGGTTCGAATCCCACTTCTGACATAACTATTTTAGAATAATATTAGAATATTACAACAGTAATAACTGACTTATCTCGTTGTTTTTTTTTCAAATTTATGCCTTACGCTTGTTATTAAGAGGACTTTAAAGAACTGATCGGACAACTTATGAGGGCTAAAAGTCCCTAAGATTTAAACTCTGCATTAAGCATATTAACTAACAATTTCCAGTTCGATAACCCGTCGACTAAAAACTTCAAACCACAAAATAACAAAAAGAAAATCATTCCAAAAAGTAAACAACCACAAAAATTTAACCAATCTATACCATTATATTTAACAAATTATACACCCAACTTAAATAGTCCTTCTAATAGAAATTTCAATAAAACTTGCAAGCTAACAAAAGCCTAACTATCACACAAAACCCATATTTTGGTCAAAGATTTCCAAAACCTACACCCATGAACATATCCACAAACAACACATATCAACCATGTCCAGAACCATCTCATGGTTACCAAAATTTTAGACCCAAACAAAACGTAATCTCTGAAGAATTACATAACATAGATAGTGAAACAATCGAGTATGAAAATGACACACAATGTTAACAAGAAACTGTTTAATCTGTCAGAAAGCAAAATTAATTAGGCATACTAAATCACCTATTTCAAAATTTGACATTCCTTCATCACGATTTTCTTTAATACACATTGACATTGTAAAATTACCAATTTCAGACAATTACTCTTATGTCCTTACATGCATCGACCGTTTTACTAGATGATCCGAATTCTGCTTTTAACAGATTGTTCAATTTTATGACTTATACAACTGTACAAGTCATATTTTGAGAGCCACTGGTACACATATCACCATGTCAGGATGGCCGAGCGGTCTAAGGCACCAGACTCAAGGATTCCTTGTCTGTTTGAAGCAGGCTGAGCGTTCTGGTCCTCCCTGAGGGCGTGGGTTCGAATCCCACTTCTGACATAACTATTTTAGAATAATATTAGAGCTTAAGAATGACAAATAATGTATATAAATTAAAGCCTTTTTAACTTATTTTATTTTGCTCAATTCATTACATAACATGAACTTTAATTAGATTACAACAGTAGTAACTGACTTATCTCGTTTTTTTTTCTTTCAAATTTATGCCTTACGCTTATTATTAAGAGGACCTTAAAGAACTGATCGGACAACTTATGAGGGATAAAAGTCCCTAAGATTTAAATTCTGCATTAAGCATGTTAACTAACGATTTTCAGTTCGATAACTAAAAATTGCACACCACGAAACAACAAATAGAAAATCGTTCCAAAAAGTAAACAACCACAAAAAGTTAACCAGTCTAAACCATTATATTTAACAAATTATACACTCAACTTAAATAGACCTTCTAATAGAAATTTTAATAATAACTTTCAAGCTAACAAAAGCAAAACTTCCACATAAAACCTAAATTTTGGTCAACGATTTCCAAAACCAACACCCATGAACATATCCACAAACAACACATATCAACCACGACCAGGATCATCTCACGGTTACCAAAATTTTAGATCCAAACAAAACGTAATCTCTGAATAATTACATAACATAGATAGCGAAACAAGTATGAAAATGACATGCATTCAGATAACACACTTATGAACAACAAGTTGAACCTTATATCGAATTTCCCGCAGACACAAACAATGAATCGGATGATTTTTTATTCGAAACCGTCTCGAAAATAAAATCTAACGAACAATAAAAATACATTACCCTTCATACTACTGCCAACAAATTATCTTAAAGTACTGATCGATAGATACAGGTAGCACAATGTCTTTCGTGAAACATGATATTGCACATACATATTTTTAAAAATCTATTTTTAATGATTGGTTTAAAATTTTAACGGCACATGATATATCTTTAGAACAATTTAACACTCTGATACCCACGTAAAAAATTGGAAAACGCGAGCGGTTAGCGACGGATGAAGAATTTTAAGTTTTCATGGAATATTTTATCTAATACCTAAATTCATTTCCTGGATCGCCAGTTTTACTTTTGCTGGATAACCATTCATCTCATCTAGCTAATAAAACTGTTGATTTAACTAAGTACAACGGAATTTTAATGCTATCTTTCCCGCCTCACTGCAGTCACCATCTTCAACCACTTGATGTTTCCGTGTTTGGACCCTTTAAGCCGTGATTTGACGGTTGGTAACCGCACTTCACGCGAAAAAATATATCACTTACCGAGATCTGCTTAGGCAGAGTGCCACACCCAGTAATGGATAAAAGGCTTGATGATATATTTATTTATTTTTATTTAAGAAATATTTAGCCTCTGGTCAGCATGCGTGGCATCGTAGTAACCCTGCTAAAATAATAACGACTGATATCCCTAAAATCGTAGCAAATACATTGCCATTAGCTAGTACTGGAATGAACATTATGAATGGGTTTAAAAACAACCCGCATATATCCCCACAATAGCAATATTTTTACTAACAGTGATTTTGCTCCATCATATGTCACTGATCGTCCTGAAGCAGTTTCTGAAGATCCTTCAGTACAAGGTGAATCGCCAGAAACTTCATTTACTGATACAGAAAATAATCTTCCAATTTATTTGATAATCCCATACCATCTATGTAAGCAGGAATAGTTAAATTTTTGCCAGAGGCCATAATACATTTCCCAAAAGCTGGACCTAGGTAGCAATACCGGATAGAAAGGAAGAAAAGAAGAGATGCTGTTTTGACTGACATCCCAGAAGAATATGCACTGGCCGAAGAACAAAGTAAAAAGCAGAAAAATATACCAAAGAAAAAGAAGAAGGAAATAACAAGGAAAATATTGCAGAGTAAAAGCTCAGATGAAGAAGGAAAGGAATATTATTGCCTAATACAGCAAATGCACTTCAGGGGTTGGTTTATTATACATGTGTCAACTGTGATAGCGACAATGATTGGAATGAGCATGTTGTTTTTTCATTATTAACAAAGTTAATATACATATTTATATTTGAATTTTATTTGTTGAAAAAACAATAACCTATTTATGTTTATCCTGACTGTACTTGTTAATTGTAATAATAAAGACTTGATAATACTTACTTTATTGTTTTCCTGAATATTATGGCAGATGACCTTTTCAACTGTTCATATAAATCAGTGGTGCAATTAGCCCCACATGATGGACCAACTAACCTTATACATGGGGCATATTGAGCCACTATGCCATTTGCAACTTAAATTTAAATTTCTTGTCTAAATGTAAATATTTTCTTATTTAAATTTCTTAAAATCAAGTCAGATAAATATCCTACCTATTAATAGATTCAAGAGGATATATGTCTATTTATAAAAAATATGCAGAAATGTTTATAAAAAATTGCCCAATTAGCCCCATTCTGCCCTACTTTTTCTATGTGGAAAGCCATCTACAATATTTAGTCACCACTTGGGGGACATGTAACGTTAACTAGAGAAATAAACTCATGTGAATTCAAAAAAATTAATGTAAACTTGATTTAATCCAACATGTGAAATTTATCTAAATTTACATTTGAACTCATTAGAATTTTTTTTTTAAATGGATCAGGGCTGTTTTATATCCCGTGTAAAACATAATTTACAAAAATGTAATATTAAACTCCAGATGGGTTCAGACATACACTAATGTGGCACAAAAAGTGCAGGCAATTTCCAAACATTTAGATTCATAAGTGAACAATGTCTGTCATCAACATATAATTCTAGTATCCTGGAATATAATAAGTTAAGTAGGGCCGGATAAACCACGGAGCTATGGAGCCATGTCTCCAGGGTCCCCGACGTTTAGAGGCTCCATCCAGCTGATATCTGTTTATCAAATATACATAGGAAGAAGAATGGAGTCCTGAACAATTGGGCTGTGGCTACACTGTGTATAATTCTGTGTCTCACATCGGCGCACTGCATTTCACACAACTCATACGTATAGTCATAAGATATTTTGGTGTCATAGTTTCGCATAAATTTTCTGCCACATTCACATACAACCAACGTACGGACGTTAAATTGTTTTATTTCAACCACAATATCAACGAAAATGTGAGTATAAACAATTAACTGCATAAAATGTATTCTCATTTTACTTTTTAGTTTTTGCCTTTATTGTGCAATTTAAATTAGTATTAATTGTTCGTCTCTGAAAAACATATGTATTTATTCCAGCTTATTTACAAAATGGATAGAAAATGTTCGAGTGGTAGTGCAAAAAGAAAATTAAAGAATGAGAAGTCAGAAAATAAGATAGATTATCCGCGTCAATGCCATCATCTGCTAAAGAACTGGGCCAAGGTCATCAAGAATGTAGTAACTTTTAAAAATAGTTCTGTCTTAAATAGACATAAACGTTAACATATCAACACTGATTTTGATTTATTGCTGTCCACTTTCCGACTAAATATTTTTTTCATTTCAATTACGCTTTTCTCAATTTTATATTAATTTTAATAATGATTATTATAAGTATAAATATTATATATACCTGGAACGAAATTAATCATTGGCCTCCTCCCTCCTAATTTTTAAACTGAACTTTGTTTTTAAAAAAAGTCCACTTGAAATACAAATATATTTATTTAAATAATAAAATTGTATTATTTAAATAAATATATTTGTATTTCAAGTGGACTTTTTTTAAAAACAAAGTTCAGTTTAAAAATTAGGAGGGAGGAGGCCAATGATTAATTTCGTTCCAGGTTCCCGATTGCCTTAATCCGACCCTGAAGTTAAGTAATGTCATAAGAAACTGTAATAACTATAACAAATTTAAATGAGCTGCAATAGTTATTTACGAACTAAGTGCAGGAAGACAATGTTTCCGCATGAGCGCATTTTTGAAGCGCGAGCGATTGTCTTTAATAGCATGAATGAGCGGAAGACGTCTTCACGCACGTAGGTTAAATACTATTTTATATTCGAGTACTGGTATTTTAAAAAATACATCTTTAATTTCAAATCTTTATCTAAGAACGTACATGAAATTAAGTAGGCCATGACCATTTTTGAAGCGCGAGCGATTGTCTTTAATAGCATGAATGAGCGGAAGACGTCTTCACGCACGTAGGTTAAATACTATTTTATATTCGAGTACTGGTATTTTAAAAAATACATCTTTAATTTCAAATCTTTATCTAAGAACGTACATGAAATTAAGTAGGCCATGACCATTTATTTTATTAGAAACAATTGCTTCATTTGACATTTCTATCAATATTTTGCGAATTTTATACCAAGTTTTTCCTGTATTTTATTTAAGTGAATAATGTCTAATGTGTACTCCGCCCGAGATTCGGGAAGTTGAAAAATTTGGCGATTCAAAATTTACTACCAACAAAATAAAGAGAACGTTATGAAACCATTTAACCAAATTTCTTTAATGATGCAAAGAAAAAAAATTAAATATTATTCAGAAAATTGTTTGTTGGCATATTTTCAAGGTTTTGTGAGTAAAAAGTCTTTGTGGCCAACATATTCTATGTTGAAGTCGTATTACATTATTCACGAAAATTTTAACATATCGAATTAAAATAAACTCATAAGTTTTCAAATGACATGGATTGGATAGATCCTTAAATACAAAGAACTGAGGAACTCATAAAATAAGCGTTTTTTTAACTGATCAAAAAGATAAATGTGTCAATTCACCAATGGGTCTGAACACATTTGGAAAAATACCTTTCAAAATTGCTGAATACCTTAAGTCATTACATAGGTCACTGCTTTCTCCTTGCGAACCACGGAGGAGATTTGTTGACCCTAAAATACATGGCGGGTGGAAGAGTTCTGCGGTAGCTGAGGATTATGTAGAAAACTTCCTCCATAGTATAAAAATGATTGCAAATAAATTAATGCAGGCAGGATCATCATCTGTAAATGCAACATGTGTGCGAGTACACCAGAATCTGCAAGTTATACACAATCTCTATCAATTGCAAACCAAGCTGCTTCAGGAATTTTGAATTATAATTGTCAAAATTTTACTATAAATGTTTATAATAACACTTGTAACAATTGTGGCTCTTATCAATCTAAATATATCAAACCTAACCTAAAAAAGATTAATTAATGTAAGCATTTTATGTTGTTATAATCTTACTTTTCCATTAAACTAAGTTGTTATATTCCACAATATGTGTCTTTTCTTATTATTTATATAGTATTAGTTGCGATTTTTGTTTGATTACAATATGCAAGAAGTTGTATCAATGACGTCTTTAGTTCAGAGGTTGTCAAATATGGCACTGATGCTGACAAATGATGAAAGAATTTTAGCAAATTACTTTTATTTCCCAAACTTTTAATAAAGGAACTTCTATTTTATAAATTAGATTTCATTATTATCAGGACATATTTATTTTAGAATGTTCTAAAGGGCCATTGATTTTTGCAATTTTTACAGTCGAGTTGATCGGGAAGCACTTGTTCTAGATTGAGTGTTGTGTACGGGAAGTATAATCTTGAAAGTTGCGAGTACAAAAAAACATTTTTTTATCATAATGTAACGTTCGGTGAAGTTTATTATTAAATAAAACACGAGCAATGAAAACACTAACATATTTATTTCAAACGAAAATAATGTAGTACAACTATTAAGAAATATATTTATATCAACACGTATTTATATTCACATTAAAGTATACAGCAACGACTTGCAATGTTCACACTTCAAATACAGAATGAATCTTGCCGTCCGAAACTCTCCCATATATATTGGAACAAGATATTCCAGAATATACGAGAACTTCTAAAACACGGTACAAGCATGACGCAGAGCGAACAGGTTCGGACTTGCCTCTGTATGCCTATTACAGTTCCATCAATGATAGAATAGTTGTACAGTTTATTTGGACTAAAAGTCGAATACGCTATGACTGAAAGATAATTTTTCAAAATTTATAGGAGGAAAGACGAATCGCTTCGCAAGTTCGCTTTACGTTTAGAAATCACTGCCACAAAAATGTTTGTTTAGTCAGGCGACGATATGACTAACTTGCGAAAATTCTGAGGATATATATATATATACCGGGTGGAACATCATACCTGTGTACATAGGCGGTTAACATGAAAAAACAGTTTTTCTGTGCGCATTGCTCCCCAAATTATTTTAGCCAAAAATGCTTCAAATAAATGTTGTAGAGCATATAATTCTGCATCTAAATCAATAAACAGAATTAAATTTACATGCGTTATAACGACAGAAATTAAATAAAAAAATATTAAAAATTACGTTGAAAATATCAAATAGCCATGGAAGTGAAACAAAAATAGATAGATGCTTGACGTTTGACAGAGCTCCTGATTTAACACCTAGCGATTTTTTTATGGGGTCATCTTAAATGTAAAATTTATAAGCAACGCCACCCAAATATTAATTCTTTGAGAAGCTATCGTGGATAAGTGCGCCTTAATCACAAATAGGCAGCTCGCTAATGTACGACATTTCTTCTACCAATAGACTTGGTTATTGCTTGGCTGAAAATGGAGGTTTATTTGAATATTTATTGTAATAATAAATTGTAGTGATTATTTTATTGAGAGAACTATTGTTTGATATTTGAATTATAATAGATAGGTTATAATTTTTACATGACCAACCCTATAAGAAATAAACGTTTCATTGAAATGTACAATTGTTTATTTATTATTAAATTGTAATCACAGGTATAGAGTTTTTAGTATGAATTTTATTGAATGATTAATTTGTCGGGGGTAAAATATCAAATAGACAGAAAAACGTCAAGCATTTATCTATTTTTGTTTCACTTCCATTGCTATTTGATATTTTCAACGTAATTTTTAATATTTTTTTATTTAATTTCTGTCGTTGCAACGCATGTAAATTTAATTCTGTTTATTGATTTAGATGCAGAATTTTATGCTCTACAACATTTATTTGAAGCATTTTTGGCTAAAATAATTTGGGGAGCAATGCGCACGGAAAAACTGTTTTTACTTCCTTGTACGAAGTAAAGAAAGTAGTGTAATCGCGAAAATTTTCG
Organism: Pterostichus niger; assembly: GCA_947425015.1. NCBI lineage: Eukaryota > Metazoa > Arthropoda > Insecta > Coleoptera > Carabidae > Pterostichus > Pterostichus niger. Next base: position 13,398,419 of record OX380337.1, read on the forward strand.
GTTCTCAGATTTCAACGGAAATAGGTATTTTGGCCCTCCCTGAATCCATTTTCGTCGTGCCGTCTGTACGTACGTACGTACTCAAAAACGGTAAGCCATAGAAAGTTAAAATTTGGTATTAAGGACTGCTATAACATCTAGTTGTGCACCTCCCTTTTTGGTCATTATACAACTAGCGGAAGTGGTACTTTACTTGAAGCCTATAATAGATTTTCATGAAAAACTATATTCAAATATAATTTAAAACTTTCCAAATTTGGTATATAAGACTACTATATCAATGGAAATAACATAATAAATTTTGGTTCAAATAGACTAACCGGAAGTGGCACATTACAGGAAGCTGTTAAAAGTTTTCCTTGAAAAAAATGGTATTATTTTAATTTTAGAAATAAATGCTGCAAATAAAAGTTTTAGAGAATTAAATTCTGCGTCTAGCACATTAAGAATTTTTAAATTAGATTTTTGCATAACCGAGATATCTAAATTTAAATATTATATATTTTTAGATTTAAAAAAAAAATTAAGATTGCTATGGATTAGAACAAAAAATAAAAGATTTAATGTCAAATATGTGCAATTAAAAAAATATCTATAGTTTAATACGCGTACAAGGAAGTCATGTGGTGTCCACATCAGATATTTTCATGTTAATCGCCAATGTACACAGGTATGATGTTCCACCCGGTATATATATATATATATATATATATATGGAAGAAAAATCATTAAGCAAAACACCGCTGCATTTGGTAATAGAATTGTAATCATTATTAATTAGTAAATTTTGATTTAATCTGTTTCTTAAATTTTTGCGAACATTGGGGTTTTAACGATCACTGTAAAATTGAATGTCGATGGTAGACTGTTGCTGCTATGTGAAGATTTTATGAAGTAGTGCATTTTGGAATTTAAGCATCAAATATTTTGATTTTAAAGTGCAGACGACCTCATTCTACCATTATTAATTAAATTATCAAATTCAGATTTTGCCATTAATAACCAGTCTGGTGCTAATTTACGTGGCCGAGAAAAAAAACAGACTAATCGTGAGTAACAAAATGTTTTGCAGTGAGGTATTTAGGAAATGATGAAAGATAGGTATAGATTAACGGATTAAATAATGTGACACAATACAGTTTTGAAATGTTTTTGTTTGTATGAAATTAACTTGTGAGGAGAGGGCATGTAATTGGATTCGCGGTCCGCGAGTAACTGTGGTTAAGGGCGTGAGGACCAGTCTTGACAGGCCTGTTTTGCCAGGGAGGACAAAGACTCATGAAAAACATTTCAGGATTTTGGGACATTGCGAAAGTTAGAAGGTGGGAAAGTTTAGGAATGTTTAGAAAAGTCTGTACACAAACAAAGAACAGGTATAAAGATACACAAATGTTACAGGAAATACGGACAGGAAATATATAAACCTTAACAACTATAACATATACAAATTACATACATTGACTATGTTGTGTTCATGTGCATATGTGTATTCAAATTTAAAGAGCGTGCACTAACATAATAATATTGAATGTATAAATAAAATACCCAATTCCATTAAATGTATTTTATTTTATCAGATAAATAAAAAATAAATAAAAGGCTTCTGAAAAAATTATTTGTTAACATTTCAAGATAAAATATTAGATCATCATCAACACCTTAAAATACAAGTACAATAATTAAAATATGAAACTTACAAATTGTTCAAAATGTCAGGCATATCTTAACAAACGTAAAATATAAAACATGTATTTGTAAAATGTCAATAATAACAAAACAGATAGACATGAAAAATAGAAAAAACAAAAAAAAATTAAAATAAAATATGTATAAATAGTTATTTTTCTACGATTGCTATGAAAAGTTGACAATTTCGTCCTCATTTGTCGTATATAATATCACAAGGGACTCAAGTTTTATCAGTAAACTTTTCTTGAAAACATTGTTTACCTAGCAACATCGTGAGAGTCATCTGTTCGAATAAATCACGAGAGCGTAGCTCGAGGGATTTATTCTGAGCAGATGACTCGAAGGATGTTGCTTAAAGGTAAACAATGTTTGAAAGAAAAGTTTACTGATAAAATAAGAGTCGCGAGTGGTATTTGTGAAGAATATTTCTCGAATGATATCTCTATATTTTTGTATTAAATTAAAAATTTATTTTAAATGTGATTATTTTAATTAGGTAAATATTCTCCAGATACTACCTTGACACTTTTTTGTATTTTCTGATTTCTTATTTTCTATTTCGGTGCAAATTGCCGCCAAACACGCATCTCCAAAACGATTCACTTCTGACATTTTAGAAAACTGATTGTTTATTTTGAAAATGTGGTGTTTGTGTCTCCTAGGCAACGGCGATTTGTCGGTGACAAATGGTCTTGGGCATTTACCGCGCGACAAACTCCCGTTGGCAAGGCATTTGTTACTGTAATTGTTTATGAAACTATGTAAAATTTGTCAGTATAATTGACATAAGTGAAATAATCATTGTAAAGTTGATGTTTTCTGTGGAACAATCGAGAAATATCTTTGTCGCGCGTCTCCAATGACAACGCGCGAAAAAGATGTTAAATGCGCGCGTTTCCAATGGCAACGCGCGAAAAAGATATTAAATGCGCGCTTATTTCAATAGTTACCAGGGATACAAACAAAACAGAAACTTGTCATTTTGACAGTTGACAGAACGAATTTATTTTCAGTACGTATACGTTTTTTAATAATTTTAAGGTGCAATCGTAGAAAAAATAATGTGTGTATCACGAGCGTAAAGTGTTTGTTCCTCTTACAATATTGCAGCGCGAGCCGAAGGTGAATTACCGTGCTTGAGTAACAACGCAGAATTTTTTTAACTGATATCTATCCATTTTCCAGATATCTTATGTAAATAATTATATAAATATTTCAAAATCATAAAACTCAAAATAAGCTTAAAAACCATAAAATAGTAAACTAACATACTTATTCTGTAAAAAATGTTTTAACGACTCGTTATTTAACTACAGTAGTTATAGTTTTTTTCATAACGATTTATATAACGATAGTGACCAGAAAAGCTATTCTCTATATATTGTCTTTACGTTTGTCCTTGAGCGAGCTCCATAACGACGTTGCAAACGTTATTGAGATGTGTAGTATATTTACGGATAACTTCATTTATATTTTGAACTGTCACTTTTGTCAGCACAATAAAAAGGTTAGTTATTTTGTGAGTTGTCAATAATGGATAAATCTAGAAAACGTGATTTTGAAACAACCACGAGTGATAGATTCGGTGAAGCAGTAAAGAAACGTGCGGGCAAAACTACTTCTCAGCAATATAAAATGATTGTGGAAGAATTAAAACATAACGTTGCATTCAAAACAAATAAAAATAGTCCTGAAAATCCAAATGCACTCCAAGAAACGTGGGACAAACTTACCAAACAACTCATTTCGGTTGGTACAATGGAATCTTGGAAAAGAGTGAGCTCATGTTTTTTTTTTTTTACATACGATCATTTTTACCAATTACTTATTTCCACACAGGTATTTGTTGACTGGAAAAGCCACGTAAAACGAAAATCTAGGCAATATAAAGTTAATCAAAGTAAAACAGGTGGTGGTCCTCCACCACCACCATTAAATGATATAGAAAATGAGCTTATTGATGCAATTGGGACTGTAGCAATTTATGGCCTCAGTAATGTACAAGAGTTTGGTTTGACTTCTGATGAGGATCCTCCAATAATAATTGAATTTGGTGAATGTGAAGATGAACCATCTATGTCATTAACTGATATATTAAATCCCGCCGAAAATGCTTCTCAAGATGTACAATTATTACCCCAGGCTCAAGCGAAACAAAATAAACCGAAATCATATGTGAAAAAACATGGAATAGATGCAGTAGTGGACGCGTTTACCCAAAATAATAATAAAGGAATTGAAAACGAGCTGCATGGAATTAAAGAACAAATAAGTAAAGCAAATAAAATTAAAAAATTCAAAATTAAATTAGAATATGAGATAGCCAAAATAAAATACCCAAATTTAAAATTAGATCAAGCTATAGATAATTTTTTAAATAATTCAGATTAAATTGAATACGTTTTTGAGATTACTTTCTTTATTTTTTTAGAATAAAATTCTTATTTTAATAATTCTGGACATTATTACAACTTTTTCTACGACTGTAACAAAATATTTATAATAAACAAAAAATTATTGACAATGATTGCGTATGTATTGGTTCCGAACATTCCTCCCCTCCTGCAATAAGTCATTGTTGTCATCCTGGTGAAATAAATCTTCAATAATATTATTATTAATATCTAAAAAAAAATTTAACTTCAAATTTTATCAAAAAAGAAATATATATATATATATATATATATATATATATATATATATATATATATAATATATATATAATTCGGCTCCACTTGTATAAAAAGATCTCTAGTACTTTCTTTATTCAATCTATAAAATTTTCGAAAAATTTCCTCTGGTAAATTAAATGGGTTACTTGCATCCCTTAACCTACGATTTATGTCACGATATTGCTGTCTAAAAATAATTAACTTTTTCAATAATAACTGTGTCACTGAAAATTAAAGATTTATATATTATCATTTAACTTCTTTCTAATTCTTCTAAATAAATTACAAATAAAAGTGAAACTCCGTTAAATGCCATTTTATCAAATTTATTTTACAAATCGTAATGTAACGACAGCATTTGACTTATTGTTAAATTACTACTAAATATAACGATAAACTGAAAATGTCGTTGTAAATTAACGACATGTTAGAGTTACAGAATAGCTCTATTAGAATTGTCGCTATAATAACGATAATTCTCTTCATAACAGGTAGTTATATCGTAACGATATTATACAGAATAAGGGTATAGCATAATATTACAAAGAAAAACAAATAAAAAACAATTTAATAAAATTTATGTTTGCTTTAAATATTGGATGTAAGCAAAGAAGCATAAAATCCGCTCTTTATTTATCACTCTATATAATTTTTATCTTTTTCTAATTCGAGACGATTTAAAAAAAATATTTTCTTCTACTTATAGTTTTCTAGCCGTTTAGCTTTATTTGAAATATAAAACTTCCCAACGACATTGGTGTGGGTCGAGTTATAAAACCTCTTCACTGAGGGACATTCAAATACAATTCAAGCGATAAATGCACGCATGGCTCATTCAAAGACTTGTGTTTGTCTTGTAAAGTTCATTTGTGCAGTGTTAACTTTGAGATAAATTTGTAATTACGTGTCTAATTAATCAACTAATGTATCCTGAATTTTCTGAGAGCTTTTATCCATCGGTGAGTTTGTCAATTATTTAGTTTATATATCATGCATGAGTTGTAATATGCGCATCACTTGAGATGGCGCCACGCTGAGTGTGCTTGATGTGTGTATGTAACTGGTTCTCTATTTAAACTCGGTGCCACCGGCTGTGCCGTAACTAGGATTTGGTGCCCTTCCAGCAAAACAAAATGTTGGCTCTGATAATCTTTTGAAAATTCAATGATTTAAATACAAGGAAAAAAGTAATAAGTTCTATATTTTTTATAATTCTTAAAGGTAAAAAAATAACAAAATATATAATAAATCACATACTTAATTAAATTAAATATAATTTCTTCGGGCTTTTTATTAGTTAAATCCGTTAAAAGAGTTTTAAAAATAAATAAATAAATATATCATCAGGCATTTTACCCATTACTGGGCGAGGCAGTCTGCCGTAGCAGATCTCGGTATGTGATAAAAATTTAAATTTTCTTCTGTATGATGTTTTATTGCCAAAAGAGTTAGATTACTGAATCTATCTTGATTCATGCTGTTTCTAAGATATGATTTAATTATTTTTTATTTGCTAAAGGATCTTTCTGCTGTAGCCACAGTGACAGGAATGCTTCAAAATTGTAATAAGGTAGTGCAAACTTCACATAAATCACTTTCTATAAAGGAATAAATTATTAAAATTATATCTGTCATTTTCTGTATAGTTCTATTAGCATTAATGTGATTTTTAAGAAAATGCACCGCATTAATTAATTGCATCGGGAAATTTTCTGATAAATCTTTGCAATAATGTTTTGTAATTCTGTTGCCAACTAAGAGAGATTATTCATATCCAAATGGTATATTATAGTTTCGTGGCAAATTATTTATTTATTGATTTATTTATGTTTCGCTGTACAACAGAAATTTAATTCCAATTACAGTACAGGGTCCGCACTCACCGAGCCGCAGTGTGATAGTTTATATAATTTTTAGCTTGAGTGCGATTCGAACTCGGGATCTCCGGATTCGAATTCCGTATCGCTATTCACACCACCGTACTGACGGATGTTGTGCCTCTTAAAATGCGCCCCCCACCTCCCGCATTACCAGGTTTTGTAGACCCTATTTACGCCACTGGCCACCCTTGAAGGGGTCTATACCGAATCAATTTGCTATCTTGCATCTGTTGGCAACGGTGTTGACGCGGACGACGCGACACCAATCCTATAAGGGCAGCGGTGCGTCATTATGGTACTGTTATAGTCATAAATGCCGCCCTACGGGAGTTAAAACACTGCTAGCTTCCTGTACCTGGGCAACGTTGGTGGCAACGATGCTGCATTATTCTGTCAGTTCGGCGGTGGTATGTGTATGCCGATATCCTTTGTAGGGCAATGATCGGTGTTCATTACAGTTGTTAGTTATGTCTGTGAACCCAACGACCTATCTTTTAGCATGAATTTCCATTCTGCTTGTGGAGGAGGTGTATCATTGATAATCCAGTCTAATTTACATGATGGGGATTAATGTGCGTGACTCTACGATAACTCTCTCACTGCGCTTCATGCCTGAAACTCATCTTTATTTACAGGAACCGGCTGATTAATTTACCTGACTCAACTGACTTTCATCTGATTCACACCATGTCATCATCACATACCCAGATTATATATTCAGTATATATAATTGGTTACCTCCAATTAATATTTCGTCATCGCTGTACCTAAACTTTACAAGTTATATAATATTCTATCTCTGTATATCTAATTATATAATTTTCAACTATACGAACGTTATCGATCATCATTCATTCAGTAATATTTCTTTTAAAAATTTAGAGTTCATAGCTCAAGTGAGACGCTTGAGAAATTTTCCGCATATATATTTTGGAGCCAGACCACACCTGCTGATAGACATCTTCATTCAAATGAAAATGATCATGCTTCCTTTTTATTATAATATATCTTAAGTAACATTAAAAATATAATATTCATAAATAAAAGTATTGCTCTTAAAGCTGGAGTTTTGCAATTTATTTTCAAATTATATAAAACAGTTGCCATCGATAATTTCCACTGTTAAAAGCTTCTAAATTGATTTAGGGAAAAATTCTTCAATTATAATTTATGGAGACGTAATTTTGTCACTTTTATTTATATATTTTTTATTTGGTTTCGCTGCAAAAATAAAAATTAATCTGTAAGGAATCAAAATATCATTGTTTTTTTTTCTGATTCATTTCTTTCATGATTTTCATTTTAAAGAGTTCTTCTATGATGTCATCTATAAATTCATTCCTTAAACTTTTTGGTATTTTTGAAAAGTGTGAATATATAGCAATTATGTCATCTGTAAATATAAACTACATTCGGTATTTATAAAGTCTCAAATTAATTATTTAAGGATTGTTTTCACAAAATGATTGCATGGTTGCAGTATCAGTAAATGAGCAAATAAATTTTATTGAACTAACCTTGTCAATAACATTGGTTACATAAAAAAATATTAGACAGATAAACTAACTGATTTATGTCAAAGACAAATTAATTTACTTCTAAAGCAAATAAAATAAAATCGAGCTTTACACCATACTGACATATAAGCCATAAATTAAATAAATTTTATTTCTAGATTGTTGATTAAATTATATTTACTACGGAAATAAATGTATCCTGTCTTTTTTCATGGTGTGCATTAGAAGAAATAAATTATTTCATAATTACAGCGGCAGTAAAAAATATAACAGACAATTAGGTAACAAGGATATAGTTAGAGTGAAAATGACATTAAAACAGTATCAGGACCGAATTAATATGTATTTATTATTGTTTTAAAAATCTGTATTGTCTAATTTTTATTTAATTGAATTAATGAAATTTATTGTCATCTAGACTCATCACTGTCTTTCAGTGATAATTTCTTATAAGAAGGGAGCCCCCAATTAAATGTTATACAAGGCCAATTAAGCGATAGCTACGCTACTGATTAGCATATCTGCTGTAAACATTACTGATCTTTTAATTTTTGTAAATTCGTGAACATCAAAAGTCTATTTTTGATTTTATAAATTGAAATATTAAAACCAATATCTATAAGCATATTTTTTGTCAGATTCTCATTTATGTCTTCTTCAAATTGGTGTAAATGAAAAACGTTTGTTACATCCAATGAACAGTTCTTCCATTTTTGAGTTCTGGACACACTGACAAGGGCGTCATAAAAAGGATGTCTTTCCAAGTAAAGAGTAAACAAGTTTCCTCCAGGTTTTAACATATCAAAAATATTCTGAAACGTTTGCCTGTCAAAAAAATTCAATCATTATTATTTATAAACTTCATTTGCGGGCGTGAGTTGTAATTTTTAAAGCCATGAATGGGAAGAGGGAATGAGTTGCTACCATCTTAGGATGATCGTGTTTGAATTCCTACCATATTAAAAGTTATAGTCAAGCGAGTTTGAGGTATCGCGGCTCATGCGTTTCATCATACACATTCGTAATTGTGTTATTGTTGATTTAGAATGAACATATTTGTAGCTGCAATTACTTAGAATAAATTGTTATTTTAATTGATAATTGCCTCAGCTAAACAATATAGATTGAATTTTGCTTATTTAGCGTCTGCGGTAGGTCTTTGTTCTGCCGACAAGATGATGCAAATTATATTCCTTCTAGAAGGAACTGTCGCTTAGTCATTGATAAAGTCGGGTATTTACACCTAATACATTTCCCCGTAAGTTACTCAGTACCCTTCTGGTTGCTCCGAGCTTAGTTAGTTGAAGCCAGGTCTGAAACTATTTTAGTTTATAGTTTATTGAAAGTCTATTGTTATAAGTTCAGTAGTAATTAATATAATTTAATTACCAAGTGCTCAAGTACTGTATTAGTTTGTGTTCTGTGTTGTGTAAGCTATTTATCTGTATTTAAAAAAATAATAAATAGTGTTAAGCTAAATAGATGGCTGGTTGTAATTTTTTGGAGAAAGTGTACCTGTCCAAACTACCCTAGTGTTGTGTGTGTGTGTTTGTCATTCGTTGACACTCAGTTGACTTCAAGACCCAGCAGCTGCCGATAACTCCTGACCAGTCAGCCATCATCTATAGCAGTTAAGGTTGGATGAAGTTAAAGTACATTTCCCTTGAATTAATATCCGATATCCCTTCGTTTGTCATTTTGATGATAGTTCTTTTAAAACGTTAGCACTATTATTGGGAGTGTTCCCTTTAATATTACTTAGGCTCCTCGCGAATTAAAGCCGTTGTACTCTCTTTTTTGCGTGTCACAGCCAAAGTGGTTTTTGTATTGGCACATACTTTGGCCACTATTACAATTGGCGCAGTCGATAGAACAAAGACCTACCGCAGATGCTAAGTAAGCAAAAGTCAATCTATATTGTTTATAGCTGAGGCAATTATCAATTAAAATAACAAATAATTATAAGTAATTGAAGCCAAAAATATGTTCGTTTTAAATCAACAATAATAATTTGTCTACATCTCATCAACTAAAAACAATTACGAATGTGTATGATGAAACGCATGAGCCGCGATACCGCGGATATAAAGGATATAAATTTTAATTCGATTGTTATTTGACATAAATTTTGAACAGATTTTTTTTGGACTTCAGTCAACACTTTGGCCATCTTCAGGACACTATATAATATAACAAAAATATTAGCACTAAAAAATTATAATATGTATACGTATTATAAATTATGAAAAAATAATATGTTTTAAATTTTCTTTTAAATGATTAATAATGATAAACATTATAAATTATAATAGTAGATATATATATTCTAAATGTAAATGTCAAATATTTTGTAAACAATAAATAAAAACAGTTATTTAAAAAAGACCAAAATTTAAGTTTGATGACTTAGAAAGTGATATATTTCTTTGGCTGAAGTGTGGTTACCAGCCGTCAAATCACGACCTCCAAAACCGTTAGTGGCGAGGAAGCCAGAATGGTAGTTTTAATGTGGTTAAAATTGTTTGTCGGCTATGGGTATAAAACCCAGGTTCTCAAATCCACAAGCCGATTCGATACCACTGAACCATTTACTCCTAATTAATTTTACACTTAATAACCATATTTTTAATTTTGAAAATATTTGACGTTTGCATTTCAAATATATTTTTTATTTTAATATTATTATTATATTATATAAGTAATGTTCTGAATAAATGTTGGCCGAGGCGTCGATAAAATAAAATATTACCGACTGAAATATAAAAATTCTGTTTTATATTTAAAATAAATATATACAATATTTTACCTAATTCCGTTATGAAAAGTTCTATTTTACATCAATTCTTGAGGTTATAAAATGTACATTTTTTCATAACTGTCATTCAAGAGTTATGTAAGAATTTCTTTACATAATTGGTTATGTAATGAATGTTGACGGTTTGAATTTTCTCAAATATGTTTGCAAACAACGGAAAAAAAGTATTTATTAAAATTTTTAGGATTTATATACATTTAATAATTTTTCTGGTTAATACCAGTTCCCGGCCAAATTAGCAGACTCTTCGATATTAAAAGGAAGGTCTATCTCGGATCCAGAACTCATTTTCAATGATGACATAAGCTTTAGATTTAAAAATTTCATACATTTATTTTCACGGCAACGCATTGGTAAATTGATTTATTGATTTTGATATATACTGAGCTGTCATAAACCTAGAATTTTATGTATTTTAAAAATTATTTTAGCGGAATTAGATAAAATTTTGTACGTAATACGTTATGAAAACGTGATATTGTTTGACTCGCATAATTTGCAAAACTCGATTCGCTCGTTTTGGCAAATATTATGTTCGTCAAACAATATCAACCTTTACATAACTGGTTACGTAAATAACTATATCCTTATCTTATATTTATTTGTTAATATCCTATAGTTTATTTATGAATTTGTTAGAAATAAATTAAATTCTAACATTTTACTGAAACATTAATTTTTTATTTTTTTTTTGTGGCTTCTTTGACGGACCAACTACTTAGGTCATATGCCGCCATTACGCCCTGATCCGCGTTTTAGGTCTTTTGTCAACAGCAACGCGGGTTTTTCTCTGGACGGTCACCCATCCAAATACTCCCCGCGCGCAACGTTGCTTAACTCGCGTTATCGCTTGGATCAGTTTCAACGAGTTGTGCCATGGCCGTTGACAAAACATTAATTTTCAAAGCTTCTCTTGTATCGAAAAAAATAAATAGCGAGTCCATTGTTAAAATGTCCATAGCTCACCACTGACTATAAGTAAATATATTTATGTATATAACACCAATTCATTCATTTATTAAATACATCTGTTTCACCAATCTTTTATTCAATACACGTTTTTCAACTCAACTAGGTATTACATAATTAAATAAGGATATAAATATTATTTATTTATTAATTTTTTATTTACCTTTGATTCACCGCCCAGTGCAAGCAGTAAAATGAGAAAATGTGACTGAAGGTCTGATTTAAATGTTGGGGAAGATTCGGTGTGCTAATATCCAACAAAAATGTGTTCAGGTCTGGATATTTACTGGCAGCAAATTTCAGCATGTTTGGGGCAATGTCAGCACCAAGGAGTCGTACTCTATCTGGAAGTCTTGGCTTCAGAATCTCCCAGGTCAAGTCGCCACTGCCGCACCCCACATCTAACACCGTTTCTTCCCCCGTTTCATGCCACTGCACCAGATGTAAGTATTTCAACAACGTCTCCATCGAGTCGTGGCGTTGGCTTGATTTACCTTTTACGTATAGCTCTGGGGTTTGCATGATAATTTTAAATTTTTAAACTAAAAATAACAAGTAATAGATCAAAGTATATCATACACCAAGAGAGAGAAGTGTATATATTATTTCTTTCAGTATTAGCATTGAAATCCTGTTTAACGATTATAAGTGATAATAGTAACATAATCTTGACATGAATATTTACTTGTTTGTAAATACCCACAAAAACTGAATTGGCAGAATAATGAATTCTTTTTCATCATTGAGTTTAGGTAAGTGATTCAGCAAATTGTACTTCTACAAAAATAAAAGAAGAAATGAAAAATGTAAAATATTAAACATTGCATTCAGCAAAATATATAATAAAATATATTGTGGCTTCAGTCTGTATATATGGTGATATTTTGGATTATTAATCTCCATACAGTACTGAAAACCAATTTCATGACTCAAAAAGAGATAAATAATCGTATATTTCTATACACAACACATTCAAATGTTGATTTAAAAAAATTACCATTTGATACACATTTCTGTAAAATTTAAAAAAACTATAACCTATCAACCCGTGGCTTATTGATATCATAATCCTTTATTATATCTCCTAAATAGCTTTTATTTGAACTCAATTGCAATATATTTTTAAATGATTATTAAAAGAATATATTGATATGCATTCGGTCACAATTTTTTACTATTCAGGTTGACATCTCATTAGCTAAAATTTAATTTCATGAATAAAAAATTAATTCAACAAAATAGTAGTTATGATAAAATATGGGAAGAAAGCTTACTATAAATATATATTTTTTAAAAAATACAATTGCAAACAACATATAAACAAATTATAAACGGAAAAACATACATATGAATGACTTGGCTTAATTAAAATTAAAATAAAAGTTATAAAAGGTAATTGTAATCTTCCTATGTTTTCTAGACTTGAGGATAACCTTGTTTGGGGTCGAAACGTCGCCATAATTTTTTTTAAATAACGAAATAAAAAACTTGTATTTTTATTTTAATCAAACCAAGTTATCCATACTATTAACTCAATACTATTTTCCAGCTTATAATTCTCGACTATTAAAAAACATTAATGATTAAAACTAGCATGCAATTTTTTCTTAAAAGCTATTTTTGGCTTGAAATTTTAAGGCTAAATAAATAATAAGACAAATTATATGAAACCATAAATTTTATAGATAATTTTATTAAGCCGTTAAGGATAGGAAAAATAACAGTTCCTTTTTGAGCGGATTTCTATTTAACGACGACGTTTCAAACCTAAGTTGAGTTCATTATCAAGTCTAAAATAGAAATCAATTTCGTAAATATTTTTATCAAATTAACAATGTGCAAGAACCAACACAAAAAAATTGTAAACAAACTTTTTTATAAAAACTTACCGATTAAAATATTTTGAACATTAAAAAGTCATTTAAAGAGTGACGTTCACAATTGCGCCCACAGCACTGTCGCCTATTTGCACTCTGACTTTAAACTAATACGTTAAAACGGGAGATAACGGTGTGAACATCAGAGATTTGCTCATTCTTTTCAGATTGTTGATAGTATATCTCCAGGACCGTCGCTAGGTATTTCACTACTACAAAATTTTGAAATTTATTTTTGACATATTTCCATAGATTAGAATAGATTGATTTCCATTATTTTTATTACAGGCAAAATTAATAATGGATATCAAAAACCAAACTCATATTCTTTATTATAACGACATATATTGCTAGTATAGTATGTATATAAGCATCAAACAACTATGGGTCAGCATTTTTATCGCTGGTTAATTTTAACTAACAGGCGCGGTGGCCGAGCATGTTAAGGCACATCTCTTAACATACTGTGACGTCATCCGAGCCAAGGTTCGTCAGTTCGAATCCGCCTGTCGGCAATGTGTGATTTGTCGTAAAATATAAAATACAGCTACATGTATTTATCGCACTCGGGCGCTATAAGCTAGTCACTTATACGCCTTAAATAATGTAGCATTCGACTACGAAAACCGGCAGTACGGCAGTGTAAAAACTGCGGCTCCTTGTGTCCGGTAGGCCCAGGCCCGATTTGGGCTGTAGCGCCACAGATGATGATGAATTTTAACTAACGAACGAGAAAACTATAGATACTTCAGATAAAAACGATGAGTCCGACGAAAGTGACATTACCGTGCATTCCAATCCCGAAAATCCCAAAGCTGGAATACCGATCAGTGAATTACCAGTAAATGTTCTAATAGGTTTTTTCAAACTTATGCTGTAAAAATTCTCTTAAGAGGGCTTAAAGAGCTCTTAGGTAATTTAATGCGCACTAAAAATCCATCAGATATGAACATCAGAAAGTTATTCACGCACACATCAAAAATTTAACACGATACCCAAACCAAAACAATTTAACCACAACACACATAATAATACACATAACAGACCACCGTATGGACAATCTCCTCAATTAATGTACCGACCGATTCCACATAATACCAATTAATACCGATATACCTTTCAATTTCAGAATGCAAAACAAAATAGTGTTAACGTATTCAAATCTAACCCTAACCAAAAATTTCTTAAACCTACACCAATGACTATCAGTACGCGGAAAACATTTGCACCTAAACCCGGATCTGCATGCTAGAGTTTAGGTTACAATCAACCGCGATCTCAACAATTCGCGTACCGTCTTATATCCACAAACGCAACAGAGATAAAACTTTACATTCGAAGAACTTCATAATACAGAAGTTAATGACATAAACGACGAACCAGACACTGACGAAATAACTTTTTTAAGGGGTAAGGCCATTCTAGACAAGTCATTTTCTAGATTTTTTAACGAAATCTAAACGTGCTGCTTAAGAACTGTTTTTGGATCTTTATTTAGTGTTCTTTAAACATTATTTCAAAAAAATTTTAAAAGAAAATATTCAAAATTGTCAGAAATTAAAAAAATGACGACTTCTCTCGGCGCGTAGGGCAAATCGGGCGAAAACATTTTGGGAACAGCAATGGACCTGGAACAAAAAACTACGGGCTGGATTTTGAAAATTTTGATTTTTAACAAAATGGCGCACGTTTGAAAAAAAAGTTCATTATTCGGGACTAAATTTTTGTATAAAAACGACCATAAGAAACGAATGAAGCACTATAAAAAAAAGCCCCCATAGTTTTTGAGTATTTTATATCTAGAATAAGAAATAAAAAGATTCAGCACGATCCATCAATTAGTATTTCACATTTCTTTTCGCCTGATTTTGAAAATATGATTTCGAGAAAAACGCGTTTAAAGTTTCGAGTCATATTTTTCATAGAAATATTGTATTTACCTCTAATCTGCAATGCCTGCGCCATAAAATTGTCCTTCCAGATGAAGTTCTTCATCGTCCTGCTCCTTTCTCGAAGATTTCTGCGCCATTCGAGCCTTTTTTGCAGCGTCAGTGAGCAATGAAAACAACAATGAAAAGAAATATGCCGCAGGAAGGTTTCGAGTGACCGCTGAGCGAGAGCTCGGTGCCCGCAAGTGTTCGCTTAGCGCGCGGCCTTTTTCCCAAATATATACTAGTACTAATAGATATATGCTTTTTTCCCTCTGAAATACTTCCGCGCGGCATTTAAATTAATTGTCCCTTATTCCTAAGGGTTTAAACTATAATTTAACCCATTAAAAAAATGCATTTTTTAAAAAATTTAGAGTGGTCTTACCCCTTAATTACTAATCAAATGTAGATACCGAATATTGCGAACTAGAACCAGACTCGACACAGGAAGCACACGTTCATTCATTAACCCAGATATTGCAAATGAATATGTTAATAGAGAAATTAAATACGATCCTTTCAAAATTACTACTGCACATGAAACTCAATCTAAAAATGTAGCTTATTACTACCCTGTCCAAAAATATTTAAAAAACATAATATTAATCTTTAATATTATTTATTCGATTTTCATAACCAGTTTTATATTATATTAGGACTAGATAACATAAAAACTTTAGGAACAGTCATCGACACGCGGTAAGATCACAATTACACTGTAATACCGCGTCCTCACTATGTCACGATCCCACCTAAGTCTGAAAAGATAACAAAGTTCTATGTTGATAATATTGAAAATGGCGAACACATATTAATATCATAATCCCCGAAGGTATTGCAAAAATCGAAAATAATGTCACTTACTATCCAACGATAAATCGAAACGAAACAGAACATATTATAGACACCACAAATAATATATGAACTTAATCGCTATAAAATTTCGAGATTAAAATCAATCTTAATATACAAAATTTATATACTGAAGATGATTCATCACTTTCGAGTATAAAAATTATTTACACAGTAAATTGACTAAATCAAATAAAGAGTATAAAATCTTTGAAGTGGCGGCAGATTTCTTTGTTTCAGCCTGTAACGAAAGCCTAGCACATTGTGTTAGCAGAAATCTAGTAATGTTAAATGGAATAGCAAAGGATTTCGCTTAAAAATTTCACAGTATAGATAAATTAAAAAAACAAAACCCTAAATTATACCGGGTGGATCATCATACCTGTGTACATAGGCGATTAACATGAAAAAACAGTTTTTCTGTGCGCATTGCTTCCCAAATAATTTTAGCCAAAAATGCTTCAAATAAATGTTGTAGAGCATAAAATTCTGCATCTAAATCAATAAACGTTATAACGACAGAAATTAAATAAAAAATTATAAAAAATTACGTTGAAAATATCAAATAGCCATGGAAGTGAAACAAAAATAGATAAAAAATGCTTGACGTTTGACAGATCTCCTGATTTAACACCTAGCGATTTTTTATGGGGTCATCTTAAATGTAAAATTTATAAGCAACGCCACACAAATATTAATTCTTTGAGAGAAGCTATCGTGGATAAGTGCGCCTTAATCACAAATAGGCAGCTCGCTAATGTACGACATTCCTTCTACAATAGACTTGGTTATTGCTTGGCTGAAAATGGAGGTTTATTTGAATATTTATTGTAATAATAAATTGTAGTCATTATTTTATTGAGAGAATTATTGTTTGATATTTGAATTATAATAGATAGATTATAATTTTTACATGACCAACCCTATAAGAAATAAACGTTTCATTGAAATGTATAATTGTTTATTTATTATTAAATTGTAATCATAGGTATGGAGTTTTTTGTATGAATTTTATTGAATGATTAATTTGTCGGGGGTAAAATATCAAATAGACAGAAAAACGTCAAGCATTTATCTATTTTTGTTTCAATTCCATGGCTATTTGATATTTTAAACGTAATTGTTAATAAATAATACTTCTTTTCGGAATTCGGTCAGTTTTTAATTTTTATTATTACGTTAACGTTTCGGCCAACTCTTTAGCCTTCATCAGGACACTATTATAAAATTAATTAACAATTATAAAAATAATTAACAGGGCGTAATGGCGGCATATGACCTTAGCAGTTGGTCGGCCAGGAAGCCAGAATAAAAAAAAAAATAATAAAAAAAAAATTAACAATTATAAAAATAATTAATATAAAATATAAATTACTTACAATAATAATATTTTAAAAATAACATTATCCAAAAAATTATAAATGTTTTTAAAAAGTCAAAAAATTATATTTGTTAAAATATTATAAAACCATATTTAAAAAAAAATGAAGAAGACTACTTTGAAAAAAAATAAATAATTTATTTCTATCATTATTTATAATTTTTTGGATAATGTTATTTTTAAAATATTATTATTATAAGTAATTTATATTTTATATTAATTATTTTTATAATTGTTAATTAATTTTATAATAGTGTCCTGATGAAGGCTAAAGAGTTGGCCGAAACGTTGTCGTAATAATAAAAATTAAAAACTGACTGAATTCCGAAAAGAAGTATTATTTCATAATTTAAAAAAACAGTCGAAATAAAAATTTATATCCTTTTATGTAATTGTTAATATTTTTTTATTTAATTTATGTCGTTGCAACGCATGTAAATGTAATTCTGGTTATTGATTTAGATGCAGAATTTTATGCTCTACAACATTTATTTGAAGCATTTTTGGCTAAAATAAGTTGGGGAGCAATGCGCATGGAAAAACTGTTTTTTCATGTTAATCGCCTATGTACACAGGTATGATGTTCCACCCGGTATAATTTAGTTTACCTAAAAGATCTAAATAACAGATTAATTTATCTAATAACGAAACACTATTATAACCAAAAACCTACGAATCAAGATTTATTCTATACCCTTCAAAATTTAAAATAATTTTGCTTAAAAAATAAAATTAAATATGTAAATATATCAAAATTTGGTTGCGGACTTGACCAACTACATTGGACTAACGTGAAACCTATGATAGAATAAATTTTTAGAAATAGTAGTACAGTAATAACCGTGTATAGTAAACCAATTGATACAATACCACCGTTTGAACTTAACGTTAATGAAACTAAGGATAATTGCGATGATTTCTTTAATTACCTATATGGACGAATTTAATAAACAATTAAAACAAAATAAAACCAACGAACACGGCAACGAATCCTTAATTGTCAAAATGGACGCAAGAACTAAAATTTCAAACCGACGATAGTGACATTACATTAATCCCGAAAATCCCATAGCTGGAATACCAATCAGTTAATTATCAGTAAATGTAGGTGAAAATCAGTTGTTTATGACGGAAGTTGAACATTAACCATTTAAACCCAAAATAAAAAATTACACTTGGATAAAATGAAAATTAATGTACAATTATCCCAAAATAACTTTGAAAATGATATTGTAAATATCTTTAAAAATTATGTACTTTCAAAGGTTGTATATTATTTATATTTCAAACAACCTATATATGAAAAATTTTGTATGATTTTACATAAACACTTAAAAAATTCTGAAATTAAATTTGTAAAATGCAATAATAAATTAATAGATATGGAAAAGGAAGATACTATCCGAAACTATCACGAAGGTAAAACTAACCATCGCGGAATTAACGAGACCCATAATCAGATAAAAAGAATATATTATTGGCCAAATCAAATTAAAACTAATACAGACTTTATTAATTAATGTGAAATTTGTTTAAAATCGAAGTACGAACGTAATTTGACTCCTTCAGTTTAGAAAACTACAAGTTTCTCACAATAATCGACGCCTTTTCTAAATAAGGCCCAAGCGTATGAAGTCAGTTCAATACAATCGAGATAAGTAATAAATTAACAAAATTATTTTTACACCACGGTATCCCTAAGACGATTATATCAGATAACGGGCTAGAATTCAAAAACACTGTTCTACGTGAATTGCTAAGTTTACACAAAATAGATATCCATTTCACTAGTTCCCAACATCCCGATTCCAACGGCCTTATAGAACGATTTCATTCTACGTTGATTGAAAATATTCGCTTATTTAATTTGCAAGCTCATTTCAAAAATGAAACGATAGAAAATGATGTCAACTTTGGCATATTAGCATACTTCCACCGTTAATGAAACGGGCACTTTGAAACTAACTTACCTCTTGAAGTACAATTAGAGAAACAAATAACACAAGATTATATTTAAAAACATAAAGAAAAAACTAAATTAGCCTCTCAAAATATTAATGAGCGAATGCAAAATAAAAAATCAAATCTAATTAATAAACTAAATGAAAATCGTTAAATTAACAAAAAGTGAACAAAACACGTCAACAGAAGTTCAAAAAAAATAATTATAAAACAATAAATAAAGACTTAAAAACGGCAGAAATCAAAACAGATACGAAAGACAATAGAAAACAGACCAATATTCATTTATCTAACATTAAAAGACTAAGAAAACTAAAAATAAAACTATTAATAAAATCCCCAGGACCATATACTTCACGTACACCTGCGGATTAGATATCAAGAACATTACGCACAACCCTGGACTTTTAACCCTAAACCGAGGACAAGTAAAATTACAGAGATCCCAACATACTTTCCTTCGTTTTTACGACCTGCAACCTATTATCCAACAATATAATAATCTAAAAACACAACACAACACAACAACTTAAAACAAACTATAAATGCAAATGAGATTAGTGCAAAAGAGTTTAAGAACAATGACGGAATCATTAATTACATTCAAAACTTGATAGACGAAAACATTTGTAACTTACTTATGAATCATGAAAACCATAGACAAAAGAGAGGATTATTAAATGGACTAGGATCCATAATTAAATCAATTACCGGAAACCTAGTCGCAAAAGATGAAAAACGATATTCAAAAATTTTAAATCATTTTTTTGGAATTTAACCAACATAAATTAAATGAACAATTAAATGCCAAATATTCCGTTAACCATGTATTAATTGAGAAATTCAATAAAAACAATCGAAACGATTAAACATAATAAATTAGAATTGAAATTAAAAATAGAACAGTTGTTGCATATTGTTGTCGGCAGAACACACAATTTAAATAAATTCAGTATTTATATTTACAGTCAACTATACACTTTGTTAAATATGATTCTAAATGTAATGCAAGACATAAAAAATGTACTAACCTTTCATAAACCTCAAGCAATGCATCCAAGCATTATCAAAATTAACGAATTTCATTTAGAATTAAATAAGATCTATAAAAGTTATAATAATGAATTCCCGTTAGAACCTACTTTCAAAAACATACCAGAAATTGAGAAATTAATTACTGTAAATTATAAGATAATTTAAATAAAATTATTTACTATCTAGAACTCTCAATAAATTACGTAACTAGTTTTGAATTATTCCACCTTCAGCCTATTCCTAGCAAACTTTAAATGGAATTTGTGACTTATTTTAAATAAAGAATACTTTCTAAAATTTCTTGATGGCCAAATATCATTCTAAAGGACAAATGTACTAAAGGAACTATTTATTAATGTTCAAATAAGATCGAAAACACGGATGAGAAGTCCTGCGAAAAGAATATCAAACTGCCATTACATTAAAATAAACTTAAAAAGCAACCACATAGAAACCATCGAAGAAATTAACCAATTTCTGATTGTATTCCCAAACGAGGAAAAGATCTATGCGTCATGTCAATTTGGTGATGAAATTAAACCCATACAAGGCATATTCCTCATTAAAGAAAATAATTGTCAAATTACATTTAGAAAAATAAATAAATCGTCAATCTTTTGTTTACAATTTTGTTTCATTTCCAAGGCTACCCCGACATTGAGTTAATTTTTAATATTTTCATATTAATTTCTGCCGTTACAGGGCCTGTAAAATTAATTAGGGAAGCAGGAAATTAAGAAAGTATGATTTTACATATCCTATGTTCCGGGGTCGCGGTCAACACCCTATATATATATATATATATATATATATACGTTAAATTATTAGTATTTATTTTGACAAACTGTGATATTAAATCAATATTAGGGTTTATTATTATCAAAAATGAATAATTATTCAGATGAAGGAAAGTTGCAAATAATGAAATGGCATTATTCTGGCCATAGTTTACGACTAATTCGTGACTATATTAGCGCTATTTGGCAGCATCATGATATTCCTAGTACGACAACTATTCAGAGGTAACAATGAAGAAAATATTCTTGCTTTAATAGAACTGCAGCCAACAATGAGTGTGCGGGAAATTTCCAGAGAAGTAAATATAAATTTTATGACAGTGCATAGAATTCTCAAAGAACATAAATACATTCCTTTTAAATTTCAAAACCACCAAAATATTTTGGAACGAGATTTTGAACTGCGTGCCTCATTCCGTGAAATAATGATAAAGAAATCAAATTGTAATAGAGAATTTTTAAGTAGTATTTTATTCACAGATGAATGCACATTTACCATGAATGGCGAACCAAACTGTCATAATTATCGGTACTGGTCTCAAAATAATCCATATAATATTGTAGAATCGAGGACACAATATCGTCATTATGCAATGTGTGGGCAGGAATTTTTGGTGATAAAATCATTGGCCCATTCTTCATCCAACGAATAAATTCAGCATAATATTTGAATTTATTAATTAATGCTGTTGGACCACAAATTGTTGAAACAAACAAAGAAAATGTGTGGTTCCAGCATGATGGCTGCCCTGCACATAGCCCTAGAGAAGTTGTGGAATATCTAAACCATGTATTTCCTGAAAGCTGGATAGGACGAAATGGACCAGTTAACTGGCCAGCACGGTCGCCAGATTTAAATCCGTGCGATTTTTTTTATGGGGCCATTGAAAATCTTATGTTTATAAAAAGATACCAGAATTTAGAACTTAAAAATGCTATATTACAAGAATGCCAGAAAATAAATAATCGACAATTAAGGAATGCTCGAGAAAGCTTCTACAACAGATTAGGTTATTGTTTAGCTCAAAACGGTGGACTATTTGAACATCTAATTTAACAATTTAATAATATTTAGTTTGTTGATGTTTTTATTGAATTTAATTTGTTACATTAATTAATTTGTTAAATATTTAATAACAACCCACCTTAAATATTTTTTTGAGTTTATTATTTTATTATTCTTAAATAATAAATCTAAAAAATATTTTGCCTTATTATTATTAAATTTTTATTTAGAAAATAAATATTTAGTACGTAAAAATGATTTTGACAATTTATTCTGACATTGACGTATAAAACGTTACACATTTGTTTATCTCTTGTTTTTAATTCCAAGGCTATTACTATTAAATTGAAATTACGTGAATTTTTAAATTTAATTTCTGTTATGAAGTAGTCAAAATGAATTTTGTTTATTGATTGTAGAATTTTATACTTTACAACATTTATTTGAAACATTTTTTCCTAAAATAATTTGGGAAGCAATGCGCACGGAAAAACTGATTTGCCATGTTAAACGCCTATGTTTCACTTTTCGTGTTACACCCGGTATATATTTGGGATTTCCTGGATGCTGGATTGAACGAGGGGTGCTATTAACTGACCTGCTAGATCTCAAGATCTTGCTCCATGTGACTATTTTTTATGGCGTCACATTTATAAAAAAGGCGCGAAGATATAAATTCCTTAAGAGATGCAATGGTTAATGGATGTTGTCGTATAACTCAAAGGCAACTACTTAATGTGCGAACAGCTTTTTATACTAGATTAGGTTATTGTCTTATTGAAAATGGTGATGTTTTTGAATATTTTTTATAATTATGTGTTAATGATTTTATAATTAAAAAGAAACACATTTGTTGTTTGTGTGAGTACCTAAATTTTGTTGTGTAATATTTCAAAAACTTAACTCTTAATAAATTAATATTATTTAATAAAACTGTTTTTTGAAACTATTATTTGTTTAATAAAATTTGTATGCACAGTCATTCATAACTAACGATATTTATTTATGTAAATAACCATATTTTATAAATTGTCAAGTCAAAATGTCAGAACCGTCAAATAATTCGCTTGCAAGAAATCAAAACAAAACAGTCATAGGTAGCGATATTTATTTTCGTTAAAAATTGAACAAATCTGTGAATTTACAAAACTTAAAGAGTTAATATCCGGGACCAAATTACAAATAAATTGAAATGTAGTTTACATCGTTTGATTCAGAAAAATGATAATTTTCGATTGACACTTCAATCTTTGTTGTCCGGTAGAACACCGAGCAACAGCATGCAAAAAACTGATTTCCCATGTTAATCTCCTATGTACACTTTTAAAACAGACACCCGGTATATATATATATATATATATATATATATATGTAAGTAATGAAATTATAATTTCATCATACAAGTATTACCGCGCCCTCACGAGCGTCGGTATAGTAGGTGACGTATATGTTATTAATTGTTTATGAAACAATAGAAACATTACTTGTGGTTAGGAACCGATATTGAATTAGTGACATTAAATGTCGTTTCTTTAATTACAGGTAAATAGTGTAAATTATAACGTGTAAGAAATAGATTTAATAAAACTTTAATTACAGAAACTCAGTTGTGTTGCTAATTGCTGGTGTTATTTGTCCTAATCATACAAAGGAGCTTATAAAACGACATTTTTGGTCATGGCAATAAAAATGGAAAAATTAAAATTCCAATTCGCAATACTAGGAGCATCAGATGGAAAACAAACAAAACCTGCATAATATCAATCGAGACTCCAGATGGACGTGTTTTTGATATCTTAGACGAATTCAAGCCTGTAAGCAAACATACATACATAGCGAATTCCAAAATATTTACAAAAGTAAAAAATTCGCTGAAAAAGAGAGGTCAAACACGAAACTTATGGATACCAATGGATGAAGAAATGAGAGAAATCTATCTTGATGAAGGTGAAAATTTACAGTTTGGTGACCAGTATTTAGAAGAAAAAATAACACATACGGTTATTAGCCATGAAAATGCTGAACCAAAATTTCAAAATATAGGAAATATAACTGAAAAGTTTCTAATTGAAAAATTCTCTATAAGAATGCCAAATGCTAGTCAATGGATGGAAGAATTTGAAAAAGAATGTGACAGATTTGAAATTCTAGAGGATGCGAAAAAAATAGAGACCTTGAAACATCTACTTGAAAAACAATGTTTAGATTGGTATGGTAGTATGTTAATTAAATTCACAGTCTATTCAGATTGGAGAATTTGGAAAACAAACTTTTGTAATACTTATGAAAAAAAAGGCTGGTCTCAAATCAAATATGCTTTTACATTCAAATATCAAGCTGGTTCCTTATTGGAATATGCA
Source organism: Pterostichus niger (assembly GCA_947425015.1). Taxonomy (NCBI): domain Eukaryota; kingdom Metazoa; phylum Arthropoda; class Insecta; order Coleoptera; family Carabidae; genus Pterostichus; species Pterostichus niger. The sequence goes on from OX380337.1 coordinate 13,423,162, forward strand.
ACAAAAAAAGAAAGATTATTGTTAGAAATTAATAAATTAATTGATACTGACACATTGATAAACCTGATTGTGTTAGGCTTACCAGAAAATATAATAAACAAGCTTGATAAAGAATCATTAACTTCAACTACTCGTATATTTAGTGAGATGAACAAGAATGAATATTTGGTAAACAAACAAAATGCAAAAGTATTCTTGGACTATAAAGGAAATGTTGAAGCCAATCGGAACAAAAACAAACAAAGATGGGACCCAGAAAAGAAACACAAATGTAATATTTGTGAAAAGCTCAAAAAAGGACCACGCTACCACTTAGAATCAACTTGTTGGTTCAAACCAAAGGACAATCAGGCTAACAAAGATGATCAAATTAGACTTATTAACAACTCAGAATTAGAATGTGAACTGCAAAATGAAAATCCAAAAAACTATTAGTTTCGCCATTAATAAAAATAAGGTTAGTATTGAATAAAATTATTGAGATTTTTGGAGTCTACGATTCAGGTTCAAATGTCTCATTAATAAACTCAAAATTACTGAAAATAAAAAATAAGAAATTAATTGATTCTAATAGTACTAATTTGAAAACTATTAATGGCGTTAAAAAAGCAAGTGGCATGGTAACATTAAATGTAAAAATTTTTGACGTGGAAAAAGAAACTAATATTTTTGTAATTGACAGGGATAATTTTGATTATGATTTTTTGATTGGCTTAGATTGTATAAAAAAATTATATTTATCTCAAGATGAAAACCTACAAATAAGACAAAAAGTGCCAATACAAAAAGATTATATTTCTACGAACATACAAGGCGATAATCAACAAACAAAATTTGCTTCTAAAGAAACAAATAAAAGTTTAGAAGAAACTGACATTTCAAAAAAAAAAAAAAAAATAAATATTTAATAAATTTTAATGAGCACTTTGAAGAAAAAAACTTCGAAATTTATATAAATCATTTGGATCATGAACAGCAATCAATTATAAATGATTTAATACAAAAAAATAAGTCCGTCTTTGCCAAAGATAAATACGATATCGGGACAGTAAAAGATTATGAAGCACACATCGATTTATTAGAAGAAAAATATTGCAGCAAGAGGCCGTATCGATGCACAATTGAAGATAAAAAAGAAATTGAAAAACAAATTACTATGCTACTAGACAAAAAGCTAATAGAAGAATCTTACAGCCCTTTTGCAGCCCCAGTAACATTAGCTTATAAAAGGGATGAAAATGCAAAATCAAGATTATGCATTGATTTCAGAGACCTGAATAAAATTGTTGTGCTTCAATCACAACCGTTTCCACTCATAGACGATCTAATGGTAAAAACGAGAAACTGCAAATTTTTCTCAACACTAGACATAAATTCAGCATTTTGGTCCATTCCTCTGCGTATTACGGACAGACATAAAACCGGATTCGTCACACAAGAGGGACATTTTCAGTGGACTTGTATGCCATTTGGCCTTAAAACATCGCCAGCGATATTCCAAAGAATAATGTGTAACATAATAAGAAAACACAAACTTGCAGACTTCACAGTAAGCTACATAGATGATATACTCATTTTTTCAAAATCATTCTCGGAACATATCAGGCATTTAACACAACTATTTCAAGCTAGTAAAAGTGAAGGATTCAGGTTAAAATTTGTAAAATGCACATTTGCAGCTGATTCAGTAAAATATTTGGGCCATATAATACAAAATAATTCTGTTAGGCCATTGAAGGATAACTTGATTTCAATAAAAAACTTTCCAATCCCGAAGACGCAGAAAAATGTGAGACAGTTTCTAGGTAAGATAAATTTTTACCATAAATATGTGCCAAACATAGCAATGAAATTGAATCCATTGCACAACCTTCTGAGAAAAGGGCAACCGTTTATTTGGACCAAAGAATACCAAAAATCGCTCGACGAACTAAAAAACATATTAATAACACAGCCTGTATTAACTATATTTGATCCAGATCTACCAATACATATATATATACAGATGCTAGTGTACTAGGAGTAGCAGGTGTGCTAAAACAACCACAGAAGAACAAAGAAGAAAAACCGGTGGCATATTTCTCAAAAAAATTAAACGAAATACAGAAAAGAAAAAAGGCTATATACCTGGAGTGCCTGGCAATTAAAGAATGCGTTAAATATTGGCAACATTACTTGATTGGAAAAAAATTTACTGTTATTTCAGATCACAAGCCATTAGAAAAAATGAACATAAAATCTAGGACTGATGAAGAACTAGGAGATCTGATATATTATTTATCACAGTATGATTTTGTGGTTAAATATTCTCCTGGAAAATACAATTTAGAAGCTGACTGCCTTAGCAGAAATCCTGTCTTAGAGCCAAACGAAAATATGGAGGAGCAATTGAAGATTATAAATTTGATAACACTTAAGGATATATTGGAAGACCAAGAAAAACACGAGGACATACAAATAAAAAAAAATAAATTAGTAACTAAACATAACGTTTATTACAAAAAAGTAAGATGAAAGGAAAAAATAATTTTAACCGAAGATTTTAGCATAAAATTTCTAAAAAATGTACATAAAAACTTGTTTCATATAGGAATGAAACAAATGCATAGAATGATTGGACCATATTATACTGCTAAAAATTTAACAAGGAATATTAAGGAAACATGCAGAAGGTGCGCAGTATGTATTAGAAATAAATCAAGAGGAATAGGAAAATTTGGATTGATGTCACAGTTGGGTCCAGCAATAAAGCCTTTCGAAATTGTTTCTATAGACACAATCGGAGGTTTTGGAGGTTCTCGGTCTACAAAAAAGTATTTACATCTTCTAATAGATCATTACACGAGATACGCATATATCCTAACATCAAAAACACAAACTGCAAATGATTTTATTAAACTTGTGAAAAGAATCTCAGACACTGATAAAATTGGTATGATTCTTTCCGACCAATATCCAGGAATAAATTCAAAACAATTCAAAATATTTTTGGATGAAAAAAGGCTATACCAATAATCTTCACCGCAGTAAATTCACCATTTTCCAATGGCATGAATGAAAGATTGAATCAAACCCTAGTTAATAAAATCAGATGCAAGATTAAAGAAAAAACTAATAAAAAGGCAGTCTGGAAAACCATAGCTCAAGAATGTGTGCGCAAATACAATGAGACAGAACATACTATTACTGGTTTCGCACCATCATATTTAATGGATGGCTTAAATGTTACAATGGTGCCAAGCGAACTAAAACAAATAAATTCCGAGAAAGATTGGATACGTGACAGGAAAATCGCTCTGGAAAGAACGTTAAAATCTTATAATTATAATAAACAAATTTACGACAAAAACCGCAAACATTTCGACTTCGACATAGGTGATTTAGTGTTCGTGGAAAATGGCAACAAATTTAACAGAAAAAAATTTGACGAATTAAAAATTGGACCATATGAAATCACAGAAAAAATATCGAATTCAATTTACAGGATAAATATGGGTCGAAAAAAATTAGAATCAAATCTTTTCCATGTTTCTAAGCTGATCCCAATTCCAACACCTGCAGAAGAAGAAGAAGAAGATGGCAACGTTTATTAAAATTGTGAAAATATTATGGAAATATTTTCTCTTCCGAGAGGGGTGATGTAATGAAATTATAATTTCATCATACAAGTATTACCGCGCCCTCACGAGCGTCGGTATAGTAGGTGACGTATATGTTATTAATTGTTTATGAAACAATAGAAACATTACTTGTGGTTAGGAACCGATATTGAATTAGTGACATTAAATGTCGTTTCTTTAATTACAGGTAAATAGTGTAAATTATAACGTGTAAGAAATAGATTTAATAAAACTTTAATTACAGAAACTCAGTTGTGTTGCTAATTGCTGGTGTCATTTATCCTAATCATACAAAGGAGCTTATATATATATATATATATATATATATATATATATATATATATATATATATATATATATATATAAGCTCCTTTGTATGATTAGGATAAATGACACCAGCAATTAGCAACACAACTGAGTTTCTGTAATTAAAGTTTTATTAAATCTATTTCTTACACGTTATAATTTACACTATTTACCTGTAATTAAAGAAACGACATTTAATGTCACTAATTCAATATCGGTTCCTAACCACAAGTAATGTTTCTATTGTTTCATAAACAATTAATAACATATACGTCACCTACTATACCGACGCTCGTGAGGGCGCGGTAATACTTGTATGATGAAATTATAATTTCATTACATCACCCCTCTCGGAAGAGAAAATATTTCCATAATATTTTCACAATTTTAATAAACGTTGCCATCTTCTTCTTCTTCTTCTGCAGGTGTTGGAATTGGGATCAGCTTAGAAACATGGAAAAGATTTGATTCTAATTTTTTTCGACCCATATTTATCCTGTAAATTGAATTCGATATTTTTTCTGTGATTTCATATGGTCCAATTTTTAATTCGTCAAATTTTTTTCTGTTAAATTTGTTGCCATTTTCCACGAACACTAAATCACCTATGTCGAAGTCGAAATGTTTGCGGTTTTTGTCGTAAATTTGTTTATTATAATTATAAGATTTTAACGTTCTTTCCAGAGCGATTTTCCTGTCACGTATCCAATCTTTCTCGGAATTTATTTGTTTTAGTTCGCTTGGCACCATTGTAACATTTAAGCCATCCATTAAATATGATGGTGCGAAACCAGTAATAGTATGTTCTGTCTCATTGTATTTGCGCACACATTCTTGAGCTATGGTTTTCCAGACTGCCTTTTTATTAGTTTTTTCTTTAATCTTGCATCTGATTTTATTAACTAGGGTTTGATTCAATCTTTCATTCATGCCATTGGAAAATGGTGAATTTACTGCGGTGAAGATTATTGGTATAGCCTTTTTTCATCCAAAAATATTTTGAATTGTTTTGAATTTATTCCTGGATATTGGTCGGAAAGAATCATACCAATTTTATCAGTGTCTGAGATTCTTTTCACAAGTTTAATAAAATCATTTGCAGTTTGTGTTTTTGATGTTAGGATATATGCGTATCTCGTGTAATGATCTATTAGAAGATGTAAATACTTTTTTGTAGACCGAGAACCTCCAAAACCTCCGATTGTGTCTATAGAAACAATTTCGAAAGGCTTTATTGCTGGACCCAACTGTGACATCAATCCAAATTTTCCTATTCCTCTTGATTTATTTCTAATACATACTGCGCACCTTCTGCATGTTTCCTTAATATTCCTTGTTAAATTTTTAGCAGTATAATATGGTCCAATCATTCTATGCATTTGTTTCATTCCTATATGAAACAAGTTTTTATGTACATTTTTTAGAAATTTTATGCTAAAATCTTCGGTTAAAATTATTTTTTCCTTTCATCTTACTTTTTTGTAATAAACGTTATGTTTAGTTACTAATTTATTTTTTTTTATTTGTATGTCCTCGTGTTTTTCTTGGTCTTCCAATATATCCTTAAGTGTTATCAAATTTATAATCTTCAATTGCTCCTCCATATTTTCGTTTGGCTCTAAGACAGGATTTCTGCTAAGGCAGTCAGCTTCTAAATTGTATTTTCCAGGAGAATATTTAACCACAAAATCATACTGTGATAAATAATATATCAGATCTCCTAGTTCTTCATCAGTCCTAGATTTTATGTTCATTTTTTCTAATGGCTTGTGATCTGAAATAACAGTAAATTTTTTTCCAATCAAGTAATGTTGCCAATATTTAACGCATTCTTTAATTGCCAGGCACTCCAGGTATATAGCCTTTTTTCTTTTCTGTATTTCGTTTAATTTTTTTGAGAAATATGCCACCGGTTTTTCTTCTTTGTTCTTCTGTGGTTGTTTTAGCACACCTGCTACTCCTAGTACACTAGCATCTGTATATATATATGTATTGGTAGATCTGGATCAAATATAGTTAATACAGGCTGTGTTATTAATATGTTTTTTAGTTCGTCGAGCGATTTTTGGTATTCTTTGGTCCAAATAAACGGTTGCCCTTTTCTCAGAAGGTTGTGCAATGGATTCAATTTCATTGCTATGTTTGGCACATATTTATGGTAAAAATTTATCTTACCTAGAAACTGTCTCACATTTTTCTGCGTCTTCGGGATTGGAAAGTTTTTTATTGAAATCAAGTTATCCTTCAATGGCCTAACAGAATTATTTTGTATTATATGGCCCAAATATTTTACTGAATCAGCTGCAAATGTGCATTTTACAAATTTTAACCTGAATCCTTCACTTTTACTAGCTTGAAATAGTTGTGTTAAATGCCTGATATGTTCCGAGAATGATTTTGAAAAAATGAGTATATCATCTATGTAGCTTACTGTGAAGTCTGCAAGTTTGTGTTTTCTTATTATGTTACACATTATTCTTTGGAATATCGCTGGCGATGTTTTAAGGCCAAATGGCATACAAGTCCACTGAAAATGTCCCTCTTGTGTGACGAATCCGGTTTTATGTCTGTCCGTAATACGCAGAGGAATGGACCAAAATGCTGAATTTATGTCTAGTGTTGAGAAAAATTTGCAGTTTCTCGTTTTTACCATTAGATCGTCTATGAGTGGAAACGGTTGTGATTGAAGCACAACAATTTTATTCAGGTCTCTGAAATCAATGCATAATCTTGATTTTGCATTTTCATCCCTTTTATAAGCTAATGTTACTGGGGCTGCAAAAGGGCTGTAAGATTCTTCTATTAGCTTTTTGTCTAGTAGCATAGTGGGTTCGATCCCACTGACTGACTATTGATATTTTATATTTTTTTTTCATTGTTAGCCGGTCCAGACCGATCGGCTATATTAATTAAATTTAGCAATCCTAAACGTGTCACTCAATTTCGGGTATAAATACGGCCGTAAACACAGTCAGAGTCAGTCTGCTGTGGTTTAACCTAGCGGACACTTCCCTTTGAGAGACCAGCGCAGCTTGCGAGCACCGTAGTGACACCACCTGACGTCCGTGATTATTGTAAGTATTACATATTTCCATTTTGTCACTTTTACATTGACACACGCACCAGTCGTAGTTGTTTACGAGACGACTGGCGCACGCACACGCACACACTGACAGCTGTAGTTGTTTACGAGACAACTGTCACCCGCACACTGACACACGCACCAGACGTAGTTGTTTACGAGACGACTGGCGCATTCACACGCACACACTGACAGCTGTAGTTGTTTACGAGACAACTGTCACTCGCACACTGACACACGCACCAGTCGTAGTTGTTTACGAGACGACTGGCGCATTCACACGCACACACTGACAGCTGTAGTTGTTTACGAGACAACTGTCAGTCTCACATTGACACACACATCAGTCGTAGTTGGTTACGAGACGACTGGCACTCACACACCCACACCCGCAATATCCACCGCCGGGTTACTGTTACCGTTACCGTCATCGTCGCCGTTTCCGCGATCATCCCCGTTACCGTCACCTTCGCCGTTACAATTATCAATACCATAGTTAAGGTTATTAAATATCAATGTATATTATTATTTGCTTTCAATAAACATTCCGTCGTTATATCAAATCTTGTCGTCAATTTAAAAAAACGACCCTGCCCTTCTCCACTTGAGCTATCCTGCCACCCCCTATAGTTTCAGTCACCCAACATTCGACGACGCGACACAGACTCTGAAGGCGCCCGAGTAGCAACGACACCTGAAAGGTAGGGGATAGTGACGCTATCACGAGCAGCAAGTGTCACAAAGTGGCGCCCGAGCAGGGACTTAAAAAATTAATAATAATTAAATTGAAAGCAATAACCACACCATGTCCGATACGGAAGACGGAAAGACGGACCCACCAACAACAGACACTACTGTTTCTTGGGTCTATCGCCTGAATAAAGAAGACTTGCAAAAAGAATTGCAAAAATTCGGCCTCACAACCTCCGGCCCAGTGACAGAGTTGCGGAAACGCATGATAGCCACCATCCGTGCAATAAGTAATCTGGGGGATATGAGCAAGGAGAAAGAAGAAGAAAAGCAGAATACTTCGGCCCTGCCAACAGCCTCTTCAAACAATCCCGTCTCTCTCGAGCTGGGTCAGCCGACTCCTGGACAGATATGCGAGATGGTACGGAAGTGGAACACACACTTCGAGGGGAAAGACCCAGTTGGCTTTCTGGAAAGAGTGGCTGAGTTAAAAGGCAGCTACCAAATTCAAGACCAACAACTCCTCGCTGCCCTCCCGGAATTGTTTCGCGCAGCCCCATTACAATGGCTACGAAACAACATTTTGGACGACGTGGGCCGATTTTATCTCGGACTTCAAGGAGTTCTACTTATCCACTGATTATCAACTACGCCTAGAAGAAGAGATCGGCAATAGAAAGCAACGACCTGCAGAACGAGGCCGCGACTACATAATCGAGATACAAACCCTGATTCGCCGACACGGCGCGATATCTACTGAGCGCGAGCTGTACCAGGTATACAATAACCTATTGCCGGAGTATCGACAGTACATTCGACGACGAGACGTCAAGAACATTCACGATCTGGTCAGAGAGATTGAAGAGTATGAACGACTTCGTGAGGAAATCCGGCCAAAAGTCCGACCAACACCGATTACAGCTATGACCGTACCCGGTCCAACAGCTCGAACCCGACAAGCTGACCACACCGTGCTCTGCTGGAAATGCGGTGAGCATGGACATTACCGAACCGACTGCCGTAATCCGACGAAAATATTCTGCTGGAAATGTAATCGCCAAGGTGTTCTCACACGCGACTGCAACTGTACCAAGGCAACGGGAAACGGAATATGAATCGCACCGGAAAGGGGTCGGAGCGATTCAGAAATTTATCACCCCCTAACCAGAAAACCATAATCCAACTTCCGAGTCTGCAAGCCAATGAAAATCAAGATCCTAGGTTATTTGTACCCATCCTGATCCATAATACCGAGTGGGAAGCATTAATCGATACTGGAGCAACGTGTTCGTATATCAATTAAGATGTGGCGAATTTTTGTCGCCACCACCACACCGTCGTACAAACCCCCCAACAGGGCCAAGTCCTACTCGCAGATGGCACCATCACCAAGATTAATTCACAATTAACTGTGGGCTGCGTAATCCAGAGCGTCTGGACGCAAATCACCTTCCTCTGCCTACCCAGTTTGTCCGGCCCCATTATTCTGGGAATGGATGCCATAGGGGCATTTCAAATGAAAATCGATGCTAGACGGCGATCAGTTACCGTACAAGTACCCCTTAATAACCAGCTGTACGCGGTACACACAGAAGGTACAGAACAGAAGGAAGAAAAGCTGTTAGCAGAAGTTCTACGGGAAGAACTTCCAAAATTTGCTAGTCAACAAGGAGTTACTCCCCTCCTCACACATCATATCAAGTTGCAAGATCCGACACCCTTGAAGCAGCGGTATTTACCCAGGAACCCTAGAATGCAACAAATTATTAATGAAGAAGTAGAGCAAATGCTACGGGACGGCATCATCGAAAGATCCCAAAGTCCGTGGAGTTCACCGGCGGTAATAGTCCGGAAGAAAGATGGACGGCCAAGGTTCTGTATTGACTTTAGACAGCTAAATAAAGTCACCGAAAAAGATGCTTACCCTCTGCCCTACATCCACGCCATCCTGGACAAACTCCGTCCGGCCAAGTGGTTCTCGACTATCGATCTGAAAAATGGCTACTGGCAAGTAGCATTGACTGAGGCAAGCAAGCCCCTCACAGGGTTCACAGTACCAGGGAAGGGATTATTCCAATTTCGTGTCATGCCATTCGGCCTACATGCAGCCCCAGCCACGTTCCAGCGCTTGCTGGACCGGGTCATTGGCCCGGAAATGGAACCTTACGCTTTCGCATACCTCGATGACATAGTTATCGCTAGCGCTACTATCGACGAACACGTGCAGCATCTACGAGAAGTCTTTCGCAGGCTACGAGAAGCTAATCTACGCATCAACCCCGCTAAGTGTCAATTCGGGCTCCGCTCAATCAAATATTTGGGCCACGTCGTCGCGGCCGCCGGAATACACACAGACCCCGACAAAGTAGAAGCCATTTTAAAAACACCTTCCCCAACTACCCGAAAGGAAACCAGACAATTCCTAGGTGCCGCCTCCTGGTACCGACGGTTCATACCGGATTTCTCCACTAAAGTCTCGCCCCTCACCGATTTACTGAGAAAGACAAAGAAATGGCATTGGAGCAAACCACAAGAGGATGCTTTCCAGACACTAAAGATCTGCCTTGCTTCTGCCCCTGTCCTCGCTTGTCCCGACTTCAGCCAGACATTCTACCTGCAGACAGATGCATCCGAGAAGGGTATTGGCGCAGCCCTGGTACAGGGAGACCTGGAAAATCCAACGGCAATAGCATACGCCAGCCGCAGCTTATCCGATACCGAAAGAAACTATTCCACGACAGAGAAGGAGTGTCTAGCCATCGTCTGGGCAATTAATAAAATGCGGCCGTACTTAGAGGGCTACCATTTCATCGTGATAACTGATCACCAAGCACTAAAATGGCTCAATTCCATGGAGAACCCTTCCGGACGCTTGGCTCGTTGGGCGATGCAGCTACAACAATTCGATTTCGAGACCATTTATAGAAAGGGTAGTTTAAATCATATGGCAGACATGTTGTCCAGAAAACCACTGCCTACTGTCCACGCCATTTCCGCAACGTGTAAATGGTACCAAAAGAAGCGAACCGAAGTAGAGGAAAACACAGGAGACCATGTTGACTACAAAGTAATCAATGGCAAATTGTACCGTCATTTTTGGGATCCGTCTGACCTTTCCGAAACCGAACCCGACCGGGCCTGGAAGCTCTGCGTACCTACGTCTCAACGACCAGACTTGCTGAAAAACAATCACGACCTGCCAATAGCCGGACACTTGGGCATTGCCAAGACACTATCCCGCTTGGCGTTGCGATACTATTGGCCGGGAATGTTTCGTGAAGCCACGCGATACGTTAGACAGTGCGATAGTTGCCAACGTCATAGACCGGATCAGCGGGGCGCGGCAGGAAAAATGGGACCCCCGAAGATAACACAACCGTGGGAAACGATAGCAGTAGATTTTATGGGCCCGCTACCCCGCACTCCGAGGGGGTACGAATACATAATAGTATTCCAAGATCGACTAACGAAGTGGGTCGAGTGTCGGCCGCTACGAAAGGCAACCGCCGCCGCAGTAATTCAATCTTTCCGAGAACTAATCATCTGCCGCTACGGGTGCCCTAAAATTCTGATCAGCGACAACGGGACTGAATTTGTAAACAAAGCCGTCGACACAATGCTAGCAGAATATCATATCATACACCAAAGGACGCCGCCATATACCCCTCAGGCTAACCCCGTAGAAAGGGTTAATCGGGTACTAAAACCAATGTTGGCACAATATTCCGAAGACAATCAGAGACAGTGGGATATACACCTGCCAGAGTTTATGCTCGCCATAAACACGTGCCGCCATAATTCAACGGGGTACTCCGCCGCATACTTGAACTTCGGATGCGAGCCCCTTCTCCCCGCAGACATAGATCCAACTACTCCTGAACCCACCGCTGACCCCAAAATTTCCAAAGAACATATAGCTCGCATGAAAGCCCTAAAAGACGCACGGATTCTTGCCAAAATAAATATAGCGCGGGCCGCCACCAACCAAAGTCGGCACTACAATCTGCGTCGGCGTAGGATAACTTATCACCTCGGTGATCAAGTCATGAGAAAGGAACACCCGCTCTCATCCGCCGCAAAAGGAGTTGCCGCTAAACTCGCGCCGAAATATTCCGGACCCTGGACAATCACGAAATGACTGTCCGCGGTAGTATTCGATTTGCGCGATGGTAACGGAAAAACACTACACCGAATCCATATCAAAGACTTAAAGCCGGCCCATGTTCTTGCAGACGATGAAGCAATGGATTGCGCGAGTAACTCCGACCTCGAGGGCCCGACAGAAGTTGACGAGTCGCGTTCCGAGGTCGCCTCTCACGCGACGCGAACGCGAATTATTAAATCATCTGCTGCCCTGGAAACTGCCAGTGCACGGTCCGAGGACACCCCCGAAGCAATGGCACGCTCCACCCGCCGAACTAGCGCCCAGCCAGATACGGTGGCAACGCCGCTTACAGCACCAGAAATCGGTGCTACTGTGCCACTGGAGTCCGGTACCGCCGTTGCTGTCACCACTGCCGAAGACACCACTACACCTGCGACTAAAAGTAGACACCCCGCCCAGCGCAGCCAGCTACCTACGCCTCGACACTTCCCCGTTGGGCCCGCTTCACGGGACAAGCGAAGTAACGGGAATCACGCCTCTGCCAGCTCGGGCCAAGCAGCCACAACTTCCACCACCAACCGCGGTAACTCCAGAGCCCGTGGTCGAAGTAACACCGCCGTCTGTACCCGCGAAGGACGAAGAGATAACCGTGGTGTTCGATGCACCACCCAAACCCGAGGACGATCCCCGACCACCTCAGTTCCGGAACCAACGGCGATGCCGGATCCTGGTCCCAAGGCCCAGCGGCAATGGCGTCATGTGGAGGACCTACATCGACCGCAGTAAGCCCCGAGGGAAAAGAAACAAAAAAAATACGATGTAATTGTGTAAATAAATTCTTTTGTAAATAGTTTTCTTGTTTCTTAAGTAAGGGGAGGATGTGACGAAGCGTCACAAATATCACATGTAGACAACGTACAAGTCACCCGTAGCTCAGTGGTAGAGCGTCGGACTACGGACCGGAGTTCCCGTCCGGCAGTGGGTTCGATCCCACTGCCTGACTATTGATATATTTTATTTTTTTTCATCGTTAGCCGGTCCAGACCGATCGGCTATATTAATTAAATTTAGCAATCCTAAACGTGTCACTCAAATTCGGGTATAAATACGGCCGTAAACACAATCAGAGTCAGTCTGCTGTGGTTTAACCTAGCGGACACTTCCCTCTGAGAGACCACCGAAGCTTGCGAGCACCGTAGTGACACCACGTGACGTCCGTGATTATTGTAAGTATTACATATTTCCATTTTGTCACTTTTACATTGACACACGCACCAGTCGTAGTTGTTTACGAGACGACTGGCGCACGCACACGCACACACTGACAGCTGTAGTTGTTTACGAGACAACTGTCACCCGCACACTGACACACGCACCAGACGTAGTTGTTTACGAGACGACTGGCGCATTCACACGCACACTCTGACAGCTGTAGTTGTTTACGAGACAACTGTCACTCGCACACTGACACACGCACCAGACGTAGTTGTTTACGAGACGACTGGCGCATTCACACGCACACACTGACAGCTGTAGTTGTTTACGAGACAACTGTCACTCGCACACTGACACACGCACCAGTCGTAGTTGTTTACGAGACGACTGGCGCATTCACACGCACACACTGACAGCTGTAGTTGTTTACGAGACAATTGTCACTCGCACACTGACACACGCACCAGTCGTAGTTGTTTACGAGACGACTGGCGCATTCACACGCACACACTGACAGCTGTAGTTGTTTACGAGACAACTGTCACTCGCACACTGACACACGCACCAGTCGTAGTTGTTTACGAGACGACTGGCGCATTCACACGCACACACTGACAGCTGTAGTTGTTTACGAGACAACTGTCACTCGCACACTGACACACGCACCAGTCGTAGTTGTTTACGAGACGACTGGCGCATTCACACGCACACACTGACAGCTGTAGTTGTTTACGAGACAACTGTCAGTCTCACATTGACACACACATCAGTCGTAGTTGGTTACGAGACGACTGGCACTCACACACCCACACCCGCAATATCCACCGCCGGGTTACTGTTACCGTTACCGTCATCGTCGCCGTTTCCGCGATCATCCCCGTTACCGTCACCTTCGCCGTTACAATTATCAATACCATAGTTAAGGTTATTAAATATCAATGTATATTATTATTTGCTTTCAATAAACATTCCGTCGTTATATCAAATCTTGTCGTCAATTTAAAAAAACGACCCTGCCCTTCTCCACTTGAGCTATCCTGCCACCCCCTATAGTTTCAGTCACCCAACATTCGACGACGCGACACAGACTCTGAAGGCGCCCGAGTAGCAACGACACCTGAAAGGTAGGGAATAGTGACGCTATCACGAGCAGCAAGTGTCACAATGTAAAGAGAATATACTCTCTTTAAATTTAGCGCGCTTAGTATGCTCCGCGCGAGCTTCTATGACACCTGCTAGATGTCTCGTCGAGTATTTAATATTAATTTGACAGCTAAGTAGATTTAGAGAGACAGAGAGATAAATAGAAGAATTGTTAGAGCACGTGCTAGTAATTTTAAATAAAGATAATTAATTGTTATAGATGATAAAAGCAGAGTTGTGAAAGAGAGACGAATAATTGACCGTAATTGTCGTTTCTCTTATTTACAGAGAAACTAATTTGGTTTATTTATTCCAACAATCCCAACATCTGATATAAAAAGATATTATAAAACGACAATTTTCGTCACAAAATGAAATTAAAATTTGAGTTTAAAGCTGTGGCTTCCCCAAAGGATAGTAAAACTACAGTGATAGCCATAACCACGATTGTTACAGAACAAGGAGAAAAATATGCTATACCAGAGGAACTTATCTATGCAGATTTTCATGAGGAGTTAAAAACGACGGATACTTTCAAAAAGGTACGAGACTCATTAGGAAGAAGGCATGATGAGTTAAAAATATGGATAACACTGTCCAAAGAATTGCGAAAAATATATTCGGATGATGAGGGAAATATCCACTTTGGAGGAAAATATTTAAAACAAATATTTCCAGAGAATATTAAAGAACACTCAGACTTGACAAAGATATTGGAAAAATTAGTTGAAAAATCAGAAAAAAAAGAAGAGGACAGAAACTTAAAACACATTGTAGATAAATTTATATTAGAAAAATTTAATTATAAAACATCTAATGTTAGACAATGGTTAGACACATTTGAAAAAGAATGTGCGAGATTCAAAATAGAAAAAGATGACACCAAAATCGAATTATTGAGAATACTATTAGATGGAACTTGCCAAGACTGGTACACTTCTACAGTAATAAAAGGAGAGCATGAAAACGATTGGCAGGGATGGAAACAGGTACTAATAGAAACCTTTTCAAGTAAAGGATGGAGTAGCAGAACATATGCTCATTATTTTAAGTACAAAGAAGGTTCATTAGTACAATATGCAATAAAGAAAGAACGACTATTATTAGAAATAAATAAGAACATAGACGCTGATACAACGATAGATAGGATTGCATTCGGTTTGCCAGAATTTATCAGAGAGAAAATTGACAGGGATAAAATGGAAAATACAAAAGATTTATTTAATGAATTACAAAAACTTGAACGAATAACAAACAACAAGAAAATATTTCAAAAAGAAGGTAAACCAGAACACAAAGTTAGAATTAAGAAAAAAAACATGCAAGACATGTGAGAATATGGGTAAAGGTGTAAGATACCATCCAGAAGAGAAATGCTGGTTTAAACTAGAGAAAAAAGAGAAACCTAGAGCTATAGGGAGTAATTCAGTAATAGCAGTAGATCTGAGTACAGAAAAAAAAACGAATAGTCACACCATTGATCAGACTTAAGATGCTAGTTGAGAATAAGATAGAGATAATGGGAACATATGATCCAGGTTCCCAAGTCTCCTTAATAAACTCCAAATGGATAAAGATAAAAAATAACAGTGAGGATGTAAACAAAATATTCTTAAAGTCTGTCAATGGTGTGAATCATACAAATGGATTGGTAAAAATAAGAATAAAAATATTTAATGTAGAAAAAGAAGTAGACATATACATAGTTGAAAGAGAGGATTTCGAAGACTTTATAATAGGATTAGATTTGATTCCCATGTTCAAGTTGAGATTGAATGAAAATTTAGAAATATCACAGAAAACAGAAGAAGAAATAGAAAAACCAAAGATAATATTAAGTGAAATAAAAAGTGAAGCTATAAATTGTTCGGTTAATTTTAATGAACACGTGGAGATAAACGAATTCCAAGCAAAAATAGAACATTTAGATAAAGATAAAAAGATTAAGATAGAAAGACTAATAAATAACACCAAATCAGTGTTCGCAACAGACAAATACGATGTTGGAACTGTTAATGAATATGAAGCTAGAATTGATTTGATAGTGGAGAAATACTGCAGTAAAAGGCCATATAGATGTAATATATATGACAAAAAAGAAATAGAAAAACAAATAGCCAAATTACTAGAGAGAAATTTAATTGAAGAATCTTATAGTCCTTTTGCTGCACCTGTCACGCTAGCATATAAAAAAAAATGAAGGGAAGACACGTCTGTGCATAGACTTCAGAGATTTAAACAAAAACATTGTCCCCCAAGCACAACCATTTCCATTAATAGATGATATAATAGTAAGAGCCAGAAAGTGTAAATATTTCACGACACTAGATATAAACTCCGCTTTCTGGTCAATACCACTAAGAATTGAAGATAGAAGAAAAACAGGATTTGTAACGCAAGATGGTCACTTCCAATGGACATGTCTACCGTTCGGCTTAAAAACGTCTCCAGCTATATTTCAACGAATTCTGAGTAACATATTGAGAAAACATGGACTAACTGAATTTTCAGTAAACTATATAGACGATATCCTAATACATTCACAGACGTTTGAAGAACATCTACATCACATTGAGAAAGTATTAGATGCAATAAAAAAGGAAGGATTTAGGTTAAAATTTAAGAAATGTACGTTTGCTGCTAGTTCAGTTAGATATTTAGGACATGTAATAGAAAAAAATACCGTTACACCACTGAAAGATAATATAACATCGATAAAAAAATTCCCGACTCCTACCACACCAAAGCAGATTAGACAATTTCTGGGCAAGATAAACTTTTATCATGAATATATAGAAAAAAGCTCAATATTATTAGATCCATTACATCAACTATTAAGGAAAAATGTTAAATTCATATGGACAGAGGACTGCGAAAAAACTTTCCGAAAGATAAAAGAAATGCTATGTTCCCAACCAGTGTTAGAGATATTTGACAAACACCTTCCAATCAAGATATACACAGATGCATCACTTGCAGGCATAGGTGCAATATTAAAACAAACACAAGAGGATGGAACAGACAAACCTGTGGCCTACTTTTCAAAGAACCTTAATGACACACAAAAAAGAAAAAAGGCAATATATCTTGAATGTTTAGCTATAAAAGAGGCAATAATGTACTGGCAACACTGGCTGATAGGGAGATACTTCGAAATATACTCTGATCACAAACCACTAGAAAATATGAATATAAGAACACGAACAGACGAAGAATTAGGCGATCTAACCCACTACCTATCTCAATATGATTTTAAAATTAGATACGTCCCAGGGAAAGATAATATAGAAGCGGATTGCTTGAGTAGAAACCCTGTGCTAGAATCAAACATAGAAGAAGAAGAGGACCTATTGAAAACGGTAAATTTTATTAAGATAGATGAAATAAAATGAGATCAGATGAATAACATATTAGTACAAAGAAAAAGGAAAATTAATAAAGAAAAATGGAATATATTATAAAAAAGTTAAAAAAAAGAGAAAATAATATTATCTGAAAAGTTCAGTATCGAATTAATTAAGAAAATACACAAGGAATGGTGTCACACAGGGATAACACAAACAAGTATGAAAATAAGCCCATATTACACTGCTAGACATTTAATGGAGAATATAAAAAAAATATGTCAAGAATGTGACATATGTATTAGGAATAAATCAAGAGGACAACATAAATTCGGTTTAATGTCACAATTAGGACCAGCGACTAAAGCTTTCGAATTGATGTCCATAGATACAATTGGAGGATTTGGAGGCACTAGATCGACAAAAAAATATATGCATTTACTTGTCGACCATTTCACGAGATATGCGTTTATTTTAACATCTAAAACTCAAAACGCCAATGATTTTATAAAATTTGTTCAAACGGTGCTAGAAATAGAAAAGATCGGAACAATCTTAACGGATCAGTACCCCGGTATGAATTTGAAAGAATTTAAAGATTATTTAAAAAATAAAGAAGTGCAATTAATTTTTACTGCAATAAATGCACCATTTTCTAATGGTTTGAACGAAAGACTCAATCAAACGCTAATAAATAAAATAAGATGTAAAATTAACAAAGAGCAAAAGAAAAGGGCATGGACATCGATAGCGAGAGAATGTGTGAATAAGTATAATAGACTAGAACATACAATAACAGGATTTACACCAGAGTATTTATTACATGGCACAGATACAGAGAAGACTGGATAAGAGATAAGAAGTTAGCAATGGAAAGAACATTGACATCACATAAGTATAATAAAGGCATATTTGACAGAAATAGAAGATACCATGAATTCAACGTGGGAGATATGGTATTCATAGAAAATGGGAATAAAATCAATAGGAAAAAACTAGAAGAACTAAGAATCGGATCATTCAGAATAGAAGAAAAGATTTCAAACTCAATTTATAAAATAAAAACTGAAAAAAGAAATCAAGATACAAGTCTATTCCATGTGACACAACTAATTCCGATGTTAGAAGATGAAGATGATTGAAATATTGTGCAATTTTCATCTCGAAGAGGGGAGATGTAAAGAGAATATACTCTCTTTTAATTTAGCGCGCTTAGTATGCTCCGCGCGAGCTTCTATGACACCTGCTAGATGTCTCGTCGAGTATTTAATATAAATTTGACAGCTAAGTAGATAGAGAGAGACAGAGAGATAAATAGAAGAATTGTTAGAGCACGTGCTAGTAATTTTAAATAAAGATAATTAATTGTTATAAATGATAAAAGCAGAGTTGTGAAAGAGAGACGAATAATTGACCGTAATTGTCGTTTCTCTTATTTACAGAGAAACTAATTTGGTTTATTTATTCCAACAATCCCAACATCTGATATAAAAAGATATTATATATATATATATATATATATATATATATATAATATCTTTTTATATCAGATGTTGGGATTGTTGGAA
This sequence comes from Pterostichus niger, assembly GCA_947425015.1. NCBI lineage: Eukaryota > Metazoa > Arthropoda > Insecta > Coleoptera > Carabidae > Pterostichus > Pterostichus niger. Next base: position 13,442,235 of record OX380337.1, read on the forward strand.
TAAATAAACCAAATTAGTTTCTCTGTAAATAAGAGAAACGACAATTACGGTCAATTATTCGTCTCTCTTTCACAACTCTGCTTTTATCATTTATAACAATTATATATATTTATAACAATTATATATATATATATAATTATATATATATATATATATATATATATATATATATATATATATATATATATATATATATATTACCCACTAATGAGTGTCACTCAAGCAGATCACGGTAAATGATATATTTTTGTTCGTGAATAATTTTATTTCGGTTAAAAAAGTTTGTTGGGTGTAGGAATCGATCCTAGCTGCTTAATTTCACAGTCCGACTTGATACCATTGAGCCATCTACCAATTATTCAACACACTGTATAATTTGTGATGAAACGTATTGAGAACATTTTGAAAGACTGTAGGAATAGGAATACGAATTTGTTGTGTTGCTACTCCCAGACGTAGGAGATTGAAGTTTGAATCAAATAAGTCTATAGTTTATTCAAATACTATTCCCACTTTTGTTCTTGATTTATAGCTGAATGTTAAATGCTATTATTTACTTAAGTGTTTGTTTTATTTACAACAATGTATGTGTTGAAAAATATTTGTTTCGTGTGTTTAACGGATACTGACAAGAGTTTAAAGAAAGTGTTACACAATAATACAGCAGATGAAATATTTACAATTGTTAAATATGCTCTACCAGAACTTGTAAGTCGATACTCATATTACATATTATGATACAGTGGTTTATTTTAAGTTAGTGAAAACTTACGTTTCTATAACCTCTACGACTGTTAGTTATATATATATATATATATATATATATATATATATATATATATATATATATATATATATATATATATATATACACTCAGGTGCAATAAAAACGGTCCATTATTTTTTTCTTTAATTTTTGTTGACAACATTGTTCTAGTAGTACTTTTAACTAAACTTTTGATGTTTTACGATGAAATAGTCTGTTAGGGGGTAGAAGAAAACAACATATGATATTTATCAATTTATTTAATGAACAAGAATAACAAAAAATAAAATTAAGGATAATTATGCTTTTCTGCAAATGGAACTTAAAAAAGATTATAAAGAAAAAATTCGCCAGAATAGGGTTTAATACTTCGTATTGCCTCCTCTAGCCTGGACTATTGCCTGCATACGCCGACTCATACCACTAATGAGCCCACGAATATCATTCTGCGGAATATTCCGCCATTCTTCCTGAAGTGCCGCACGAAGCTCATTAATTGTGGTCGGTGCAACTGGGCGATTTCTAACACGCCTTCCCAGCATGTCCCAAACATCTTCTATGGGGTTTCCATCTGGGGAACATGCTGGCCAGTTTAGTTTTTCTACCCCGATTTCATTCAGATATTCACTAACGCACCTTGCTGTATGAGGTCTGGCGTTATCCTGCATCAGGATAAAGTCATCACCAATAAAAGGAGCAAATGGGATGACGTAGTTTGCCAAAATCTCATCAATATATCGCTGTGCCGTCAGCGAGCCTTCAGGAATAACACACAAGTCAGTGCAGGCCTCCATTGAAACCTCTGCCCAAACCATCACTGATCCTCCACCATGGCTAACTCTAGGGGTGAACGTGCACTCCGCAAATCGTTCTCCCGTTCGTCTCCGCACTCGTTCCCGTCCATCTGGTGAATGTAGACAGAACCTGGACTCATCCGTAAAAAGAACATTACTCCATTGGGACACAGTCCAATTTAAATGTTGCCGAGCAAATTGGAGTCTAGCTACTCGGTGACGTGGGAGCAGTTTGGGGCCAGCTGCTGGTCTGTAAGCTTTTAAACCATGTTCTTTTAATCTTCGGCGGACTGTCCAAACACTAATATGTGTGCCACGAACCTCACGAAGCTGATTATTGGTTTCAACAGAAGTTAGATGTCTATTTCTTAGCGTGTTAAGGACAAGAAATCGGTCGTCATTGACACTAGTCTTGCGTTTCTTGCCACTTCCAGGCCGTCGCATATTTGTACCAAGCTCTCTGAATCTTTCCAATAATCTTCGGATGGTAGAATGGCTAACATTTAGGACTCGGGCCACATACCGCTGACTTCTTCCATCTTCTACAAGAGCTACTGCCTTTGCACAATCTTCAGAACTTAAAACCATTATTAAGACACAAATTTGAAGTGAGAATGACAGTAGTTGTGAAAAAAAAACAAGTAAACAAACAGTTGAAACAAGTAGGCACCTTGATTCTCGAAGCATAAGATCAGAAGGGCAATTTGCAAAAAACCATGATTATCCTTAATTTCATTTTTTGTTATTCTTGTTCATTAAATAAATTGATAAATATCATATGTTGTTTTCTTCTACCCCCTAACAGACTATTTCATCGTAAAACATCAAAAGTTTTGTTAAAAGTACTACTAGAACAATGTTGTCAACAAAAATTAAAGAAAAAAATAATGGACCGTTTTTATTGCACCTGAGTGTATATATATATCAGTAGTTAGACTTTATATTATTTACTTTGGCAGTCCCATAGGTTATAGTGTAGTAACAAAAAAACAGAGAGTGAAAAGAGTGAGAAGACAAAGTAAACATGAAAGAACAGAAGATTTGAAAGAAATGATGAAGGAAATACTAAAAGAGGAAAAAAATATTAAAAAGGAAATACTGGATGTAAAGACAGAAATGAAAAAGAATCAAGATCAGTGGGGACAAGAGAAGGAAAAACTTATTGAAAGAATCGAGCAACTTTGATAACAAAAACTTCATCGACATCCAATTCGGCCTTGTCCACGATGTAATCTTCTATTCTAGGTTTCTGATCTTAACACATTGATATTCTCATTAAGAACACTAGAACCGGCATCTTGAATATCATCTGATACTGATTCGATCTTCAAAAGTTGCTGGTATGCAAGAGATTCTTCTTTTATATCGATGTACTCAATTTTCTGGTCATGTTGTTCTTCTCATGACATAAATGAATCTTCATTCTCTGCAATAATTAAATGAAAATAATTTTCATCATTTATCAGTTGTTCACAATTAATTACCCGGAATTGTAATTCGCTGGAAACTTGATCCGAGGTGGTGTTGCTTCCTTGTAATATTTTTATATAATCAGTCAAACGACTATAGTTGTCTAAACATTTTTTCTTAAACTCGGAATAAGAGCGAAGTGTTGTGTGGCACGAAGAACAAATATATACAGGATCCATTGGGTTCATAATTGTCTGAAAGAAAAAAAAATTCATGAAAAATACATTATATATCTTACACTTATTTTTTTTTGTAAAAGAATTAAATATATACAATTCCTTAAAATTGGAAATAATGATCCTGACGTCATGAGACTTTCGGAATCTATAATAGAGGTAGTTTTACATACTTATAACGAGTTCCATAACTGAGAACTCAAAAATTAAGTAATGCATTAGTGATAGCATTGATTAGGTAAGAAGGAGAAGAAGCCTTTGTGTTAACATCAGCTTTGACTTTTAGTCCATAACGCTTTACTTAATTACAATATTTAATTTAAAATTGTGTTCGGGGAGCTAAATAATATCAAGCCAGCCCTGTATGCCACGGAACTGTCTTGCAAACAGCTGATTTGAGTCGTAGAGGTTATAGAAACGTAAGTTTATACTAACTTAAAATAAACTACTGTATCATAACTAATATCAACTTACAAGTTCTGGTAGAGCATAATTAACAATTGTAAATATTTCATCTGCTGTATTATTGTGTAACACTTTCTTTAAACTCTTGTCAGTATCCGTTAAACACACGAAACAAATATTTTTCAACACATACATTGTTGTAAGTAAAACAAACACTTAAATAAATAATAGCATTCAACATTCAGCTATAAATCAAATACAAAAGCGCGAGTAGTATTTATTAAACTATAGACTTGTTTGATTAAAACTTCAATCTCCTACGGCTGGGAGTATAAACACAACAAATTCGTATTCATATTCCTACCGTTTTACAAAATGTTCTCAATACGATTCATCACAAATTGTACAGTGTGTTGAATAATTGGTAGATGGCTCAATGGTATCAAGTTGTACTGTGAAATTAAGCAGCTAGGATCGATTCCTACACCCAACAAACTTTTTAACCAAATTAAAATTAGTCACGAACATACATATATATCTTACCGAGATCTGCTTGTGTAACAATCATTAGTGGGTAATATATATATATATATATATATATATATATATATATATATATATATATATATATATATTATATATATATATCTCTGGTTTCACTTGTGCTGATTAATACGTTGTTGGGATGCACTCGAAAAAATGTCAGGAAGGAGATTTAAGTAAAAATTGACTTTGTATTATACACAAATAAGTGCAGTAGTATCGATTCTCTTAATTTAAAAAAAATAATATTTGCAACTAGATGTCTCTACTAATTCAAACCAACAAGAAAATAATTATTTATAAACCCTACTTATATATATATATATATATATATATATATATATATATATATATATATATATGTATTTTCAATACAAGAAAACAGAATATATATACATATATTTTAAACAAAATTGTAAAATCCAAATAAAATATGTCGATTTTTTAGGTTATAATACTTAAATGTCGTGAAATAGACAATGAAATGAATTGTTTTATGTTTATTAAATAAAAGATACCGTGTAATTAAACTTATTGAAGGTGTAAATTGATGAACAATAAATAATTAATTAAAATTAAATGTACAGTTCTGACAATTAGATGATACCAACATAAAAAAATTCCCCGACTTTTAGAATGTGAGTAATAAATTAAACTTTTTTATTAAATTTACAAAAACGTCGGCGCAAGAATCTTGTGTATTACACGTCGAGAAACTATTTTGCGAGTGCGAGTATATTTTGAAAGGACAAGCCGTAGGCGAGGCCTTTCAAAATATACTCGCACTCGCAAAATAGCAGTTTCTGGACTAGTGATACAAATAACTATTTATTCAAAATACTAAAATAAATTTACTACTTATTTGTTAACAAAAACAATTATATACAAATAAATTTCACAAAAGTATATTTTACAATTCATTAGATTCTATTATTCTGGCTTGCTTATCAGAACAATAATTTTTCATTTGAGTATATTTTACAGGCCATTTTGTTAAGAATTTCTCATATTAAGTATTCTTTCGCCAGTTTAATTGTCAATTCGTCCCAGAAAATAAATAATAATAAAGTTTTTACTTTCGTAGACTACATTACTGCCAACAATAAATCTAAATTATGTATGAATGAATAAATTAGCAAATAATTTTACTATTTATGTATTTACGACGAAAAATATTATTATACAAAAGAATAATTAGGTTTTAAAATGATATATTTGAGAAAGTAATATACATATAATATTAAATGGCATGACACAAGAAATGGAAATTAACTAAGTTTACACTAAGTTACCACGACTCCAGTATATTTCACAAATCATATTCAAAATATTAAAATAAATATAAAAATAAGTTTGATAATTCCTTACATGATATACTCGTATTAATGTTTGAAAGAAACATGAAAAAAAGTTTAGCTAAAGAAAATATATGTATTACGTTAGTAATTTAAATATATATCATCTTGTCTAAAAACTGAATGAAATTTTTATTTGCTAACAGATATATACATGATCTGTTTCAAGTTACTCTTTATTTTTTTACATTTCCTATTCGTATAAAATAGGAAATAAGTGTATTGTTTTATAATATTAAAGTCCCACGCCTATCATTTGTAAAATTTTGTATAAGTTGCAGCAAAAAGCAAATATATTAAAAGTAATTATTATTTATTTCACCGAATATATCCATGAGCATACAAGACTTGCTTTCTTCTGTAAGTACGAGTATTTATTTTTGGTTTATAAGACGGTTCACCTAATATATGGTCAATTAGTGTCTTACCAATAACTTGTAAAATTTTGATTATATAGAATTTGTATAATGTACATATTTTTCTATTAACCATTAAATACTATTTTCAAAGTTTTTCAATTACATTTACTTAAAAGATATTAAAATAACATTTTGTCCATATATAACAGACATTCAAAAGTAATTAAATATTCATATTAACATTTTAAACTAGTATTGTCATAGTGTTTCATAAGACAAGAATTCTTGTCTTGTTAGGATATTTCTTGTCTTGTCTTTAAAAACAAGGCAAGATATTTAAATAACTCTTGACTTGCTTCAATCTTGCTAATAAAAATCTTGTTTTGCTCGCAAGCTTCTTGCATATTTCTGGTCTTGCATATTCCCGTCATAAAGAGAAGCAATTCAACTTACAACATGGGGTACGAATTAGAAGAAATATCAATTGGAAAATTTGAGGATATTTATAAAAATCAGTATTACGTTCAAAATGAAAATTACAAGGAGGAAGTTTTGACTAATTCAACTGACGACTACGATATTGATTTCTGTCAGATATTTATGAGGTAGGTGGCTCAGTGGTATCGAGTCGGCCTGTGGATCTTGAGAATCCTGATTCGATCCCCACAGCCGACAAACAATTTTCACCAATTTAAAAATCTACCACTGTGGCTCCCTCTCCACTATCTTTGGAGGCCGTGATTTGACGGATGGTAACCGCACTTCACGCGAAGAAACATATCACTTACCGAAATCTGCTTCGGGAGTGTGCCACACCCAGTAAAGGGTAAAAGGCGTGATGATATATTTATTTTGATTTATTTATCCATCTCTTTAAATTTCTTCTCAAAATCAGTTATTTTATTACTACAGAATTCGAGTGACGTTAAAAGGGTGGTAAACTAATTATTAAATTCGGAAAAAAATATCTTATTTGAAATTCTCAAGTAATGATTTGATATCAAATGAGTTAGCTACTTGATTAGATGAATTAGCGCGCTCATCAACATCTACAATAATATTAGTTCCGCCGGAGTTACGACAGATGTGACAGCACCATTGAAACTCTCGCGACTTACAGAGTGCAAACAGTTCGTCACTCATTAAAATAAAAACGTACAATAAAATTTAAAATAAAACGAGATACCCAATTTGGGACGTATTAACTGATGTATTTAAAATTGGTTATAGGAAATTTTGTACATGCCAATTATATTTAAATATTTTTTAAAATTTAACATATCCATTAATGGAGTAATTTTGCTTATAATGTCCAAATGATGTGTCTGAAGAAGTAGAGAACTCGGAATTTCAGATATATTAATGATGATAGTACAATTTTGCATACATTTTTCAATTAAATCCGGAGTATAGTCCATGAAGGTGTTGTCCATAATAACAAAAAAATTAAAACTGTACTTAACAGGAGCCCTAAATCTTCTAAGTGCGGGTCCAACATACTCCTCTCGCCAATCAGCGATGAGGGGTGTTGGAACCCGCACTTCTTCACGGTACTGCAAAATTTTAATTAATTTAGATGATTTTGATTGAAGTCCGGTAATTCCAATTTGTTTTAGCTGATAATTTTGTACTCCAAAATGTCCTTGTTGAATAACTGAAAATTATAATAATGTACTTTATTAATATTTATATTTATATATTTTATTTTAACAGGAACTTAATCCCAATTACAGTACAGGGTTCGCACTCACCGAGCCGCAGTGTAGTAATTTATATAATTTTTAGTTTGAGTGAGATTCGAACTCGGGATCTCCGGATTTGAATTCCGTGTTTTCTTCTAAATAAGCGGCGAAAAAATCTTAATATTGAGCACATTTTACTTGCGTTCAAAACCACAAATAATTAATACTGGTGTCTTGGAAACTACTATTATTGTTGAATTTTAATAGTAGTTATACTTGTATCAATTTAAATTGTAATTATTCGTATAAGTATATTGTAACAGACACTTATTTAAAAGTTCGCTAGCCAAGTAACAATGAGTGATGGGAAACTAATAGTGACGTTATTTTAAGGTTACCTCTAAGTTATTTGTAACTTGTCAAATTATAGATGTTTGATTAAACCTGTAATCTTTGATGATTTTACATTTTCGTTGAAACATCGCGATGTTCTAAACGTAACGCCCAAGTATACATAGAAGGTGGTACTTTTATTTCTTTATTCTGACATAGTTTTTGATGAGTAAAACTTTCAAAAGCTTTCTAAGAGTCGATGAGAATGGTGTGACATCCCCTCTATGTGACCTAAAAATCTTGATTGAATAATTATGGCAAACAGAAGAAGAAGAATATCATAACTTTCTATCCTAATTTGCAACAGTTGATTTATTTATGAATGAAAAGGCAATTGTTTTTTACAAACTACTAAAGAACAATTCTTTACTTTTTGAGTACTCGACTACCAATGGTGTATAAAGTAATAACTCAAAAAAATACATTTCCTCGCGAGCCGCGGAACCTAGTGCGAGAGTCGGCAAAGCCAAATCGACCGCTAGTAATTCCTAAAACATTTGTAAGTCATTCCACAATCTCCAGCTCCTCGAGAAATTCCCGTCTTTCCGACTTGACACAATTTATAATCGTTAAAATTACTGAAATAAACAACATTTTAAACATTGATCATGATTGATGAGCAAATTGAACTAAACTGTTCAGCCATTCAAATCATCACATTTAACTATCTAACAAATTCCAAAATCTATTTTATAAAGATCACTTTCGTATTCAATTGTACCATAAACTGACACAACAAACATTCTATAAAAGTCTACCTTTAATGGGATAGTTGGCTCAGTGGTATCGAGTCAAGCTGTGGATTTGAGAATTCGGGTTCGTTTCTCACAACCGACAAACAATTTTCACCAAATTAAAACTACTCCTGTGACTCCCCCAAGACTAATATTTTTGGAGATCGTGATTTAACGGCTGGCATCCGTACTTCATGCGCATAAATATATCTTTTACGGCAGAGTGCCACACTTAGTAGTGGTTAAAATGAGTGATGATATATTTATTTTACTAACAAAAACACGCATTTATTCTCAACAACACTCGACCACAAGCAAAACATTCCATCCACCTCTGCCTTACTTTCATTGAAAACATTCACATTATATAGGTAGATATGTATGATATTAATTAATTAAAAAATTTACCATAAATATTCCAACTAACAAACTCATCAAATTTCGCATATTTATTCCTAATTTTAACAAAAGATAATAGAAGTAAGATTCAATCGGTAATAGAATAGAAGTTAAGGTATCTTACCAAGCTATCCTTAACTGTAAAGGAAAATGTAAATAAGTGTCAATTTCAACTTTAATATGTTTCTTTGTAATATCCGTACATTTTCACATTCACACTACTCACTGGTTTACAAGTCCACCTTTGTTTATTATTTGAATAAAATCGCTTTCTATAGAATTATTAAGATGTGTATTTCTGCTAAGCTCCTAGCTTATTTTCTGATATACTTGTCCTTCAACGAAACTAATATAAATTAATATATCTTCGACAAAAATAGACAGTTGAACCGCATTTAACCATCAATAACCTTTTAATAAAATAAAATCCGTAAAAGAATTGTTATGAAAAATGTTAAGACAAGCCAGATTAATGGTCAAGGACCTAACGAGGTGGCTGACGAGATTCCTATATACTGAAGAATAGAACACTAACAACGTTAACAGAAGATCCCAAATCAAAAACAAAGTTATCAAACAATTTAAAATTCAAAGCAAGTTCTAAATGGGGTATTTCGATCAGAATATTTATGTGTATTTATTCAAAAAAAGAATGAATGAGAAGGTCTGTCCCGAACATGAACGGCCTAGTAGTTGTAAGATAAAAATAAAAGAAAAGAGTAGAATGGCCTCGAGGAAGAATTATGGAACTTTTTTATGTGGTTGGAATGTAGAAATGTTATCAAGCAGTCAGTCAAGAAATATATTTTTCTTTTATAAATATAATATAAATAGTTAGCTGTCATGTATAGAAGAAATTTGTACAAATTTAAAAGAATTAACAACCATTTATGGTTTAACAAACAGTGCTTATTAAATAGTGTTACACCGAATTGCATTCGTTTCAATATCTGTAAGCAGTTTAGTGTAAGTGATACAGTGTTAAAGAAAATTTATATTTGGTGCATTAAAGAAGAAATGTCACGTCTCTACACATCACGCTATTATCTAAATTTACATTTAAAATTAGTTCATTGTGAGCTTGCGTTTAAAATGCATAAAATTCGGTTCGACGCGTGGGATTCCAAGTATCGTGAAGAATCCATCAACTTAGTCCACAAGAAGTTCCTTAAACAACTAGCCAAATTAAAGAAGCTAATTGCGGATCAGTTTCAAAACAATTTTTCGTCTCCTACTTATAAACTTTAAACCATCTCACACGGTTAAAAATAGCCTTGATCTGATAGATAAAATTAAATCCAATCCGACACCAAAAAAGATCAAATTAGTCTCCTTTGATGTTGTGAGCTTGTTTACTTCAATTCCGATTAACTCGCTCTAAAGACATTATCTTTTCTTATCTAGTGGAAATGAATTTTAAAGGTGCAAGAGAAATGTTTGATCTTGTTTGTACTTGTTTAGATCAGAATTATTTCCAATTTGATGGAGTTTTTTTATAAACAAAATGATGGTCTCCCGATGGGCTCACCCTTATCACCTCTTTTAGCGGACATTTTTATGGATCATTTAGAAAAGTTACTATTTAAGTCTTCAGATCCTTTAATTAAACTAATATTCTGCTGGTATAGATATGTAGATGATGTCTTCTGTATATGGACGGGCTCAGATAGACAGTTAGACATTTTTCTAAAATTTTTAAATAGTTTAAACGTTAATATCCAGTTTACTTTAGAAAAAGAAACCCTTAAGTCGTTAAATTTTCTAGATATTACAATATCACACAATAACGGCGAATTAGATTATCAAATTTACCGCAAAAATACTTATACAGATACAGTCATTCCTTATGATTCACATCATCCTATGAATATAAAAATGTCAGCGTTTCATAGTTTCATTTACAGTTTAACACATTTACCATTACGTCAAGAAAATTTCCTTAAAGAATTGGACATTATCAAACATATTGCCGTTAATAACGGCTACCCTACGACTTTGGTAGACAAAATTTTAAAACACCACAATAGAAACAAAATTCACAAACTAATTTATATCACTAGCAATATTAAAGGAGTACATCAATTTGTTTACAGAAGACTACCATTTATAGACAATACAAGCCTCAAAATTAAAAAAATACTTCATTCAGAGAATATTTTTTCATCCTTTTATAACACATACACTTTAAAAAAATTTCTTGTAAATAACAAAATAATTAAGAAAGACATTTTTCAAAATAGTGGAGTTTATCAAATTAGCTGTAGTGACTGCCAAGCAATTTACATAGGTCAGACCGGTCGTAATTTCAACATTAGATTCAATGAGTATAAGAAAGCACTACTAAATAATAATGTGTCTTCAAATGTTGCTAAACATTCTCTTGACAATAACCATAAGTTACATGATAAGAGTTTGTCAATCAAACATATTTGTAAAAAGGGATTAAAGTTGGATTTCTTAGAATCCTTGGAAATTCAGATTGCCATTATGGACCAGTTAACAGTTATGAATGAACAAATTGATTTGTACCGTTCTCCTTTAATACGTCCGCTTTAATCTCTTTACAACTAAATTTAAAATGTAATTTCCATCCAAATAATTGTAGTTACCTCTTCAGTTTGATCTTATTTTCTTTCAACTATGGTCATAAATGTATTTTTCCCAAACTAATTGTACTTATAACATCTGTTTTCAATCAAGTATCTCCCACTTCTTGTGATAGAATTCTTGTGTATGCTATTTATAAGTCTTACTCTAATGTACAAATTCATTCTTATCTTGTTCACCTGATGATGGTCTAGTCGACCGAAATACGTATTGTAAAATAAACTTTACATTATTTGAAACTAACCTAGGTTGATTTTTAATTTAATTTTATTAGTAACTTACCATTATAGCAAACGAGAAGCCCCATACAAACAACAGCTGAACGCATATGGATTTTAGCGAATAGAACTGAACATACAATTGATGACAAGATATTAGGAGGTATCTAAACAGAAAACAAATATGATCATATTACCTCATTAATTGAGACGTGAGCAAATATAATTAAACAATTATAATCTCGCTGATTCTTTACGAACTCTGGTAAGCTCAAAGCAATCGTAAAAATTTCAACATGACATTATAAATAAATCATTTAATTTCATATATAAACACAATTAACATTAACATTTCATTTTCAAGCAAATCATAATTATTTATTTAACTACGCAAAAAAGTAGTAGATTCACTGCTGCGACTAGCTTTGATGAACTAGCCGAGACATTCAATCTGCATTATTTTTGTCGTGTAGAACACATAATTTCTTTTACCGATAATTCAGAGTAAATATAAATTTTGCCATTATTTGTAATATTTCCAATGTTATCGCTATCATTGTACCGTTATAGCCATCTAGCTGCTATACATTTGTTAAGCGATCGCTAAGTATAAACAAATTTGAAGTTTACAATTTCATAAATGTCATTCAGGTTTTTGAGAATGTTATCAATCAGTATACAGGCTGTTTTCTTTCAAACAATCGGTAGGTTTTTGAGGAAACTAATGACTTTAGAGAAAAATATGTTATACATAAAATGATCAAATAAAATGTTAATTTGTCAGTAATAATAAACCCTATATTCAACCAGTGGTTTTCAAACTGTACAACAAAATTTTATTTTTGAAATGTTAATAAATAAAATTTATTCATTTAACAGATTTATGTGTACCAATAAATTTAAACAAGATATTAATCATTCTAAAAAATATCCTCATGAAAAAGTCACTAAAATATATCTTGGCATTCAAAGCATTAATTTTTTCATCATAAACTTGAAGACTATACAGTGCATTGTTATTACGGAACGTTACATTAATTACACAATGTCTGAATATGCTTGTTGTCCTGTAAATAATGCGGTCTATAAATTTTCCTACTAATAAATAATTTTAAAAGATTTGAATATTACACTATATTTGGGTTTGTATCTTTGCTAAATCCGGCATTTTAGGTATTTTTATTTTATGGTGTTTCATAATTAGGCATCTGCATAAAGCTATGTGCTCGCTAAGCAGTGTTTGAATATTAGAGAGTTGCGTGCGTTCTCGTTCTTACGCCGCTATTGAAATAGTTTGTACTTGAAATTATATACAATATATTGATAGAATGATGCACTATTGACATTTAGCGGCTAATTTGTACACGAAATAAATCTGACCGCTGAATTTACAGGTTGTGCACAGAGAGGCGGAACATAGGAGTTTAACATAGATTTTAAAAATGTGCGGAAAGTGACTCTCCTGTACATTTTAGAGCAAAAGTATCAATGTATCAGTTTTTCGTTTATTGGTTATTGTAGTATTTATTATTGTTTATATGTGTACGAAGTTTCATAGTCGATAATTAAATAGGGGTGGTTTTATAACGTCTCATTTTAACTTAGATTTTACTTTTTATTGATGGTTTATTGAAGAGCACATAATAGTTTATATGTTTACGAAGTTTCATAACTGATAATTAAATAGGGGTGGTTTTATTGGAATCTATTGCTATGAATAAATATACCTATAATGCCTCATTCTAATCAAGATTTTACATTTTTGTTGATTGTTTATTGAGGTACACGTAATTGTTTATATGTATACGAACTTCCATAGGTGAGATTAAAATAGGGACGGATTTATCGAAATCTATTGCTAGGTAAAAATGTGTCCATAACTCCACATTTAACGTAATATTTCACTTTTTTGTTAATTTATAATTGAAGTACATGTATTTGTTTCTATGTGTACGAAATTTTATAGCTGAGAGTTTAACAGGGATGAAATAAATCAAATCTATTGCTGGAGACAGCACAAGTCACACATGATGTATATAATGATGAAGTCACTTCGCTGTGTATCTGCAGTGCTCCTTTAAATCTATTGCTGGGTATAAATGTCTTATACTTCTATTTGGAACAATGTATAAATTTTCAGTTATTTGTTTATTGTAGTAAACATTATTGTCTATAAATATACTAAATTTCCCGTGATGAAGTTTAATAATTAAGGATATAATGAAACTATTGCTGCGGAACTGTCACTGACAGCTAGCAATACATTTGAACGGTAGGACTATAGTTGCGGTAGGTTAGTGTATTGCTGGGAAAAAGTATTGCTGATTTCACATAGAACCATGCTATAGCTTTGTTTGGCAGCAACAAGTGGTCAAGTGTTTTAATAGCATTAATATTCAGTAGTTCTGTTCTGTGATTAGTATTCAACAGTTTTCGTTCCATATTTGTGTACACTATAGTGTTATACTTTGTAGCTGCTTGAAATTTACCTGTAAGTATTTGCCAATGTTATACATATTATCAAAAAGATAATTCAAGATGGATGCAATGTTTATGTCTTATCAGTGGCAATGCCTGCATATATTTATTGATAAGTCTATTCAGTTACTTTACTAACAAAATAATACAAACACTACACAAATAAAAAAATAATAGTATTGATTATTGGTTTACTATCTTCATCGTCTACAATGTAGACTCTAGGTACATCAATTTATGTTTTCTTGAAAAATTTTGGAATGTAATTCTTTAAATATTTCATCACATTTGCGACGGTAACATACATAGCTAATATTTTGTAGGCTAGGGAGTTATTAAATTCTCTTGCAATCATTCGAAGTGATGTGTAATTATTGGCAACATTAAAACGTTTTCCACTTTTTTCTATTACTTGAGACCATTTTACGAAATTTTCAAGTGCATGTATATATGATTGTATTTTGTATTCAAAGCTTATTTGAATATTTAAATGTTTATATTTTAGTGTTTAATTTTTTTTAAATGCCCACTAAATTCATATTTTATATTGGACTGTAGAATGCTGTACCGAACTATTTATCTAAATTATTTCTTATATTTAAAGTTAAAGGTACTTCTTGCGACAAAAAAATACAAAATTTTAAATCTATTTTTAGAATTTGAAGACCTGTAGAGAATATCTGTGAAAAAAATGTTTTGGTCGGAATAATAATAAAAATGTTGGTGAAACTTGAGTTGAGGGCCAAACCTGAAGTTGGCTGCAGAACAAGCTGTTTCTGGCTTGAATTCAGGAGTACCAATTAAAAAAAACACCTCTAACCATGCCAAACCTAGTACAGAACGCATTTTTATGATAAATATACTTGAAATGCGAATTTTATTACAAACAAAATTTTGTTTTAACCCATTCGCTGCGACTTGTCAATATGTATGCATCCCGAGGTGCGGCCATGTTTTTTCCAATATATTGTCGTTTTTTTGTTTCAAATTTTGATAAACATTGTTGTTAAATGTAAATTTATTGTTTTCAATTATTTATGACACATGACACTCATGCGTGTCATGCGCACCTGATTTTCGTGCTCAGTGCTGACCGACACCGATGCGTGTCACGTGTATAATCTGTTACTCTGAAACAGAATGCATAAAATAAAACTGCTTCATTGGCAAAACAGAAATAAAATTATTTATTCAATACAGACGATACAAACAAAAGAAATTATTTCAATAAAATCAAATAAATCATAAATTATTACAGACATATATTATATAAAACATAGAAAAAAAACACTTAGCAGCAATCTAGGAATGGTAAATCTCGAAGCATTCGCCAACGCAAAGGCCAGGTTTGTAAGGTTTTTTGAATTATTGTATGCCTTCCGTGGTCTTTTACTGTTGTTAGGTTTCTCCCCACTTTCCTCCATCTTAAGACCAAAAAACAAAATTTTCGAAAACGGAAAAAAATATTCTGTGTAAGAATCCTCTAACTACACGCTGACCAACGCATATGTACTTCACTTCAACGCTGAGCTCGTATTTACGTGTGTAGCTCAGTCGGATACGCGACACACTTGCGTGACGTGCGCACTTGGCCAATGATAGTGTTGACACGCAAGCGTGTCATGCGCAGTGAATGGGTTAAAGATAAATTTTATGACAGAACAATTCGGATGACGCCTGGATTCGCTAAGCGGAGGATCCCTGGTTCGAATCCAGGCGTCATCCGAATTATTCTGTCATAAAATTTAACTTTAACATTATCATCATTACTGTACGTTCAGTCAAAGTCATATGACAAAAATTTGTGTTTCGTTAGTAAAAAAAACACCCCTAACCATGCCAAACCTAGTACAGAACGCATTTTTATGATAAATATATTTTTAAACAGATGTACTCGAATTTTATTACAAACAAAATTTCGTTTCGTTAGTAAAAAAAACACCCCTAACCATGCCAAACCTAGTACAGAACGTATTTTTATGATAAATATACTTCGCATTTCAAATTGCCCGGCTTTTGACGTTGTTATTCCTGAATTCAAGCCAGAAGCAGCTTGTTCTGCAGCCAACTTCAGGTTTGGCCCCCAAGTCAAGTTTAGCCAAAATGTTATCCATTTGATAGAAAGATAATGTATGTAAAAACAATTACTTTTATTCTGTTATTTCAGATTGAACGAGTGAGATTTGAAACAAGATGAATATTCCAGCTGACATATTAGATGATCTGAAATGCAGCAGCTGTGAGACGTACTTGTCTCGGGGCCCCGTGTTCTTACAACACGACGGAGCAGCAGTCTGTGGCCGGTGCTACACTCCAAAGTGTCCGGCCACAAGAAATACGCAGTACGAGGCGACGGCGAAGCTGTTGAAGTACCCGTGTAAGAACCGGGAGTTGGGCTGTCCCGAGACGGTACCCTTTGTACAGGAATCAGAAGTGATCGCGCATGAGGAGGTGTGCGAGCACCGCCAGTATGTCTGTCCGGTGCTCGGCTCTGCCCGCTGCGACTGGCTGGGCCCCAGGGCGGCCATGTTGGCGCACTGCCGCGCCCAGCACCCGGACAACGTGCTCGAGAACTCCTGCTGCCTCACCCACGACATCACCAAGACCAGCCTGCATAACTACATCATCTCTGCCTTTCATCTCCTGTTCTTGCTGCACACAAAGGTTTGTGTGACAACTCGAAAAATGTTTCATGCAATCTGTTTGTTGGGAGGATCAGTTGAGGCATCGGACTTCTTCTTTAATTTAGACATAAAACGTAACGATGAATTAGTATCAAAGAAAGGACAAGTGGCGCCTCAAGGCTGCCTGGCGATCCAGGAGGACACTTCATTAGCTCTAGATACAAACTGTCTGGTGGGTGTACTGGGCGGGTTCGACGCCACCACGTTCACCGTGACGGTGAAGCAGAGGGTGAACGACGCGGCCGACCAGCAGACGAGGTCGATGGAGAAGTGCGGGGGATGCGAGGCGGAGGTAACGGTGTTCCTGTACCGCGACTACAATGGTTGGCGATGCAAGCGCTGCGCCCCCGCTAGGCTAGCCTGCAGGCAGGGCTGCGCGCACACAGACATCCACACCAAGTGCAGGAAACACGAGCTGTACTTCTGTCAGCAGCGCACCACGTGTCACATATGTAAACTGGCGGTGTCTCGAGGCCTGTTTGCTCACTACGACTCAGCGCACCAGGACATCATGCATAAAGCCGGCTCCACGTGGAGGGCAACTGAGACTGATTTTGAAATGCCATTCTGCCTCGTGTCTAGTGTTGTAGGCACCGTGGTGTGCCAGATCTCCCTGAAGAACTCATATTTTAAACTCTATGTGGCCAGCCTGATGTCAAGTGAGCGGCTGAGAGAGTTTCGGTGCTCGGTGCGGGTCACTGACCCCGCCACTGGACATGGGCGCACCTTCACACCTGATGCACTGTACAATGTCTGTCAGGATTGGTATATCGAAATTGAGGAACACAAGCTTCCCTCATGGAACGTTGTGTTTGATGTCTGTGTGAACATCACGAAGATATAACGTTGCTTACCTTTTATAACAATTTTATTTTTTTATTCATATTTTAAACTTCCTTTTTTTCTGTTTAAATACGAGATACAAAATATGGTAAAAATAAACTTTTAAAACTTTTATATTTAACTTGAAAAATATGAACCATTAACAATATATTCAATATTGCGTTTCATTTAAAAATATGTTAAATACAATAATAATTACCGTTTCTGATATTCAATTAGTTTACAGTTTTAATCTTTCAAGTTGTTAATAAAGTGCAAATTTTTTGCACATTTAATCGCTTATCTATCTCTTCAAAACTCATCACTTAGTAATGAAAAGACATTTAGACATCCTATTCAGGTTAAAGACAAGTTAGTATACAATCAGTTAAAAATAATAATAATCGAATATGTATTTTCTTATAAAGCTTGTTAACAAATACGATAATGTATTTTATTTTAGCTCTTATTTAAATGACATTTTTTTTTTATATTGATATAAAATAAAACTTAAGTTTCTGTTGTAAATGACCTTCCTCTCATAACTCCTATGTTATTAAAGATACAATAAAATACTATAAGACAATATTATAGACGACACCAAGAGAGATATCTAACTACAGAAGAAAATATTTTTGTAATGAGTGGTATGCATTTTTAGGCAAAGTCGCTCGAGTATTTTTTTCGAAATACAACCTTGCAATCACTTTATAACCTCACATAACAAAAATATTGAGAAAAATTCAAGTGAAATTTAAATAAATTTTATTTTTAGTTATTTGACTTTTTAAATAACAAGCAGAGCGAACCAAGAAACTGGTATTGTATTCAATTCAATTCTTTATTGACTATTTTACAAAAAGTTTATAGGACGTCAAAAAAACATAGATAAAAAATTACATGTCATATTCATTGTGTTTAAAACTTAGAAATTCATGAATTGAATAAAACAGCGTCTTAGTACATATCATTTCAAAGTTGATTTAAAATGACGATCATCAAGTAGTTTGACTTGTTCGGGGAGAACATTGTAAAATCTAACATTCAGAGAGTTTTTCAGATGTATCTCATTTTAATCTAGGTTTACGTAACAGTGAAGCTAACCGGGTGTGGTGGGAATGACAGTCTTTGTTAGCAGACAATTATGAATTTCTACTAATGAGTAGAAAATGTAGATTGAAGGGAGTGAAATATTCTACCAATATACCACTCGTGCAAGTCATATACAATCAGAATATTTTCGCTCGTGCACGTTCGTGCACTCGAGAAAATATTCAGGTATTTGCCTTGCACTTGTGATATAATTATTGGATATTGACGCTCTGATTTTCTTGTGTTTTGACGTAAGATCGAATATACTTAACCTAAAAATTTGTTTTGGTAGGTGTTGGTTATACAAAATTTAAGTTGTGTGATAATAAAGTTTATTATTAAATTACAGATATTGGAGCCATGATAAGTTATTCTTCAAATAAGAAAATATATAAATTATTATTGAAATAAAATTTGTTTACGGATTTGAGAATTGATAGGGACAAATTTGTAATATGAACCTGTATATTTTTCACTAAAGCATAAATATAAGTTTGTATTTTATTTAGTGTTTGTTTTTTATTCGCTTTTCTATTATATATAAAATATTTGAGCTATGATTTAGATGCAATATTATTCATTTATTCGGAGTTTAGTCATAGAAATAACAACTAATCTCTGAACAAGTGTGATATAGAATTAAAATTCTTCTCCTTTAATTATTGGTGGCTCTGAGAAGAGCCGATTTGAAAATATATAATGACTAAATACATCACGAGGACGGAATAATAAAATGGAAGAGAAAAGGAAGAAAATAAAATGGTGTGCCAGGATTTAAATTATTCCAGGATACTCTTTAGCCACATTGCAATTTTATTGAACTCCGTAAGATTGAAATGAATGCCATCTACTTTTAAATGAATTCTATTATTATTCAACTTTAAAATTACCAGCTTTAATGATGCATTTGTACATGTTAACAATAAAAATATTATTATCACTGTCAGATTTACTTTTAAATTTCTGTATATCATCTGCAGATATTTTACTAAATGCAGTATTAATTTAACGTTTGTTTTTATACTTGAACATTGGATCGACTTGTTTGTCTTATTTTTGTTAGGTGCCAATCAGAGATGTGCATCTACGTGTAATCTTTAATTGTCGACATCTACACGTAGACAATACGTCGGACAATTCTAGCGACGTAGACAATGTACACAATGTAGATAATTCATCTGACAGTTGTAAAATACAACATAACCTAAATTTATTCCTTTGTAACTATTACATGTATTCGTATTCGTGAGCTCGGGTCATTATCGGTCTTTATATAATAAAACTAATAAAGCAAGTGCTCGTACATTACTAGACGAATGTCAGTCTTGGGTCTTGGGCGAATTGTCATATTTTTTAAATCGATCAACGCGCCATCTCACCAGACGGAGTTTTCTTTGGCGCTATTTTTAACAGTAACCAGTTGACAAATTTTGAACGTTTTGCCCTAACCAACTAATTTTTTTCATGTAATCCCTAGAATAAAAATAAAAATCTCTACCAACATTTACAATTCCCTAGTTCTAGGGATACAATTTTAATATGACTTAAGTGAACACAGGTGTTTTCATTGTCTACATAGTCTACATTATTTACCTGAAAAATGAAGACGTAGACTACATGATTGTTTACACGTAGAGAATTGCGTAGATTACTTGCAGTAGACTACACGCACATCCCTGGTGCCAATTTATCCGCGGTTTCTATAGTTGAACATTCGGATGAAGTAGTTGCAACCGCACGACACTGATAAACTAAAGAATTTAATGTATATTCGATATGATCAAATAGAAAACGATCAACAGACGGATTGTTTATGTATTCACGCAATATTTCGTAGTTTGCTTCAATATTTTGAATTTTCCGTACATTAACTTCTGATTTTGTTGACGCTGATTTATTTGGTTCAGTAATTAACTTTTCATGTACCTCGCTGTCGCTAATGTTTCCATTGCAGGTTTTCCGCAATTATAGCATGTGAACTTTATGTACATGTTTACAGAGTGAAGCTCTATCTTCACAACTACAAGTATATAAATGTGAACATAAATTTTTGCATTTCATATTAATGCATTTATCCGTGCGACAATATACATATGTAATAGAAGCATCTGTTTGAGAAATAACTTCAAAACTACGGTCATTCAGAATTTTAATATCGCCATCCGAAATATTATTTCCTTTTTTATGTCTACCTTCATTGAATTCTGCGTTACATAATTTGTATAGTTTTTTACGTTTCGTGTAAATAAAATCATATTTTTCAATATTTAATAATACTGATAATAAGTTGTCAATTCGTTTATTAAATTCTCGATTAAAGTATGAAGTTTTTAACTTGTTATGAAAACTTTCTACAAGAGCATTGGCATTTACATGACCGCGAGGAAAATTTCTAATTGCAGTAGCCCATAGTTTAATACGATGCATGTAATTTGTTTGAAAATATTCTAGAAATAATACTTCATCTTTAAATATCGAAAAAAATGAGCTGATTAAATTATCTAATGTATTGCTGTTTCTTTCATATAAAATAGCCATCAGGGCAATATACATGTTTCTCTTTTACTACTTTTTACTAATATCAAATTTGTGCGTCACGCCCGTTGAATATGCCATTGACATAACAAATGTTTTGTATTCCCGAAATTATTTATTACCGCTTTAATAACCGCATTTATGTTTAAATTTGGAAAACGGGATTTTAATGATGAAAACAGATATGTTAATGTATTAGTATTTAAACAAGGTGTAATAAAATGAGCAACTGGATGACCGCGACCAGTACTATCAGGAATCACGAAATTAACTAAATGATAATCGTACTGGTTTGTTTTATGTGTTGCATCAATACATAAAATTCTATCAATACCTTCCTGCATCAGATTCTTTTGATACTCTGTTTGATTACCTAATAAAAATAAGCTTCTATTATTATTAATATCCGCGTTGATATGACCAATTTTAATGTCTTCATTACATGGTTTATATATTAATGTCGGATTGAACTTTTCTTTTCTTAATTTTTCTATTGACAAAAAAAACGAATTTGCGTCGTTACTACAAAGGTATGATTTATTTAACATATTTCGTTTCATTGCCGAGATATTTCTTTTTGGATACAACATTTCCTTCCTACACTCAAGTTTATCGCGATCATCCCTACTTAGTGCTTCTTTTGTAATTATTGTATGAATTTTTCTGGTCGGTACGTCTATTTCTAATAATAATTTAATATCTGATTTTGTTGACTGCAATTCTATGAAATTTTGTATTCTCAAAGCTTAATTCATGGGAATGAGTTTGAATATAAGTGACTTCAGCACCTTTTGCAAAAATACGAGCTGGATACCGAATTCCTCTCTTTACACACCCTTTCTTAATGACGCGATCAGTTTTATTTTCTAGTTTTTTTAAGCAATCGTCAAACTGGCAAATATAATTTACATAATTTCCATAACTTTAAATATGAGTTTGCTTATAAAAATAAGAGAATGTCCTCGTCATTTCATCTGTCTTTCACGTTTCAAATTCATCTTGCACGACAAGATGATGCTGGGAAATTTTATTATCACAATTATGATCAGGGATGTGCGTGTAGTCTACTGCAAGTAATCTACGCCATTCTCTACGTGTAAACAATCATGTAGTTTACGTCTTCATTTTTCATGTAAACAATGTAGACTATGTAGACAATGAAAACACCTGTGTTCACTTAAGTTTTATCCCTAGAACTAGGGAATTTTAAATGTTGTTAGAGATTTTTATTTTTATTCTAGGAATTACATTAAAAAAATTAGTTTTGCGAGGCAAAACGTTCAAAATTTGTCAACTGGTTACTGCTAAAAATAGCGCCAAGGAAAACTCCGTCTTTTGAGATGGCGCGTTGATCGAATTTAATAATATGACAGTTCGCCCAAGACCCAAGACAGACATTCGTCTAGTAATGTACGAGCACTTGCTTTTTCAGTTTTATTATATAAAGACCGATAATGACCCGAGCTCACGAATACGAATACATGTAATAGTTATAAAGGAATAAATTTAGGTTATGCTGAATTTTACAACTGTCATATGCATTATCTACATTCTTTACATTGGCTACGTCGCTTGAATTGTCGACGTATTGTCTACGTGTAGATGTAGACAATTAAAGATTACACGTAGATGCACATCTCTGATTATGATCTATTTGCAAGTGATGAATTAATGATTTCTTATGATAAAAATCATGTGAACATTGTCCTACAAAACATTTTATGTTATAAAAGCATGTTTTATCTGTAACGGGAGATTATTTTGAGGCAATACAATACGGCACTACCTTTCATGTATTTTTGCAACATTTTGTCGACAAAATACTTTTTTACTGTGTTGAGACGCCACTGCTTCCTCAGCCGACCACCGGTTTATCACCAACACCCAGCGCTATCTATTGAGCGCCACCACCTAACTTTAGTTTTAGTTATATTTCTTGCTGTTAATTTATTGTAAATTTCACTTGTATTGTAACTCGCTTTCGCTGTGCACCAAGTCGCACGTTTTTTTCTATTAACCTGTACGCCTCTTACGGCCACGTGTTTTTACACAATTCGCTTTTTTACGCTCAAATAATTACGCTCAAGTGTTTAGTGCTAATATTAAACATTATTTCAGCTTTCCGCATACGCTATTACTGTTATTCCAACTGGGAAAGATTTTGTATTGCTACCAGCAAACTTTTTGTCACTAAGTATAATTTATGAATAATTTGTATTTTCTACTGTATCGTAAGTACGCTTTATTTATTTATATTATTGCACAACATCAATTCATCTCGTTTTTGGCAATAGGTTAATTCAGTTTTGTAATTCTGGTTTATTTAAAGTTATTTATTCATGTTTGCTATTGTACAGTATTTAGATATTTTGGGTACTAAAATAGTTCGTAGTTTGTGTTAGCAAATTTACCTCTTGATTCCCATACTCGCCTCAGGTTGTTCAGCCCCTCAGGCACCCTCGTTTGCGTTATTTGTGAATTCAATTACTCCTTTGGCCGTCTTTTATTTAAATTGTTGCAATAGCTTATCTTTCCTTCTCTTTGTTGATTAGACCACGTGACTACAGTTACCTTTGTCACTTCCTGACGCATTATTTGTGAGCCTGCCCCTATTATCCTGTCTCTCCTTCAGCAAAGAGCTACCATCCTTGTGTTAAGTCTTCCAGAGCAGCTCCTGGAAGTGAAAAACGTCCGTACCTTCTCCTTCCAGCCTCTCGGTCGAACATTTGGTCCTTCGAGCCGGATCCGCATTATTCTCTCTCTACGCAATCCCCGCAAAACGACCTATCCGTCGAACATACTGAATGTAGAATCCATTATAAAAAATTGAAAAAAAATTCAATGTATGTTAAAATTTATATGTACTTACAATTTTATGATGATATTAAGATCAAACACTAAATAAGAATGTAGTTTTGTACTTACAAATCTAAATCAAGCAATGGAAATAGCTTCTGCAAGCAAATAAAATTTGAAATGCAAAAACAAACTGGTGTTTTAAATATGAATTCATGACTTCGTAATTCATCGTATCGGCAAACTATTAAAGCTAAACGCTTTATTTCTTCTCCACCTTGGTTTACAGCTCAAATTAGGTCTGACCTCAAAAAGAAAGCTCACTATTTTAAAATGTTTAAAAAATATCCACATATTTCAACCTATTATGAAAAGTATAGTCAACTTCGTTCCAAAATTAAAGTTGCAATAAAACAATCTTATGCTAATTATGTAAATATATGTGAGTCTAATATTGCCACTGATCCTAAAAAAATTTGGAACTTTGTTAACTTCAAAAAGAAAAGGTCACCCTTTCCATTAAGTATGCAGTTCAACAATGGTGTATTCAATAGACCTATGGATATTGCTGAAGCATTTGCATCCCATTTTCATAGTGTGTACACTCCGTCTTGTACGGATCCTTTATCTAATGGTCCCTGTTCTCTTCCTAACATGCCTAATTTATCTCGAGATGAAATTCAGTTATCTATAAAAAATCTTAAAAACAATTTATCTTGTGGTCCGGGTCTAGTACCGAATATGATAATTAAAGATTGTTCTTATCCTCTATCCCTTGCACTTTTTCATTTATTTAACTTAGCTGTAAAAACTAATGATTTTCCTGTTGTGTGGAAGTGTGCTCGTGTTACACCAATTTACAAATCTGGTGAGTCTACAAATGTTAAAAAGTATCGACCCATTTCTATCTTGTCGAACTTCAGTAAGATTTTTGAAAGTTTACTCCATAAAAATATATACAATCAAAATAAAAGTCAAATATCTATCAATCAACATGGTTTCATACCAAAGAGGTCAACTTCAACAAATTTAAGTAATTTTACTCATTTTGTTTCCTCTGCTTTAGATAATAATTTGCAAGCTGACACTATATACACAGACTTATCTAAAGCTTTTGATCGTACAGATCACAACATTCTAATGCATAAATTACAATCTTACTCACTATCTCCTTCCACAATTTTGTTGTTGTCATCGTATCTTAAAAATCGGAAATTTTTTGTTCATTTTCTTGGCCATGATTCTTCCTATTTTAATGCTACTTCTGGCGTCCCTCAGGGCTCTAATCTAGGACCTCTTCTTTTCCTTCTCTTTATTTCCTCTATTTTTAAAAGTAATGTTCTATTATTTACTAAACGAACTCACGAAAACCCACCATAACACCAAAGTGGAAATAAAGGAGGTGGCAAGCAGCCTAGGAAGGCAAATTAAAGATACCGAGGAGGAGTGGAACAACAGGCAGGACATGGAAAAGGAAGTGAAAGACTGTTTCACACAAACACCGAACATGAATGATTCAAAGGGAACACAGACCGATGATACAGACAAGCAAGTAGAAGGTGAGAAAGCGCAGATCATCAAGCCGAGTATCGAAGAGGTAGAAGCGGGGATGAAAAATAAAAGCTTCGAATCGTTCCAAGCCAATGCAAATAGACCATGGATGAGAGAGGTCTATAAGACAACTGTCGAGATGGAAGGAAAACCTTGGGACGCAGGAATGAACCACGCCATGATCCTGGAATTCAAGGGACAGACAGGTGCCAACAATAAACAGGACATTGGGCAGTATCCATGCTTCCTCGCACAGGGCAATGCGGACGAGACAAAACAGTTACTTTATATCTATAGCCAGGTTCGCTCAAGTGGTAAAAATACAAGTGAAGGAAATGGTCGACACACCTACATTATACCACTGGACGACCCCAAAAAAGAAGTTGAAGAAATGTACCAAAACCTGGAAAAAATTAGGGACATGATACAGGCAAGCGACATTAGGAAAGTAGCCATGAAAAGAATAGGCGTGGGGAAAAGGAGGCTCAACTGGGGATATGTTCGCAAGATGCTGGAAACAATTTTCCGTGACACCGGCATTGAGATAGATATCTACACAGAGAAGAAACAGGACGAAGAAAACAAAAAAGCTCAAAAAACCGACGAGGCAAATTTTAAGGAAGGGGATCCATCAAGAGAACCAAGCGAAAGAGTTAAAGGGGCAAAAAGACGGGAAAAACCGGGACAAGGAAGACAGAATAACCAGGGGGCACGGACTTGGCCAAGAGAAGGGGGAAATAGGAAAACGGACGAAGGACTAATTAAAACAGAAGGAAATTATGCAGATGTACTTAAACGGGTGAAAGAAAACTTGGACCCGGGAGAGGTGGGACTCGTTATAAAAACGATTAAACGAACCACGGCGGGAGACATCCTTTTTAATATAACAAAAGGCAAAACAAAGTTCATAGAAGAAGTTAGGACCAAGCTGTCTATTGAGGCGAGACCAAACACCAAAAGGGTACTTATATAGGTAAGTAACATTGAAGGGACGGTGTTGAAGGACGAACTCTTGCAGGACATTAAGAAAACACTGGGCTCAGACAAAGGTGAAGTAGCTATCAAAAGCTACAGGGACAACTCGTGGGGTGCCAAAACTGCAGTCCTCGAAGTTGAGGAAAAAATGGCAGAAGTAGTGGAAACACTCGACGGCAAAATAAAAATCGGGTGGACACAGTGCCGGATCAGGAGATGGAAGCCAAGCAATGTTATAAATGCTGGGCCCCTGACCATATAGCGAGGTACTGTAAGGCAACAGAAAATAGGTCCAAATGCTGCTACAATTGCGGCGAAGAAGGCCATGTAGTTAAAAACTGTAAGAAGGACCCATTCTGTGTACTCTGTAAGACCAAAGGGCACAGGAGCGGATCAAATAGATGTAAGGTAGAAGAGAGAGCGCAGCAGGAATCGCAAGAACAGCAACCTTCGCGGTCCTCCAACTAAATGTAGGAAGGAGTTGGGCTTCCCAAGACCTGCTCTTTGCTATGGCAGCGGAACGGAACATTGATATCCTCGCAATTAGCGAGCCTGGGAGAATGAAGGGAGACGACTAGTACCGGGACGCTAGAGGCGATGCAGCCTGCAAAGTAGTCAATAAACGCATTGCGGTACATAGTCATGGCCAAGGGGAAGGATACGTATGGATCCAGGTAGGGGAGCTAACCCTTTATAGTTGTTACTTCTCTCCGAATCGGCCGATACAGGAGTACGAAACCTTTCTTGATGATCTGCAAGACTGCGTAAAAAGAGCACGGATAAGAAAATTATCATAACTGGGGACTTCAACTCAAAATCACCTGAATGGGATAGTCCTAAGTCCGATGAGAGGGGTATCAGATTGACGGAATGGGCAGCCACCCTGGACCTGGTTATCCAGAACAACAAAGGAATGCCCACCTTCCAAAGGGGTGCATCGGAATCAATTATCGACCTGACCTTGTCTACTCCGGAGGCTGCAGGCGAGATCAGGGACTGGGAAGTCCTACAATGCGAAACACTCAGCCTGCATAACTGCATCTATTTCAAGACGGACGGCAAGAGACCGGAGGCGAGAAAAGAAACAAACAGATGGAACACAAAAGGGTGCGACAAAGAAGAGCTGTCCATAGAACTCAAAAAGGCCCTAGAGAACACGCCTCCCACACCAGAAGGCATCCTCTGTGCACTAAGAAAGGCATGCGAAGCCACGATGAAAAAGAAAGAACATATCAGACACCCCCCCGTATACTGGTGGACCGGGGAGATAAAAGGCCTGCGGCAGGTTGCGCATGCAAAAAGAAGAACCTGTCAGAGGAGGAGAAAACAGAGTAGGGCCGACGGTGTGGAAGTAGAACGTAGAGCAGCAGCTGAAGCTAGGAAGAAGCTGAAGGACGCTATTGCCAACTCTAAGCGGAAATGTTGGAAGGAAATGCTGCAGGAAGTTGATAATGACATCTGGGGTGAAGGCTATAGGATCCTGGTTAAAAAGAGTAAGAGCCAGGGAACTCCCAGTAATACCCCCAAAGAGGAAACTGGAAGAAATTGTGGAGACGCTCTTTCCAAGACACCCTACCATCAACTGGATTACAAAACACTGTGACACAAACGCAACAGCCTTCACGGAGGAAGAACTCTTCCGAGCAGCGGCAAAGGTGAAAGAAGGAAAGGCCCCGGGCCCGGATGGTATCCCTCCGGAGGTAATAAAGAAGGCTGCGCGGGAGAACCCGGAAATCTTCCTTAAGACGATGAATCAACTCTTGGCCAAAGGATCTTTCCCTGAAAAGTGGAAAATAGCCAGACTGGTCCTTATAAGGAAACCCGGCAAACCCGTGGAAGACCCGACGTCGCTAAGACCCCTGTGCCTGTTGGACGCGGCAGGAAAATTGTTCGAACAGCTCATTAATGACCGACTTAAATTAGAACTGGAAGACAGGAAGGGAATTTCAAACAATCAATTCGGATTCCGAGAAAAAAAGAGTACTGTAGATGCCATTAATAACGTAAAGGACATAGCTAGAGAAGCCAGAACCGGGAACTGGAGACAGAGGAAGATCTGCGTCCTTATAACACTGGACATACGAAATGCATTTAACTCGGCCTCGTGGTGGATAGTCAGTAGGGAACTACGAGACTTAAACATCTCGGGGTACTTACTGACTATCCTCAGAGATTACCTCTCTGGACGCTGAATACAGGCTGACAGCGAGGAAGGAAAACTGACCTTCCAAGTCTACAGCGGGGTCCCCCAGGGCTCCATCCTTGGTCCGACTCTCTGGAATGTCCTCTTCGATGGAGTCATCGCAGCTCCGACATTACCAGGGGTCTACCTCAACGCATATGCTGACGACACGGGAATAGTGGTCACGGCCAAGACGGAGAGTGAGCTGATGGCCAAAGCCAATAAGGCCATAGAGCTGATAGTGAGGAGACTGCGAAACAGGGGCCTAGAACTGGCCACACAGAAAACAGAAGCGGTGGTCCTTGCCGGGTGCAAGAAATGCAGAAACCTCGTCTTCAGGGTAAACGGCCAGGAAATAACCCCACAGAAGAGTGTCAAGTATCTAGGAGTGGTCATCGGGGCAAACGGGACGTTTGCCGCCCACATTCAGAATGCGGCAAAGAAGGCCGAAAAAACCTGTACGGCATTGGCACGGCTGATGCCAAATGTCGGAGGGCCTAGAGCCAGCAAAAGAAGGGCCTACGGACACGTGGTGGCCTCCGTTATGTTGTATGCTGCCCCTATATGGGCACATACACTACAGAAAAATAGGAACAAAAGAGGCTTGGGACAGTCCAGCGGAAGGCAGCCCTCAGGATGATCAGCGGATATAGGACTATCTCCGAAGACGCTGCACTCGTCCTCGCAGGGCTGCCACCAATAGACCTGATGGCCGAGGCAAGAAAATGTAGTAAAGAACTAGGTAAAATCTCTAAAACAGAGCAACACAGAAGAATTAGGTCCGCCTGGCAGGAAAGGTGGGACAGAACTGGAAAGGGAGCGTGGACGAAGCGGATCATCCCTGACCTCGTAAAATGGTTAGATAGGAAACATGGCGAAACGGATTACTTCGTCACACAGTTTCTAACTGGGCATGGGGGGTTCGGTAGATACCTCTACAAAGTAAAGAAGGCACACGACGACACCTGCAAACTGTGCAGACTTGAGTCGGATACGGTGGAACATGCGTTCTTCCAATCCACAGCCACCGAATCCGAAAGGAGGAAACTACAAGAGGAGACAGGCTGGACTACACCGGAAAACATCTTCGACAAAATGTTGGCATCAGAGGAAGCATGGGAGAACACCAAAACGTATGTAAGATACATACTGATGGAAAGAGAGGAAAAGAATTAAAGCATCTACTTAGGGCATGATGTAATGTGGTGAACGGTGCCGTGCCCTTTTAGGTTGGAAAGGGAGGGGGTTTTTAGCTGGTATCCACAAATGCCAGACTATTTGAAAACCCAGCACTACCCTACGTCCGGACGGCGTAGGGCGTCTGATTGCAGATTTTCCCCCTACCCTCGAGAGAAAAAAAAAAGATCTAAATATTGACAAGTGTAAAATTGTGACGTATACTCGCAAAAAAATACAAATCAATTTCGTTTGCCAAATTAATGGCACAAGTTTAACTAAGTGTTCTTCAATACGAGATCTAGGCGTGATTTTTTACTCCAAATTGACCTTCATTAACCATATTCATAATGTATCATCAACATCATTTAAAATGTTAGGATTCATAATTCGTAATACACGCAATTTCCATAACATTCAGGCTATATTTTCCTTATATTACTCTCTTGTAAGATCTAAACTTGAATATTGCTCCATTATATGGAATCCAATCTATGACAGTCACAGCAAAGTTATCGATTCAGTTCAATCTAAGTTCTTGAAGTTTATTTATTATAAAATAATCGGTACATATCCTGATCATCGTGTTTCATATGAAATATTGCTGCATATATTTAGCTTTCATTCTCTCGCAGTCAGACGTAGCATTTCATCTGTTTTGTATCTTTATAAATTAATTAATTATTTTATAGATGATTCGAATTGCCTATATCTTTTCAACTTTCTTGTTCCTGTTATTTGTACTCGAAGTCAAAATGTGTTTTACCTCCCACCTGCAAGGACAAATTTGCTTCTGCAATCTCCCATAGTTCGTATGTGTAGTTTATTTAATGGTTTGAATCTTGAGGTTGACCTCTTCTCAACTAAGTACGCTTGTTTCTATAAGAATATTATAAATTATATGTCTCACAATTAATTGTACTTTTCTGTATAACTTGTATTAACTTTTATATTCGCTAGTTTTGGGTTCAATTCCAGAGACAGAGTTTTTAAAAAGGTTTCAAAGGTTCTTTATTCTCTCGAATTGTTTCCAAGACGATTGGTTTAAGACAAAGCTACAAGATTACATTTAGTTCTATATATAATATTTCCTTATCTTTATCGTGATATTCATATTACATTCTAAGGTAAGCAGTTATCTTAACATAACTCCTCCCGGCTAAGTGAGAACTGTGGGGCTTCTTGCCACAGAGTTCGGTGACATTTCGGGGATTTCTCTTGGATCGGATTTGGGCCTGGATTTGGCTAGTTTCCTTCGAACATAGTATGAATATATGCAATACAAAACAATTATAATTATTATAAAATACAAAATAATTGTATAGATACTAATTCTATTAAAATATATAGGTTCAACGTTAATCATTTCTAACTAATTTTTTTGGTTATCTATAAGTGAATACATATTTTTTGTTTCATCTAAATTAACTGTATCTAGTTTTAGAGGTTTGAAATCAAAATGATTTTTATCATAAGTGTCAACTTGAAATTCTAAGTTTGGCAGTTCGATATTCTTAAAACTTGGTTTATAGTTTTGATATGTTTTAATTAGGGTAGATTTCACTTTCACTTCACATTGATTATTAAGTTCAAGTAGGTAACTTCCGTTGAAGGGAATATTGTTTGTATTTAAGCCACATTTTTGGGTTGCAACGATACCATTTGGAGCAATGATGATTCATTGGTTCTTCTCAACTTTTTGAATCTTGACGTTGGGTATTTGAGTAAATACTTGTTTGCAATTGGTTGTATTTGCTGTATACTTTAGGAGTTGGATTTCACATGGTGCGTTTTCGTCTATTTGAGATGTATGGACTTCATGGCACAGGAACAATTCTGATATTATCTCATCACATCTTGTGTCGAAGAATGCATATGTTTGCTCATTGGAGATAAGGTATTTTGAGTGTGGTATGATGATTTTAAAGGTATTTTGATTTGGAGTAGGCAGGGAATATAAATGGTATGAATATTTCGGTTTCTACAATTGGAATTTCTAATAAAAATGTTATTTGATTACTTTTACTATAACTTTTAATTTCAATTATTTTTTCAAATAGTAGTAAGTTTTTTAATGTTGGTTCGAAGGGAAATTTATTCTTTTCTAATTGTTTATAAATAAAGAGTATTTCAGAAAACAAATCATTTGGCTCGATAATAGAATTATGAAAGGTGTTTAATTTTGAAAATGTTATTGCTACTTCAATTTTTTCTAGTATATCATATATAATTTGCAGACTTGAAGTATATTGAGAGATGACTGTCTGTAAAAACACGCAATTGTATACTTCAACATTTCTTATTAAAGTACTATTAATAGCTTTTTCTAATTCTTCTATCTTTGAATTTAGTACTAACTGATTGTGTGAAAGTGTTTTAATATTGTCATTGTATTTTTGAATAGATGTCTGAAGGATTGTTATTTGATCTTTAAGAATGGTTTTAAAATTATTTTGGTTTTTAGATAATGTAGTAATAATTCTATCGTATTTTTCGGCATCATTATGATTAAGATTACCAGTTATGGATTTTATAATTGAGCCAAGTCCGTCTATGAGACCTCGTTTAGATCTTTTATAATTAAATGATGGATTTAATTGTTTTATTTGAGTTTCAACCTTATCTTCAATAATACGAATTATTTGGTAGGAATGATAATTGAAAGTTGAGTTTTTAAGTTCTGTGGAGATTTTTGAAAATGAGTTTTTAAGTGATATAAATTCGTTTATTATGTCAGTAATGTCATATATTTGTATAAATGTCCAACAGTCAGTCTTGATTTAGGCATTTCCTATTTTTAAGGGTAGGAGGCCAGAATTTTTATTGAGATTATGAAATATAGGTAGTTCTAAGGTTGCGACGACGATGAAGAGGGTTGATCTGTAACAACAGTTGGTTTTCTTAATTCTTTTATGTGAATGGTTTCAGTTTTATTTTTCTTATGTTGGCTGGATATTTCTACTCTGTTTCTGTCTAGCAATTTAGTAATTTTATATGGTCCTAAAAATTTTAAATTCTTTTTGTTTCTATTCATGGAATTTTGTTTATAAACAGTTTGTCCTAATTTGAACTCTTTATTAGTATCGCCTTTTGTATTATGTTTGGAAACAACTTTTTGTTTTTGTGTTTCTAGTTTATCAGATACGGTTTGGTAAACATGTTTTAATTTTTCCTTATGGTTTTCAACATAATCGTTATAGAATGAATTTGGAGTAAATATTTCGTTTGAATTTCTTGAGTTTGTGTGCCCAAAGGCTAGTTCGAATGGTGTGTACTTAGTAGAATTATGGATTGAGTTATTATAGCCAATAATAGCATAATTCATAAGATCGCTACGGTCGTCGGGGTACATTTCTCTTAATATTCGTAAGTGTTCTATTATTGTTGAATGGAAACGTTCGACAATAGAATTAGATTCATGATGCAAAGGGGTAGTGAAGTGAACATTTATTTTATGTAATTTAAGGAATTCTTTTACGGTACTGTTATTAAATTCTTTTCCGTTGTCAATTGTTAAATTTTCTGGTACACCAAATAATGTAAAATATTTTATTAAGCCATTGCTAATGTGAATTGCAGTTTTACCTTGAATGTAAATTGCTTGAGCAAATTTTGTAAATGCATCTACTAAAGTTAGGTAATTTTTATTATCATAAGCAAAGACGTCTATGTGAATTATTTGGAACGGTCTTGTTGCAGTTTCAGTGTTCATTAATGGAACATAAGTTTTTTCCTAGCGTATTTTGCTCTTTGACAAATGTCACAGGAATTAATGTAATTAGTGATGGTTGCTTTCATATGTTTCCAGTAGTAATTTCTTTTTAAGTATTCTATAGTTTCGTTTATACCGCGGTGGTTTGTTTTGCCATCGTGATGATGTTTGATTAGCATAATTTGTTCTTCTTTATCTGCAACCGTATTTGGTCTTTTGGTACACTTAATTAATTTTGGACCTCTTTCCGAAAATTTATCTAAGTAAACTTTGCAGAAGTCTTGATATAGTTTATCTGTATGGAAATACATATGGTAAATGTTTTTTGAATCAGTATAGTTCTTTAAAAATTCAAAAATTAATTTTTCATTATTATTTTCGGGAATTTTTACTCTTACGATTTTTTGGTTTTCGTACTTTTCATGTGAAACGTCTGATTTTTGATATAAGTTTGGAAATACAAGAATTTGGTTTATTTTATTGTTTATAATTTCGTCGACTATTTTGATTCCGTCGTTTGTAGTATCGTTCGCCGTAGAGTGTTGAGTTGATGACTCAGAGCTGTCGTTATCACTATCGTTATCATTTAAAGTCTGTGTGGTGTTAGAATTATCTGGAGGTTTTACTTGTACGTTGGATATAATTTTGAATTTAGGTTTATTTTTGGATACAGGGGTTGTACTTGTTGAAGCTTTTTGTTCATTAGGGTCAAAATTTTCTGCAATATTTTTTAGATATTCTAAAATGTCATTATTCACTTCTCCAGGGTTATTTATGGTGGATTCGTTTTCTATTGCATTTATAGATATACGAGAGAGACAATCGGCATTGGTATTGCATTTACCTTTTTTTAAAATTATATCATAGTCGTATTCATCTAACTTTATTTTCCATCTGCGTAGTTTCGAATTTTGATCTTTAAATTTAAACATATAAGTTAGGGGACGGTGGTCAGTTATTAAATATGGACGAAATTGTTTGCCCATACTATAGCTAGTAGCTCTTTTTCAATGGTGGCGTATCGAGTTTCAGTTTCATTTAGTCTTCTCGAAGCGTATGCTATGGGTCTGTCGTTTGGTATTTGTCCTTGTGAAAGAACAGCACCTAACGCAAAGTTGCTTGCGTCAGTTGTTAGTATGAATGGCTTATCAAAGTCGGGATACTTTAATATGGGGTCGTTGACTAAGAGTTCTTTGCAAGTGTTGAAACAATCTATGAATTCTGTATTATGCACTACTTTTACATCTTTCTTTAAACATTTTGTCATCGGTTTTGTTATCTTTGCGAAATCTTTAATGAAGCGCCGGTAATATCCTAATAAACCGAGAAAGCTTTTAATATCTCTTTGTGTTTTTGGAATGGGGAAGTTTTTAATAACAGAAATTTTGTCCGGGTTGGGTTTAACGCCTTCGGGGGTAATTACGTGTCATAAATATTGAACTGATTGTTGCAAGAATTCTGACTTATCCAATTGAATTTTGAAGTTACTTTTTCTTAATCTTTCGAATACTGATTTAAGTCGCTCGACGTGTTCTTGTAAGAATGTACTGAATATTATAATATCATCTAGGTAGACTAGACAACTTTCGTGTTGTAAACCTCGTAAAACATTTTCCATAACTCTTTGAAAAGTTGATGGAGCCTTCTTGAG
Source organism: Pterostichus niger (assembly GCA_947425015.1). Lineage (NCBI taxonomy): Eukaryota > Metazoa > Arthropoda > Insecta > Coleoptera > Carabidae > Pterostichus > Pterostichus niger. Next base: position 13,477,790 of record OX380337.1, read on the forward strand.
TCCAAACGGCATGCGTTTGAATTCATAATGACCGCCTTCAGTGGAGAATGCGGTTTTTTGTACGTCTTCGGGGTTAACTTCTATTTGATGGAAACCGCTTGCTAAGTCAAGTGTTGAAAAATAATTAGCTCTACCGAGTTTATCTAAGATGTCCGTGATATTAGGAAGGGGGTATTTGTCATCGATTGTGCGTTCGTTTAATTTACGATAATCTATAACAAGTCGCCATTTCTTTTTTCCTGATGCATCCATTTTTTTGGGGACGATCCATATTGGGCTGGACCATGGGGAAACGCTATGTTGTATTATACCTTGATCTAACATTTTTGACATTTGTGTTCTAACTTCCTGTCTATGAACTTCAGGGAAGCGATATGATTTGACATGTATAGGAGATTCATCTTTTAATTTGATTTTATGAGTAATTTCATTTGTAAAACTTAATGGTATATTTTCGCAGTAAAATATATCTCGATATTCGAAACAAAGTTTTCTAATTGCATCTTTCTCTTCAGAGTTACAATGGTCAACTCTAATGTTTTTTAAATTTTGTTTAAGCAAGTTTTCGTAGTCTGTATCTAATTCGTTATCAGTTTCCATTTTTTCGACAAAGTTTATATTAATTGGATTTAGGGCTTCAATATCAAAGGGTTGACAAATTTTTATCTGGACTGGATTTTCAGTTATATTAGTAACGGTTGTGATAGCAAAGTTATTTGAAACATTGACAAGTGCTTTTGGCATTTCTACGCCATATCCAAAATTTGTATGATTTAAAATGCCTAGACCATCGTTTAAGTTAACAGGGAGTTTTATTACTTGTTCTACACGGGGTGGTATAATAATAGTGTAGTTTGCAAAATGTGTTTCAGAATTTTTGTTGTTATCAGGTTCAAAGATTATGGGAATGGTTGCATTTGGTGTTGTTAGTTGTTTTAAATTGACATTAACGTTTGCATTTAATTGTTTAAGTAAATCAACACCTATAAGTCCGTCGTATTTTTTACTAAATTGGAAAAGATAAAATTTATGACATTGAGGAACGTTAAAAATTTGGAAAACTGGAATTTCTGCTACTTCGTTATGGAATGAAATATTATGTGCAGTTTGAATATTAAAATTTTCTTCTAAAATAAAATTATTATAAAATTTGTAAGCTAGTTCTGGATTGATTAAACTTTTAGTACTTCCTGTGTCAATTAAGAAATTCGCATTAATTTCGGGGATATAAATGTATGGCAGATTTGCTTTTAATACATTTACTTGTATTATGTTTGATTGGTAGCATCGGGGGCTTGTGGAAAATTTATCTCAGTGTTGTAAAATTCTTGTTCGTGATAGTTGGTGTTATCATATTCGTTATTGTAATCCGATACTGTTTCTAGCTCGGCGTGAGAGTTGTTATAGCCGGTGTCGTAATTATCATATACAGGGTGTTCGTTTGAATAATTTTCAGAGTATTCATATTGATAAGGGGCTTCGTATGAATTTGCGTAGTTTTCTGCATCGTAAACATTTTGAGTGAATAGTGCAGTTGAGGTAAAAGGTTTTTGCGTTTTTATTCTGGAGTGTCCATGGGATTAGGTGATCTCGTTTGGAAGTGAGATGGCATTTGTGGAGCAGGATTATGATTGTAATGTGAATGTTGTGGAACATACATATTTGTCTGTGAGTTTGAGTTATGTCTGGTAGGTGCAAGTCTTTGTGGTGGTCTATAACCTGTTTGTAAATTTAATGTGTTCTGTCGTTGTGTCGAGTAAAGGAAGTTTTCTTCCTCGACTACGAGACTCATGGCTTTTTCAAGGCTGTCAGGATCTCTTAATCTTACATTAGTTTGAATATTAGCTGGTAAGCCACGAATATATGTTTTTAGAGCAAGATCTTTATAGTTTATTTGTCTAACGAGTTTTTCAGCTTCGGTTAAAACTAGTGTATTTAATTTGGAAAGGAGTAAACTTCTAGCATCTTGACATCGCATACCGAAATTATAAGGTGATTCGTTTTTGGCAGGTCTCAGTGAAATTAAATCCTGAACTAAGCAATCTATGTTTCTTTGATCGCCGAAACTAAGACTAAGTGCATCTTTAATATCTTGCCAAGTAGTTAATTCTGTTCTGGATCCGATTAAAATTAAAGCACGACCAGTTAGTTTGCCTAAGACTGTACGAATTAGAAAATTATTTAATGCTGGGTCAGCAACGTTTGCAAATGTTTGAATTAGATTTTGACAATTATCTAGAAATATTCCCAAAGTGTGATGATTACCTTCGTAGCGTGGTATTGAATCGATATACAATCTCAACAGTTGATAATTAACTGGTTGTTCAGCCATTTCGGTGTTATTTAAATTTATGTTGTTTAGTAAATTTAGAATATTATCAATGTCTGCGTCTGTCATAAAATTAAATTATTTCTACTTTATAAATCTAGTTTGCTAAATCTACTTATTATTTTTAATTGTAAAACCGAAATTAGGAATTGTTTTAGGAATGAGCACTTACATGCAAATTGTGGTTTTCATTCTTCTTTTTCTTTTCTTACTTCTACTGCGCCTATAGGTTTGGAAGATGTGATTCCTCTCCCAGGACTTCCTATGCTAGCTGCGATGAAACCTTCTTCTCCGCTCTGAGCTGAGGTTGTTGTCGGCGTGGAACGCTGTGTTGATGCAACTCGATGTTCGCTCGAGCTCTCGCACTTTCACGGGTTGTTCACTACCAACTGGGACTTTCCGATTTAATCGAAAATTCGAAAATTGCACATACGATTTGTGTCAATCTCGGAAATCCTACCGCACTGCGCCAGTTTTGGGTTCAATTCCAGAGACAGAGTTTTTAAAAAGGTTTCAAAGGTTCTTTATTCTCTCGACTTGTTTCCAAGACGATTGGTTTAAGACAAAGCTACAAGATTACATTTAGTTCTATATATAATATTTCCTTATCTTTATCGTGATATTCATATTACATTCTAAGGTAAGCAGTTATCTTAACATAACTCGCTTAATTTTCTGTGTAACGTTACATAAGTTTTTTCAACCCTATTATTAGGTTTTACCTGTTGGGTAGTGATTTAAATAAATAAATAAATAAATAAATAAACTAATTGCAATACATCACTACGTTATTTTGAGATCATTTATTATTTTCAATTTTATTTCGACCTCACATCGTCTTTAGGAACAATTGATACACGTTCACAAAATGTATAATCTTAATATTATTACCGAACTATAAGAAAATACAATGTTTATGAATAAAGAAATGTTTATATTTATTTTATTAATAAAAGAAATATATAAACTTCAAATTTATATGAAAAGTTTATGCATTTTTTCATAAGTTGACTAACTACTATTAAGTTTATTGCTTTATTGAATTATCTATAATAAACTACATTAAATGAAATACTATAATAATATTATATAGCTTATATAATATATAATCAGTACATAAAATTGGATTTAAATATATAATATATTGGTTACTGTAATATGAATATTTTAAAACATGAACAAATAGTACGGTGACTAGTAAGTTAAATAATGTATAACATTTAGTTACAATAGTTCTAATTTTTTTTCTGGTGTACAGGAGCGAATGGATGAATGTTTGTTGCGTGTTGATGGATTTTGGTTGTGAGAAAAGAAAGAGTTTGTATGGAGGAAGTGTTAATATGGTCGAATCGAGTATCGTGTGTCAGGAAGAGAATGTTGACGGGTTCGTGCTACCCCATTTAATAGGATATAGCGTGATGTTATGTATGTATGTATGTATGTAGTTCTAATTTTTATTCTGAATGTTCTCAAATGTTTGTTGTTGTATTTTTTTTATGAATGACTGCAATACTGTGTTTTTAACAAAAATTAATTTAATTATAAGATGTTAAATAGGTTTGTTTGATTGAAGGGGACAGTAAATATTCCTTCAAATTGTGAATTCGTGTGTCCGCCATACGAATCATCATTGACCCAGCAGAAGATATATCATGGAATTATGGCATCATTGTTTATAACCAAGAGCTACATTCAACCTGAGCTCTGGACACGAGCAGCATGACACGACAGTTATACAAACATCGTTCATCATCTTATGTAAAATATCAATTGTATTTAGATAATACAGAAATTGTTCTCCTTGCTCGGAAGCAAATGTCGTGAAAAACCTGAAAAATAAAATAAGTACAAATACTTTAAATGTAAATAAGCTTCTTTTTTACCTGATCTAATTCTTTTCATTACTTTATTATGTTCTAATGAGGAAGAGTTACCTAAAAATAAATAAATAAAGCCCTAAATATTATGTTTATATTTGGAGGTTATGGATTTTGAAATGTCAGATAATTTCTATAGTGGCCCTAACACATCGCAATTTTGACATTTGTGGCTTACTTCGTGACACTCATTAATCTAGTAACTTATATGTCAAAGTTAGGGAATTGAGTTTTAAACGCCAACTCATGGCAATGAATCTGGTGATTAATCTAGGGATAAATCTAGGGAGTTTTGGTTATTTACGCCAAATCGTGACAATTAATTTAGTTTTTCTGACTTTTATGTATTTCGCAACCTCTACGACTCACATCAGCTGTTTGCAAGACAGTTCCGTGACATGCAGGGCTGGCTTGATATTATTTAGACCCCCGAACACAATTTTAAATTAAATTATATTAAACAAATTAAAAAAATAAGTAAAGCGTTATGGACAAGTCAAAACTGATGTTAACACAAAGGCTTCTTTTTCTTCTCACCTAATCAATGTATTACTTAATTTCTGAGTTCTCAGTTATGGAACTCGTTATAAGTATGTAAAACTATCTCTATTATAGATTCCGAAAGTCTCATGACGTCAGGATCAGTGTTGACAATTTTAAGGAATTGTATATATTTATTTATATTACAAAAAAAATAAGTGTGAGATATATAATGAATTTTCCATGAATTTTTTTTTTCTTTCAGACAATTATGAACCCAATGGATCCTGTATATATTTGTTCTTCGTGCCACACAATACTTCGCTTTTATTCCGAGTTAAAGAAAAAATGTTTAGACAACTATAGTCGTTTGACTGATTATATAAAAATATTACAAGAAAGCAACACCACCTCGGATCAGATTTCCAGCGAATTACAAATCCGAGTAATTAATTCTGAACAGCTGATAAACGATGAAAATGATTTTCATTTGATTATTGCAGAGAATGAAGATGCATTTATGTCATGTGCAGAACAATATGACCAGAAAATTGAGTACATCGATATAAAAGAAGAATCTCTTGCATACCTGCAACTTTTGAAGATCGAATCAGTATCAGGAGATATACAAGATGCCGGTTCTAGAGTTCTTAATGAGAATATCAATGCGTTAGATCAGAACCTATAATAGAAGATTACATCGTGGACAAGGCCGAATTGGATGTCGATTAAGTTTTTGTTATCAAAGTTGCTCGATTCTTTCAATAAGTTTTTCCTTCTCTTGTCCTCACTGATCTTGATTCTTTTTCATTTCTGTCTTTACATCCAGTATTTCCTTTTTAATATGTTTTACCTCTTTTAGTATTTCCTTCATCATTTCTTTCAAATCTTCTGTTTCTTTCATGTTTACTTTGTCTTCTCACTCTTTTCACTCTCTGTTTTTTTTTGTTACTCTTTGTTGTTCCGGACTTCCTATTACTTTTTTATTCTTGCTAAAAGTTCGAATTTCTTCTTCGGTGCTATTGTCCAATGTTCTATTCCTCTTATTGCTACTCATTTGTTACTACACTATAACCTATGTGACTGCCAAAGTAAATAATTTAAAGTCTAACTACTGATATATATGTAAAGCATTTAATTTTAGATGTATATATAAGGCTTTACTTTATTTAAATAAATAACAATAATAACATTGAATTTAGAAATATATAATATAGAAGATGTTTACAGTATGAAATTTGGAAGAAGAATGAAAATAAATAAATAGTTGACAGAAAAGTAAACATAAACAATAGAGTAATAATTAGAAGTTACTTGGAGACGAAATAATGTAACGTCGCCAAACTACTTGATAGCGACGCTACATTACTCCCCCCTCAAGAAAAGAAAAGAGAGGAAAAAGAAGGACAATAAAAATGTTGTGCTCAACAACTAAAATGTTAAATTTAATGTGTGAAAGATAAGAATAAAGAGATAGTGAACAATACATTGGATAAATATCATCCAGAAACGAAGAAACCAAAAGAATGATAATTTCAACGGAAAGAAGTTAAGTAAAAATTGCTGAAAGAGGTTATTGAGAAGGGATGAAATTATCAAGAATGAATTAAAACATTACTGAAAGAATTTAAGAAGTATTAGTAGCACTAGATTGGCTTTAAACTAAATATCACACAACACAACATTGATATTGATGAAAATGGAAAGGAAATAGCAAGAAAAAGCACGTAACACACATAGTAATGTAGTGTTTGGTGATGTTCAAAATGTGTAGCAAAAGTAATAATAGTAATAATAAAATTGTCTAATCAAGTAAGTCTGATTAGTTGATTGTGTTAGCGTACGTGTAAGTGAATAAATGAATGTGTTACGTGTTGAAAGAAAAGAAATAGAAAAATAGTTATAGTTACATTAGACACTTAACAAAATAATATAAATTAAAATGTTCATATTTCTTGAAAGATGGGTAGACTGGCAGAGTTGGATAGACTGGTAGAATTGGGAAGACTGGTAGAATTGGAGAGACTGGTAGAAGTAAGTAGACAGGTAGAAGCGGGTAGACTGGTAGAAGTGGGTAGACTTGAAGAATATTAGGAAACGTTGGGCACTTTGTTAAGCACTATGACATTCGCGGCACTGAATTATGATTATTTTTTCTTTTTTGTCGGGGGTCACCAATGTAAAGCATTTAAATTTAGATGTATATATAAGGCTTTACTTTATTTAAATAAATAACAATAATAATATTGAATGTCGAAATAAAATATAAATATATGATATGAAAGATGTGTACACTTTTAAGTTTGAAAGATGAATGAAAATAAATAAATAGTTGACAGAAAAGTAAACATAAACAATAGAGTAATAATTAGAAGTTACTTGGAGACGAAATAATGTAACGTCGCCAAACTACTTGATAGCGACGCTACATATATACGAGCCCAAAATCATAATAGTTCGGCCGGTACAAAATCTTACCGTAATGATATTTCATTTATTAAAAAATAAACAATAAATATTTAATTCTTACAAAAATTATATTACTGCCGTAAAATATACAATTTTAGCTTCAAATAGCAACAAAAAGAAAATAGTTATGATAACCATTAGGATTTAAATAAAATAAAATGAACTATATTAGACAATTCAAAACAGTTCGGCCACTATTTTAATATTGCGTAACGCCTCCTTTATTGACTATAACGGCTTTGATTCTCTTTGGCATTGTATCAACTAACTTTGCACACTCATCAGGTTCAGTATTATCCCATACTTGTTGTAATTTTATTTTCAATTCGTTTATTGTGCGTGCTGGATTCTTACGCAGTTCCTTCTTCATTTTATGCCAAAGAGACTCAATTGGCGACAGATCCGGGCTACTGGAAATCCACTTTAGAGTTGGAATATTATTATTTTCAAACCCGGTTTTAACTGTGTGGCATGGGGCACTGTCCTGTTGGAAAACATAGCTCCCTTCGATAGACTCACATAAAGGAATCGACGGTAAAAAAACATCTTTGAGTATTTTTTTTATATTTATCGGCGTTAACAGTGCCGTTTATAAAATGTAGCTTTCCCACTCCCCTCGCAGACATATAACCCCAAACCATAACGTATGCAGGAAACTTAACTTTTTTAACTAAACAGTCTGTCTGGTATGTCTCGGTAGAAGTACGCAATTCGCGTTTTCTACAATCTCCTACGCAAACTTCAAATTTGGACTCATCGCTCCAAATAGCGCTATACCATTGTTTTTGAGTCCAATTTATATGCTCTTTAGCCCACTTCATCCTATTACGCTGTTGCGATTTTGTAAGCAAAGATTTTTCTTTGGCCTATTAAAAAGTACAATAAAGTAATAATTCTTTTTAACAGAGATATCGAGAAAATAAATTACCTTATAAAACTTGTATCCTATTTGTTTAATTTTTCTTATAGTGGAAGATACAGAAATTTATTTTCCAATCATTTCCCGCCATTGTACGGTAATATCTCGAGCATTTAATCGGCGATTTTGTTTTACAATTTTTCTTAAAGCTCGATGATCAGCATTAGAAGTTGATGATGGGCGACCAGTTTTTGTACCTTCCATGACATTTCCATTTTCTTTAAACAAATTAATAATATATTGAACTGTAGATCGCGGAATCGAATCTGAAATCGAAATTTTTCGTGCCGAAATTCCATTCTTATACGCATTAATTATGGACATTCTTAAATCTTGACTAAGTGCTTTACCTCGAGCCATTTTAGTGTAAAAACTTATCACTTACAACAAATGACAAGTATCTTGTTGATTTCAACAATGTATCAATTGTTATGTCAACAGTTGAATCAAACACCGACAACTTTATGCAATATGTATAAGTGGCCGAACTATTCTGAATCGTCTATTATAGTTTAATTTATTTTATTTAAAACCTAATTGTTATTAAAACTATATAATTTTTGTTGCTATTTAAAGTTAAAATTATGTATTTTAAGGTAGTAATATAATTTTTGTAAGGATAAAATACTTATTAGGTTTTTTGTAGTAAATTAAATGTCAATTAGGGAAAATTTTGTGCCGGCCGAACTATTATGATTTTGGGCTCGTATATATATAACAGTAAGTCGTAGAGGTTATAGAAACGTAAGTTTATACTAACTTAAAATAAACCACTGTATCATAACTAATATCGACTTACAAGTTCTGGTAGAGCATATTTAACAATTGTAAATATTTCATCTGCTGTATTATTGTGTAACACTTTCTTTAAACTCTTGTCAGTATCCGTTAAACACACGAAACAAATATTTTTCAACACATACATTGTTGTAAATAAAACAAACACTTCAGTAAATAATAGCATTCAACATTCAGCTATAAATCAAAAACAAAAGCGCGAATATTATGCCCTCTCTTTCTGCACAGATAACAGACAACATTGGATATCCCCTTGGGTTGGATCTGGTTATCCGATTTCTGCTTGTTCTATCCAGCTGATGGAAACTTGGTGTACTTCGTCGTTTTATGCGTTTTCCCTGATGAATTTCTCCCAGACGATATTGTGAATGCGGTCTCAAACTGCTCAGTCATTGACAAATTTGCTTCTTCGTCGACTAATCTAGCTGTCAGATTTGTCAATGTTTGTTTGTCTTCACTGACTGATAGCCATGCTTGTCGAAAATTTCGGAACTTCGACGGTAAGGTGCTAATTATTTTTGTCATTATTGCCGCATCACTGATTGTTTCACCAATGTCCTTCAACTTCTTTGCCAATTTTTCAACATTTGCAATGTGTTGAGCAAGGCTGTCATTGTCTTTCATGCGGTACTGGTGAAATCGTTCGTGCGCGATCATCTTGCTGGAGTCATACTTTTGCATGTAAATAGAATCAAGCTTACCGATAATCTGATGATATGACTCACAATTCTCAATCAAAGTGATCTGGCAATAGTCCAACGCAGATGTCAAGATTAACATCGCTGTTGCATCTTTCTTTACCCATGTTATCTGCGGGTTCCCGTCTACTGCCGGCTTGTGCTCAACCGCATGGACGATGTTGTACAACCCTTTGTTAAATATATAAATATTACACGTGTCACCATCTATGATTGAAAAACATGTACTACTTAACCAATTTAACGCGATACACTGACAGTTGTTTTAATGAACCACAAAAAATAAACACGTTTTCTTGTACTCACAAAGTTTTAATAAATACTTTTTCTAAATAGATCGTTGGGTGGATTACTCGATATAATATTATCACCCTTTTGCAAGAAGCGCACAGTTCATTTGAAATCGTCACTGGTTATAGTTATTACCATCGAATTTGTTTAAACCGAGGGGTTAACCACTTCCCAAAATTTTGTACACCGAATTTCCTGTACTTCGGATTTCCCCTGGAATACCTATATATTACCCATGGATTACCTGTATTTCCTGTGGATTACCCATATTTCCTGTGGATTACCTGTATTTCCTTTGGAATATCCTCGGGGATATTTATTTATGTCTGGAAGCTATATTTCACCATATAAAATCAAACTTTTAATAAAGTAAAGTAATAGTGATTTTTTATAAAAAACAATAAAATTAGATTTTATCGATGAGCTGAAAGTGCTAAGTCACGAAAATTATTTTTCGCGAATCAATAATTTAATTTTATCGTCATGTGTAAAATTCTATTTTTTCTATAGCAGATTCTAAAGAAAAAAAATATGAAAAACCAGTTATAAATTAAATTATTCTTTAATCACAATTTTCAAATCTCAGTAGTTTCAGTTGTTGTGGAGTTTGTTTGAAACAAGTTTGAAAATTAAAGGATTTTATCTATCCTTGCGGTTAAAGTGCTACTTATTCCTCTACTTTGAGTTGAACAAAGCAAACTTTAAAAACTGATATAGAAAAAAATAAATATATCATCATTCCTTTTTTTCACTATTGGCTGTGGCATTCGACTGTAGCAGATTTTTTAATTAAAAAAACAATAATAATTACAATTATTACTATAAGATTAAACTCATTTTTACACATGTATTTACTTTTGGATGTTCATGTAATGATTAATAACTTTCATTATAAGGGTATTTCGATTGAATACAATTTGAAAATAATTTTTAAAAAATTATTGCAACCTTTATTATTGAAAAAATATATAAAATTTTAACAATCTTTGGTAATAATAATAATCTAAAACTGAAATAATAACATAAATAATATTAAAATAATAATAAAAAAAACAAAAATAATTTAGTTATATTTAGAAGTTATCATGAAATTCTTTTTTAAACGATTTGTATAATTTTTGTATTTGAAGTCTGTCAGTACGGCGTATCTGCATTGGCCCTGAACCAATCATTTGAATGGGTCCAAAAAATACAAACTTTTTCTGTACAATTTGTATATCATCTAATTTTGGCCACGAAAAATTGTCCAATGTCTCTTTCAAAAATTTGATTTTATATTTAGATTCTGGTAAAATTTCTATAGTTCTTCCAACATACCATCGATCATCGTAAAAAATACTGAAATACTTCTCTTGTTCAATCGTAATCTCGGTCTCTTTTATTTCTGTGTCTTCTATAGTAAAATCTTCTAAATCTGTACTGTCATCTAATATTATATGATCATCATTTGATAATTCTGATGAGGAACTATCATCATTAGACTGTTACATTTTAGAATTTTTTATAGCTTTGTCTTTCAAAGATTTACTGATTTTTTTTTTATAATATGTATTGAATTTCCTTTTAACTTTAAATTTAAAAACTCGTTATCTTGATCCTGCGGTCCATCTTCTTTCTTGTCTGTGATAGCTTTCACGTTTGATATGGTACATACGTAATATTTTATGTCTTTGAATCCATGCTCATTTATATCCGATAGTTCGATATATCCTGTTTCATTTATACTGTACCACGTACTAAGACAACCTATTCCTCATTTTTCAGTTGATGTAGCATTAATTGGAGCTGTATTTAAGGAATATGCTAAAACTTTTTAATCAAAGCCGTAACTAGCAGTTCTTGCGTCCGGAGCAAAATTTAAAAGTATTTGAAACAACTAAACAAAAGTATTCATGTATATCATACAATGTAGTATCAGTTTTTATTTTATATTTTCTTGTCTGTGCCTTCTTGTTCCTCAAATAGAGTTGCATAAAGATGCAATATTAAAAATGTATGGCTAACAAGTAGCAATCAGTTCCTCAACTCGAAGGATTTATAACTGGACATAGAACATAATTTGGCACAGAAAACATAGGATTTCGTATGAGGGTTTTATAATATCGCGCAAGGAACAATACCAATATAATGTTTTTTGATATTCATTCGTTTAAATATGGGCGAGAAATGCTTTTAATTTGTGCAATGACATTATCTCGTGGTGTTTACTCTAAATATTCACCAGAAGTGCATCGAAATATAATGAAAATATACGAAAAACATAGAGCCACATAACACAGACATAGAAAATTGAACTTTTGTCAATACCTATTCTGTGCTAAATTATGTTCTCTGTGCGTTATGTCTCTTATAAATGGATACATCAGTTTCCATATGGCCAAATTCTATGTTTTCTGTGGTAGATTATGTTCTATGTTCTAGTCAGTTATAAATCCACCTAAAAACTCGCATGTTTACGCCCCTTATTCTGTTAATGAATGCATCTGTTTTCACTCGTTTGATTGATTTTATTACTACTTTCTAGTAAGTTCCCTATAAAATTGGCCGGTAATCTTAAAAATTATATAACAAAAATGAAAAAACAACAAAGAATGATAAGTTCTTCATAGTTTTTTTAAATAAAACTTACCTGTTACAATATTATAAATTGATAATATTAATACATATACTGATCACTATAACTCGAGCTAAAAATAATAACTCATAAGCAAGCTCACACGTTATACGTATCACAACATCAGCAGTTCTAGCGCGGATTCTAGTGATCGTTAATATTCGTATGTGTTCGACATTTTTCGGTACATGTTGCACACTTCCCCTGTGCCAATACTACTGTTCATATACCCAAGGAATACCTCTCGGAATACCTGTATTACCTGTGGATTACCCGTATTTCCTCGTGGATTACCTGTGGATTACCCGTATTTCCTTTGGATTTCCTATATTACCTGTATATTTCCTGTATTACCTATGGATTACCCGCATTACCTATAGAATACCTGAACCATGTACACCAAATTACCTCAGTGGTTATCCCCTCGGTTTAAACTATTCAGGTCTAACCTATCTGTCATTGTGATTTCTCAACAGGTTCACGTAGTTTTTTTCTTTTTTTCTTTATTGACAACAGAACACCACAATTCCTTGAAACAATCGTTCTCACTGCACGAAATACGTAACTTCCAAAAACTTCAATTGGTCATAATTTATCAGGATCACCAACTTCACACGTGGTCTGGGCCCATAACCTTTTAATTAATACAACCGATTTAGGAACTGTTTATTTATTTCACTATGTAAATATACAAAAATAGAACCGTGGATTTGCACGAGTGCCACACATACATCAAGTCTAAATTCAACAAGTCAAGTAACCCTAGTAACAATATACATGAAGATAGTATCAACATCGAAGCGCGAACATTCGAATTAGTCAATAGTACATAAACAATACATTATAATTATATTTGAATTCTAAAATAGAACATTTTACTTTCAAAAAGTGATATATATTTATTTATTTATTTTATTATAAGTAGAGTTTTATGAGTAATGAATTAAATAGTTTTTGAAACAACTTTATGTTCAACTGCACCATAACTACTTTATGATGATACTGTTTAGTGGTTATAAAATAGTACTTTATTGAACTAGTACGAAAATAGCATAATTTGATTCGTATTAATGTCAGAGACTAATTTTACATTTAATCCCTTTGTATTTAATACAATATCTTGAGACATTATAAACACATTTTTCATTCGACCTGTGTTTGAATTAAAAGATAATTCCACATTATTTATTTATGTTAATTCCAATTTATCTTCGGATTCGAATTCCGTAACGCTATCCACACCATCGTACTGACGGACAATTGCAGTTAGACACTCTATAGCAAGAACTGAATCTACTAAATTAAAGCTGTCGTCAGAAATGTAAGTGTACTATTATTTTTCTAGGACCACTTAGAAATCTGCTCATTGTATGTTTGTTGTTAGGAAAATGAGGTACATTGCAAGCATCGTGCGAAATAAATGTTTTGTAAATATTTCGATACAGGTCATTTCATTTCAGTACAGGTGCAATTTTCATCTAAATCACACATGAAGAATATAAGAACGTATGCCTTAAAAATAATATAAACGTAAATTAGAGAATTATTATTATTTATTGTTAGTTATATTAAATGTAATGTTTTGACAATTCTTTTAATCATTTCGCCAATTCATAAATAATTCATGTTAGCTCATATTTTTTTTCTTGATTTTTCGGATAATACAATTAAATGTTATTTTTGCAGCTTCTAATATATTTGGTGGTGTTAATTCAAGATTCTAGTCGCAATCACTCTCCATTTTTACCGCACAAAACACAATATATTGACTGACGTTTATAAAAACCGAAATGTTATTTTTTTTTTTTATTTTATTTTATTATTCTGGTTTCCTGGCGGACCAACTGCTAAGGTCATATGCCGCCATTACGCCCTGATCCTGCGTTTTAGATCTTAGAGTCAACAGCAACGCGGGTTTCTCGGGACGGTCACCCATCCAAATACTCCCCGCGCGCAACGTTGCTTAACTCGCGTTATCGCATAGATCAGTTCCAACGAGTTGAGCCATGGAAATGTTATTTATTTTTTATTATGTTGCTACGTTACTAATTTAGGATTGTCACACATTGGAATGGTAAAATCGGCCGTTGCTAGGATGCTTATTTAGAATTTTCAAATATTGGAATGGTGAAACAAGGACAAATTTATTGTTGAAATATAAATTATTCAGGAAATAATACTATAGTCGTAGAAAAAGTACAACTCGCATGGAATGTCCATGAAAGTAAAATTCAATTCGGCTCATGCTACAATTTTCATACTCCTAGGAAATGGATACCATTCCACGTTTGTTGTTCAATATATTCAATATACTATTCTGCTCCAATTCAGAATATATTTCCTGATTAAAGTGAGTGAATTTTGTTCATAAAAATTGAAAAAATGTTTCTAAGAGATGACACATTTTTTAAAATTAATTTTTAAACGTAAAAGTTTAATTTTAATATATTAATTCATCTCTTATTTTTAATTCCATGGCTATTACTATTACATTGAAATTATGTGAATTTTCAAATTTAATTTCTGCAGTTATAAAATAGTCAAAATAAATTTTGTTCATTGATTCGGATGTAGAATTTTATGCTTTACAACATTTATTTGAAACATTTTTTCCTAAAATAATTAGGGAAGCAATGCGCACGGAAAAACTGATTTGCCATGTTAAACGCCTATGTTTCACTTTTAGTGTTACACCCGGTATATATATATATATATATATATATATATACAGGGTGAGTCTGGGAAGACGCCCCCCCCCTTTAACTTTTTTATTATGAGTAATAGAAAAAAATGGTTCATATAAAAGTTTTATTATTTTAAATATACTATTTGATGGCAGATGTAGATATTTTTTATAAAGTCAGGTTTACAAGATACTTTTATTTTTTAAATAGCAACCTATAATTATTTTACTAAAATAAAAACCGCCATTTGCTATTTAACTACCGATAAGCATTTAAACGCGGTTATTAATTAATTATAACATAAAAATCAGAAAATGTGTAAAATGTGGTGACAGCCATCTTGTCCATTGTTAACTTTTAACATGATGTTAGCTAATAATATAGTTAACATTGTTTTATACAACCGGACCAGGAGACCTATTCTGTACACAAGTCACTAGTGACTAGCAATAACGATGTTGACATTTCGAAGCGCAGCCTGGCGACAAACAATGCAAACTAGTAATGTATGACGTCTATTAGGTGACTTAGAAGCGCTGAGAAGGCACTACCTTCATTGGTCGTGCCTTGAAGAAGTCACGGTGACAAAATTGTTGAAACGCGGGAATTGTTTGAATTCGTGTAATTATTTTCGTGAAAAAATGTTAACATTTTTACAAATTTAATTAGGTTGAAAAGTAAATAAAATTTTTGAAATATATGTTTTCTAACCTATTAAATCTGTGTTTATTTAGCGGAAATGTATTGTTCATAACTTTTAATACATTTCAGAAAATTTGATTGCATTAACAATGGCGTTTATTTACGGAGTGTTGGTGGTAATAGACGAGTTTGAGAATTCATGGAGACATCTTTTTATTTTCGTCTTCCATTATGCTATAAATTAATGATACGTAATAACAAAATATTACATATAATTAAAAAAATTACTTACCGCAATCAAATCACTGACCAAATTCAAAACTAAAAACAGTCCCCAATATAAATTTTTATGTGAGGGTGTGTGAGCATATTTACAAGGATAACACAGACCAAATATCTAAAGAGAGACTAGACAGAGAAAGCAAATAATTTGTGATAGAAGTTCAGCGCCTCCACTTTTATATCCTAGAACTAATTCATTATTTGAAATAAAACGCGGCGAATATTTCAATTAATATTAAGTAAGGTTCTATCAAGTAACACATCGCCAATTTTTAAAGACTGCTAAGTATTTTTATTCAATTTTAGTAATATTATATATTACATATATTTAATAAACATATTTTAAAAACAATATAAAAAACTTATCTATATTTTCTAAACTCAATTGTTGGTTCCTGGAAGGCCCAGGTAAAACCTCTGAAGACACCTTAAGTACACCAGGTATAACCTGAACCAGTGACAAATTAGTCGAAGGTCCAGAAAATTCCGGAAAATTCTTTGAAAGAGTAGAATGATGTGGTAATTCCACAACTTCTGATGGGCGGATTTCTGGTTCTGCAAAAATAACATGACAAAGATATACTAAATTCTGGAATTAATCTGTGCGAATGACATGCATATATGCAAATAAAACTAATTTTTAACAATAGTTATATGTATAACAAATGTTGAAAATACATTTCTTTTCATGAAAATGGAAGTGTATAATAATAAATGATACATACCATTCATAACAAGTAAAATCGTTGGAATTGCCCCACGATTTAACTTCTTCCTGAGTGGTGTTTGAAAGTACGCAGTTTCAAAATGTAAAGTACATATTCGCATGTGCTTGAGTGTGGAAGCAGGTTTATCTTTCACAAGTTCAGATATAAGCATGTTACTCGCCCACTTCTCTAACAGATCTGACCTCTGAGGTAAGCAAAAAAGATCAGTATCTGCTAGTTAAATGAAATTAAATATTAAAAACTTACCTTTCAATACAGTAGAAAATCACAGAAACAATCAAAACACAAACTGGACACGAAGTAAAGTTTGAGAAAAGAACTATGAACGAAGCGTATACAACAGCAGCGAACAAAGTGACAGTTAAAATTGTTGTTGTTTTGGAAGTCAGTTTGATATTTGAAACAGTCATTTTGATTCCATTCATAAACCCTTCAGTTAACCAAAAAGAAGTATTAAGAACGACATCAAATGTTCAATTTAGTAATTGTGTTGTAAATATTTATCATAAATAAACAGTTATAATAGGCTAGTATAAAAAAACAATTTCAAGACTCAAAACGAAGTCAATAATGGTATGTTGCTAGGCTAGAAATGAAAAAAAAATTAAAAACGTATGCGCACTTAAAATAAATTCATTCTGTCAACTGTCAACATGACAAGTTTCTGTTTTGTTTGTATCCCTGGTAACTATTGAAATAAGCGCGTATTTAAATTTTTTTTCAGTTTGACAATAAAAAGCATTATGTTAGAATTCAAATATAATTATGATATATTATTGTTCATGTATACAAATATACACATTTATTTGCATGAAATAATACATATAAAGACATTCACTTTTTTAACGAGTCTCTAAATATTTTTCTATAAATTATTATAAACATTCCTAATCTTTAATATTTAAATGTTGTTTCATATGTTTCTTTAAGTTACAATTTTTTAAGAATTTCTTATTGCAGATTGAACATTCATGTTGTTTCATATGAACTTTCAAATAACAGCTTTGTATAAATTTCTTGTTGCAAATTGAACATTGATAATCGTAAATACCTGCATGCCTTTTCATATGAATTTTAAAATGACAGCTTTGTATAAATTTCTTGTTGCAAATTGAACATTCAAAGTCGTAAATACCTTTATGCATTTTCATATGAATTTTAAAATGACAGCTTTGTATAAATTTCTTGTTGCAAATTGAACATTCATAGTCGTAAATACCTGCATGTATTTTCATATGTACTTTCAAACTACCCTTTTCTATAAATGACCTTTTGCAAATTAAACATTTGTAATCTTTAATACCTTTATGTATTTTTAGATGTCTAATCAAATCACCTTTTTGTGAAAATTTCTTTTTGCAAATTGAACATTCGTGATCTTTTATACCTAAATCACATTTCATATGTGCGCTCAAATTAGATTTTCTGCTAAATTCTTTATTACAAATTAAACATTCTGTACTTGTTATATTTTTAAGATGATTTATCAAATGGCTATGGAACTTTACTTTATCTGTAAACATGTTTTTACACACTGAACATTGAAACTCTTGACTGTCTGTGTCTGTATTGGAATTAGTTTCATCCTTATCCAATGCATTGCTAACTTCACTAGTAACACTTGAACCACCATCTTGTTCATCATCAGATCCAGACTCGCTGCGTGTACAGACAAGTTGCTGGGCATGTTCTCGGTCTGCGCTGTCTTTAGATGCAAGAGATTCTTCCTCGACGTCGATTTTATTTTCAACAACAATATTGGAATCAACTTGTTCTTCTGATGGCAGCAGTGCATCTTCATTTTCATCTGGAAGATTTAATTTGATAACAAAAACTTCATTGACATCCAATTCGTCCTTGTCGACGATGTAATCTTCTATTATAGTTTTCTGATCTAACAAATTGATATCCTCATTGAGTACACTAGAACCAGCATCTTGTATATCATCTGATAATGTTTCGATCTTCACAAGTTGCTGGTATGCAAGAGGTTCTTCTTTTATATCGATGGAATCATCGACCTCAATTGTCTGGTCATGTTGTTCTTCCCATGACAGCAATGCATCTTCATTCTCTTCAATAAATAAATGAAAATCATTTTCATCGTTTATCAGTTGTTCACAATTAATTACTCGGATTTGTAATTCGCTGGAACTCTGATCCGAGGTGATGTTGCTTCCTTGCAATGTTTTTATATAATCAGTCAAACGACTATAGTTGTCCAAACACTTTTTCTTAAACGCGGAATAAGAGCGAAGTGTTGTGAGGCACGAGGAACAGATATATACAGGATCCTTTGAGTTCAAAATCGTCTGAAACAAAAGAAAATCATAAAAAATAAATAATTTTTATTAACATATCGATCTTTTTCAAATATCTACCGAGTTACAATATAGGGGGGATTTTCTAGTGAGACTTAGTTGAAGAAGAAATATATATACAGCAACCTAGAGAGATGCGTCCCGCACAAAAGATGTAGAAAGTAGTTCATGCACGTACATTTAAATTTCCATCACCTCATACTTATTTCTTTGTAAAAGAATGAAGTATAAGTAGGTAAGCTATGAGAGTTCTGGACCATATTTCAAAATGGCGGCCGTCTGTGGCGTGGCGGTGGCGTGGCGGTAGCGGTGGTGGGGCGGCGGCGTGGCGGTGGCGGTGGTGGGGCGGCGGCGTGGCGGTGGCGTGGCGGTGGCGTGGCGGTGGGGTGCGATGAGTCATGGGGTGCCAACGGTCAGCTTGAGGAACTTGCACCTGGTATTAATTAGGTCATTGGCCAGCACACCTGCAGTAATTGCCCCCTGGATGTGCAACCGTCAAACACACGTGCGGCACGCGTCATAAGACACCTGATATTAATTAGGTCTAACGGAATGTTACTGACCTATGGTAAACACACGCGTCTCAACTTGTTTTTATGCAGGGTGATGACATCACGCAGTCCACCCAGGCACGCGACTTACGCACCTGGTATTAATTAGGTCACTCCACCAATCAGGGGCAGTGAAATGAAACAAGTAATATTATTTTATTTCATTTATTCAAAAATACATGGTACATTATTGTTACAAACTACTTACAGCGTTAGGTAATGGATTATACTTAATTATTCTATCATGCAGAATTAAACAATAAGCAGATGTATTCTCGGGTACATTAGCATTCGTTTCAAATTCCAATCTTATATCGACACTACCAGATTTTAACAATTCTGGCTGATGGGTGCAATCTATAACTGCCAGTGGAGCTATAGTAGAAAACTCATGAGGTGTAAATATTGGTTGACACTGACGTTCATAATAAGTCAATTGAAACTGAGCATACATTTCATACAACATAGCCCACTGGTTGTTATTAAAATTCAAGTTTAAGCTGTCGTAGGGATAGATTTCTGAGTTTAAATAAAGTTTAATATTCGTTAAATTACAGTGATCAAACTGACTCATATTTTTATCATGTTTATTTTTACGATCTGTCTGCAATCCAACGATGACGAAACGTGGTGTCTCCAGCTGTGTTGCCGTCTTGATGGGCCAAGAGTGACGCTG
Organism: Pterostichus niger; assembly: GCA_947425015.1. NCBI lineage: Eukaryota > Metazoa > Arthropoda > Insecta > Coleoptera > Carabidae > Pterostichus > Pterostichus niger. Next base: position 13,498,149 of record OX380337.1, read on the forward strand.
TGTTTTCTGCAGGAACGGCTACTCATGCAGCTCCCAACTTCGGAATGCAATTTGCAAGTCAACACTCTTCTCCAAAAATCGTAAAAGTGACAGCCGCTCAGCATCAACCACAGATATATGTGGCATCTTCCAATACACTTTACTTAATTCGATTTTCATATTTTCACTTGCAGAACTGTTTTCAACTGCATTTACATCTGAACTGCTACGTATAAGAACTAATTCTTGACGTAAATTTAAAATTATCTTTTTAAAATCTTCACAAAAACCCAGAAGCATGTTTAACGGAATGATTACATTAAAATTCCCCTTACTGTCAATAATGTGTTTGGTAATATCAGTTGTAGGTGACCAACCTGCGATTTGTAAATGTTTACTTTCATCGGTATTATAAGATGCATAACCTTTCATAGTCGAAGTTAAACCGGGATTTCTTACTCTATCTATAACTACACCGCCAATTTCATAACGAATTTCATTAAATAGAAATGCAAAGGCATTGTTAACTAATTTGGCTGTACTAGACACTTTGTTATCATGTGTAAGAAGTTTACCTTCAATGTAAAGCATGCTATTCCACGGAACTGTATAAACATCCTGTTGTTGGATAGGAATTCGAATTTCATCATTATTATTTAAAGTTGTAGAAGCATAAGGCTGATGGGTATGTTTTTCAGCACGAATAATAGCGTCATAAAATAAAGCTTTTTCACTCACATTTAGTATATTAGCATTCATGATGGTGAATACAGAGAATAAAATTTTTAGATTTTTTATATTTAATTCTTATCCAAACAACAATAGCAGTGAATCGCTTCCGGTGTTTATCCAGATTGAACTTTGAATCCCAGAGATTTAAGAAACTGATAATTTATAGGTGTTAACTCACTAGCGGCTTTCACACTAATGCGGGCACTATACGCACGTTCGCCGTATTTATTATTAAACTTAATCCCCATTTTGTCGCTTAAGATGTAGTCTTACTGTGATCACTTCTCGTCTGAAATTGATCAAATCCCTATTTTGGTCTACTATTTTAAGGGTTAAGGATGATATTGTACTTGTATTGATTGGTAAATATATAACTTGACTTGGAGTTTCTATAATTTTAAATCCAGGTGGAACGCGCGGGAAAAATTCATGTAGTATATGAACTGTGTTACTGTTTGAATAAGAATTAGTAGTTATGCTACACTCGATACATATTGCATTTACTTTAATAATTGATACGGGGTTATCAGACACGTGTAATTGATTTGCAGCTAATTTACGATGTTCAAATCCTAATAAACTACCGATTGAATCATTTGGCTCGAAATTGATAATGTGATTACTTTTTATTTCACACTTAAGCGTATTATTATTTGCCTGAATATCAAGTTTAGTTTTCGAATCTACTTTTCTCTGCAAATATTTATTTATATCATTTACTTTGTACGAACCTTCAGGAATTTCAATAATTTTGCTGTCTGAATAAAATTTGTTATTATTTTTATCAATATTTGGTATAGCATTATATACTTCAAAATTAATTAAACCAAGAACATATTCAGATTTTTCATCGAGGGCTATCGGGGGGGTAAAAATTTCTATTAATCGTGGAGCTATCACCAAATAATGTGAATGTGTATGACATGACGGTTAAACAAACACTAACAAATTTTCACGCCTGCTAGAAATGATAAACACAAGTGTCCGCATTTCACGCTGTTATAAGATTGGTATGCATGGTGATTGTATTGTATTCTAGAGTTCTTACCGAAATATGTAATTAGTTCTTTTGGAGGTTGTAAGTCACCAAAACTGTCAAAATATATAACCAGATTGTTACGCTTTCGATAGGCAATCCAATGCGTCCCACCCCCGTTGTTAGAATCCAGGTTGACAATTCCACATTCATTGAGTTTAATTTTTTTAGGTAATTTATTTCTCATAAAAACCCCCCTAAAACATGGAATATGTAATAATTTTACGTACTTATTTAAGTCAATATTAGTTAACGGTCGAGATGGTAACTTTATTGGTAGTTTTTTGACGGTGACGGCTTCAAGTAGAGTCCAAGCCCTTTTCTGTATGGTTTCAAATATAATCCTTTTCCCATGGCGACGGCCTCCATTAATTTATTGTGACGCTCACTTTCTTTTAATTGCTCAGCGGCGGCTCGAGCATCGTTGACAGCCTTGGCGATGCCAGCGGCACCACCTCCAAGTGCACCCAGAGCGCTCAGCCCGGCAAATATTGGAATTAACGGTAGAAACCCACCTTTTTTAGGTACAGCTATAACTCAAGGATTTTTAATGCTGCGTTTAATTCGTTTAACAGTGCGCAGGGCAATTTTTGCTGATTTATTTAAGTCTGAAGAATTATTACTAGATTTTATAGCTTTCTTTGCACGATTTACAACATCGCGAAAAGTTAGGCTTCGATTCTTCGGCACCTTCATCATTATCACGACTATTTAAACGAGACACGTCTTAACACGTTCACAGTTGGTGATTAACTGCGGTCGCGCACGTTCCTAAGCTAATCTTATACAAAATGCAGTTCGTCAAACAAAATAATAACCTGAACGTTAAAAATTATGATTTCGAAAACAGCGATAAATATCGGCGTCATAGTGCATTATTACCAAGTACAGTCAGATGTATAATAGCGGGGCCGTCAGGATGCGGTAAAACAAACGTAATGATTGCATTGCTAGAACATGAGAATGGCTTACGCTTTCAAAATATCTATATTTATTCAAAATCTTTATTTCAACCGAAATATGTATACTTGAAAAACTTATTTGAACCTATTAAAGACTTAGGTTATTTCGCGTACAATGACAATGTTCAAATTAAAAAGCCGTCCGAGGCAAAGTACAATTCTATATTTATTTTCGATGATGTCGCATGCGATAAACAGGACATAATTCGAGAGTATTTCTCTATGGGCCGCCATCAAGCTATAGACTGTTTCTATATATGTCAAACTTATACCCGAATTCCTAAGCATCTCATAAGAGATAATGTAAATTTCTTAATATTGTTTAAGCAAGATGAATTAAATTTAAAACATGTTTATATGGATCATGTGAATACTGACATGTCATTCGAAACGTTTAAAAATATGTGCTCTAGTTGTTGGTGCGATAAGTATGATTTTATAGTTATTGATAAAGATAGTGATTTTAATGCAGGGCGTTACCGCAAGGGGTTTGATCAATATATTATAAATAATCTTGGTGATGAGTGAAGCAGTTAGTCAGTGTCCAGTATTGATTGAGTGAAGATCAGCACAGAGTTATATATCTGATTAGCTTATTACCTAGTTCGTCAGATCCGTTCACCAGTTCAACTGATAGCTGTTACCTGTTCGTCAGAGCTGTTCATTTGTATAACAGACCTGTTTATTATCTAATTATCAGCTCATCAGAGTCGTTCACCAGTTCAAACCTGATCAATTACCTGAGCAAAGCTGTTCAAAGCTGTTCAATTACCTGTTCAAAGCTGTTTCACCAGTTCAACTGATAGCTGTTACCTGTTTGTCAGAGCTGTTCATTTGTATAACAGACCTGTTTATTATCTAATTATCAGCTCATCAGAGTCGTTCACCAGTTCAAACCTGATCAATTACCTGATCAAAGCTGTTCAATTACCTGTTCAAAGCTGTTCAAACCTGTTCAATTACCTGTTCAAAGCTGTTCATTTGTATAACAGACCTGTTCATTATCTGATTATCAGTTCGTTAGAGCCGTTCACCAGATCAACTGATATCTGTTCGTCAGAGCTGTTTTCGTTTAGCCGTTGCCTTGGAAATAATGGAGGCTAGAAAGGAACGTTTAACTCAAGACCTAATAAAAACTAGAAATATTGTACGGCGAAAACTCAAAAATCTTAAACCTGATACTTTGCAAAAAGAAACAGAGTTAGAGAAATCGTATAAACCTATAATTAAATCTTTAAAAAATATTGCTAGTAATATATCAACAGTAAACGTGAAGCATGAAATTAAAGAAGAACCAAAACTGGAAATGGATGAAAGAGAAAACGAAGAAGAAAAACCACCTACAAGAAGGACGACACCTCAATTTTTAGAAACTAGTGTTGTAGCGGGAACAGAGGGGGCTGAAGATTTTGGTGCTGACGATGTGTTTGAAGAAGCGGGAAAAGATACAACATCTACATCACTCTCGAGAGCGGATATAAGTCGTCCATCGCTATCTAGAGAAGACATTGAGCAGCTGATGAGGCATCCATCATTCATGGAATACTTAGAGCAATATGATCCATTGCCGAGGTATTATATTGAAGAGATGTTAAATGATGATAAAGATTCATTTGATTTTAAATATGGTGTACGGCATGATCCTGATTCTGACAAATTTTATATTGGTGACTCTGAAATTAAAATTGTTGGTAAAGATATTGCTATAAATAATTTAACATATACGGGAACAACTGGTTTGTATGAGTTACTTTTCAAAAAAGAGCCCACAGGATATACTAAAGATGATCATAAAAATTATATTGATATTGTGAAACGAACAAATGCTCATAGGCGGCACTATGCAGCTAGTGGACAAATATCGGGCTCTAAGTCGAGGAAATACACTCAGGTTATTGGCCCAATGGTAGATCCTCATTTAAGAAAGATTTCAGCTCCCAGGAAACCAAGCTCTAAATCAGTTACTGGTAAAAGTTATTTAAAAACATTCAATAAAAACCGCGTAGTGGAGTATGTACATTGGGATAATATAAATGAAATTGTTGATCGTCTTCGTCTCCTAATTGCATCACGTGACGCGGGGCATACAAATCATGAGAATGAAATTATTTCTATAATTGAGGAGTTAAAAGAGGCCAATGTTATTGAATAATTTCATTTCAGTTATGACTCTGGACAAGTTCGGACGTCATATTGAGTTGCATAGAACTAAAAAGTATATTAATAATAAAATTGTTGGTATTACAAATACTCATCAGGCAACTGTTCAGGAGCTAAATAAAAATTTTAAAAGAGATATCGGTGATGTTAAGGATAAAGTTAAAATTGAATTATTATCTGAAATAAATAGTTATTTAAAAAATTTGAGAAATATTGTTATTTTACAACTGAACTTAACTTTGCAGGGTGAAAATTATGATATCATTAACGGTTTTGATAAAAAGCATTATAAATTTCCGTGCGCTGGACGAGTACTTGAATGTCGATTTAATCAAGAAAATATATCTTTAAATTATAGTATTAATGCTACTAAACGCGTTTCATTTATTGAAAATAAAAATGTTATGCGTAATGATAAATTGAGTATATTTCCATACCCCGTAGGTTTAAGATTAGAAAACTTATATCTGGAAATAATATTAGAAACGGCTGTATATCATGTCGAAAATTAAGCGAGAAGTCGTCGAGGAATTGCATAAATCTGCGCGTGTAAATTTCCCAAGAAGACGGGTGATTATTAAGGGTTTGGATGAATTATTTCAAGCTGATTTGGTGGAAATGATACCCTACGCCAGGTTAAATAGAAGTTTTAAATATATTTTAGTTGTTATTGATGTATTCTCCAAATTTTTATGGACGCGAGCAATAAAAAATAAGTCAGGGCGTGATGTAACTGCTGCAATGAAAGATATATTTAATAAAAGTTATCGTATTCCTAAAAATATTCACACTGATTTGGGAAAAGAATTTTATAATAAAGATTTTAAACAGTTAATGGAAAAACACAATATCAATCATTATTCAAGTTTCAGTAATAAAAAGGCCAGTATTGTGGAGAGAGTGAATAGAACTTTAAAGAATGCAATGTGGAAGCGTTTTAGTTTACAGGGGTCATATAAATGGTTTAATTTATTACCTGAACTAACTGAGTCATATAATGTGACAAAACACAGAACAATTAATATGAAACCTAGAGATGTTAATAAAAGTAAAGAAAAGCTTCTACTTGATACTGTTTACAGTAATATAAAAATAGCTGGTATTGCAAAATTTAAAGTAGGTTTTGTGCGAATTAGTAAATATCGGAGTGCATTCGTTAAGGGATATACACCAAACTGGTCTAATGAAATATTTACTATAGATCAAGTGAAATTAACAAATCCAGCTACATATATCCTTAAGGATTATTCTGGTCAACTTATTCAGGGCGGATTTTATGAGCATGAATTGCAAAAGGTAAAATATTCTGATGTGTATTTGGTGGAGAAAATTCTTAAGCGAAAAGGTAATCAAGTTTACATAAAATGGCTTGGTCTAAATAACACGCATAACAGCTGGATAAATAAAACTAATATAGAATAATGTGTACAAAGCAGTGTTACTGCATCGGCTGAGATTTCTCAGCAACATAGGTGAGTGGTTCATCACAGTTTATAAAACTTTTATTGAAATTATGCAAAATTTTGAGGGGAAAGAATGTCCAACAAACTTCCATCGAAATTCATAAATTGCTAAAAATGTTAGAGCGATGGACCCCCACCACCCATTTATAAGTGGTGTATCGAATAATGCGGGCATGCGATTGGCTGGGCCTGCATATAAAAGATTCGTCACTGCACGCTGCACTTATTACTTACCATTCACTCAAAATGAATACATTTATTGTTGATATACAAGGTTTTAAAATTTTTAAAGATAATATTCAAACATTTATTTTTAAAGAAATTGCGGTAATAAATCTTGCAACAGGAATATGTCAGTATGAAATGATTGAACCGCCTTTTCCATGGAGCGAGTTGGATTATAAAAGTAAACAGAATGTTTTATGGTTAACAAAAAATTATCATAATTTAGAGTGGAATTTTGGTGATATACCATATGAAAATCTGTCGGATACTGTCAATTCCATGTTCTCTCCCAGCGCTGACAAAATTTATGTCAAAGGGTTAGAGAAAATATGCTGGCTTAAAACTATTATAAAGTCAAAAATTAATATTATAAATATTGAGAACTTAAACTGTCCTGTTCTAAAAGATCTAAGTAATCCTAATTTAGATTATTGCAATGTTCACGTTAAACACTGTGCTATACGGAATGCGTATGCATTAAAAGATTGGCTTAAAGAACGTTTTACAAGATATAAGTCTTTGCAATTATTTTTCAAAGAAGGTCTACTATCTTTCATGCTGGACGAAGAAATTGCTACTCTACCAATGGAGTTTGTTATGGTGTTTGCGGGGCGTGAAATCGAAAATTTATGGGATAGATTTCCTAGATCCTGGCAAGACGATGAAGAATTTCAAAAACATCGAAGCTGCTTCAAACATGTGAGTGTGAGTGAGGATCAAGTGGAGGGCCCAATTCCGATGAGAAAAAACTGTTCTCAATGTTAATTTAAGAATGCTATGTAATTTAATTTTAAGAATGTATAATTTTAATAAAAATAAAAATATTTCACTTTAATCTGGAATTATTATTCATACCCTTTTGGATGAAGTACAGGTTAAAAAATAGAATGATTTATTTGAAATTTAATTTATTAAACGCAACATATACAGATAGTTTGTACTTACTTATTCTAACACACACATTTTAATTGAAAATTGATTGTAAATGTTCGCGTACAACTGTACATAATTTACAAGAGCAAAAAAACAGTTCCAAATTTTTTTACATTTCCGAGCTGGGTTGTCGATGTAGCTGTGGTGAAGTTGGTAGGACTCGTGGTAGTGACTCAGGTGTTGGTGTCAGCGTTGTCAGAGGTTCAGACCTCGGTGCTGGTGTCGACTCAGACATCGGCGTCGCCAGAGGTGCAGGCGTTGGTACAGTTGACAGACGTTTCGGCGTAGGTGTTGGTATAGACGTAGGCAGGGATGCGCTCGATGTTGTTGCGTCAGTCTCCATTGCCCAGATAATAGTTTCAAAATTCTCATCACTCACACACTCTAACCAGCTGAAATCTTGACCCTCTAACCACTTTGCTTCATCGAACTCCATCACAACTGATAACTGATCGAGCAATTTTGAAGTTATCCTTTATATATAGGGGTACAGTGACGTCATACCAATAGCTGCAAACTACCTGTATGCGTGCTACTTAAGGTTGAAATAAAAAATTATCATAAAAGTTTTAATACATATTTATTTTCATAAAGTATTAACCACGAATACATTTTATTTTAGCTTCTAATACAGGTGTAATTATAGGTGAATAAAACTTATCTATCTTATTTCTAAACCTCTCCCGATCTCTTGCATATTGCTCCCAATTGCTGCATCGAGCCATGTGATACGCGAAGCGCCACTTTATAAGATGATGTATTTGGACTGCATCGTTGAATCGGACTACCATGTTTCACTTTATCATTAAGACCCAAATTTTGCATTTTTATTGTTATATAATACATATCAATGTCATGCGTTAATATTTTAATATTTTTTAAATACAGATCAAGTTGCATGCGATAATTTTCTTTAGCACTCATTTTTCATAAAATTCCACGTTCACTGTCTTGCCAGTTTTTCCTTTTGAAATGATCAAAAGTGCTCCTGCAGAAGCCTTTTCATTCAAGCTGGTTATCTCATCTTCATCGAGAGCGTTGAATCGGGCACCCAAATATACACGATTTTCTAGTAGTTCCAGGGCAACTCGCTCACCATATGTTGTAGTGGTTTTGTATAGTTTTAAAATGTCGTACTTTTTTCCAACTTCTAGGTCGGCTAATGGTAAAATATCTTTTACTTTCGCAACTTTATTGAGTTTTTGCAGAAGACTCATGATGATGATGTTAAGTATGAAAATTTAATATTCAACTGTTCTTCAATAAGGTTTCTATACATATTTATACAAATCTTTCCTCTCCCCCCACCATCAATCTGTAACGAACTTGTAAACATAACGTAAATCTAGAGTCATGACCTGATGCACATGCACGTGTTTGTCGTAGGTTAAAAACTTGTTCAACAAGTCCAGTGCTGCACGTGGTAAAGGTCAGTGACACTGACGCGTGCCAACTGCAAGTATGACTCATACACGCGTTGCACCCTCACCATGATGGCATTCCGTTAGACCTAATTAATATCAGGTGTCTTATGACGCGTGCCGCACGTGTGTTTGACGGTTGCACATCCAGGGAGCAATTACTGCAGGTGTGCTGGCCAATGACCTAATTAATACCAGGTGCAAGTTCCTCAAGCTGACCGTTGGCACCCCATGACTCATCGCACCCCGCCACCACCACCGCCACGCCACCGCCACGCCACCGCCACCGCCACGCCGCCGCCCCGCCACCGCCACGCCACCGCCACCGCCACGCCACCGACGGCCGCCATTTTGAAATATGGTCCAGAACTCTCATAGCTTACCTACTAGTATACAATTCCTTAAAATTGGCAATACTGATCCTGATGTCAGGAGACTTTCGGAATCTATAATAGAGATAGTTTTACATACTTAAAACGACGTCCATAACTGAGAACTCAGAAATTAAGTAATGCATTAGTGATAGCATTGATTAGGTAAGAAGGAAAAGAAGCCTTTGTGTTAACATCAGCTTTGACTTTTAGTCAAAAACTCTTTACTTATTTATTTTTAATATGTTTAATAATATTTAATTTAAAATTGTGTTCGGGGATCTAAATAATATCAAGCCGGCCCTGCATGTCACGGAACTGTCTTGCAAACAGCTGATGTGAGTCGTAGAGGTTATAGAAACGTAAGTTTATACTAACTTAAAATAAAACACTGTATCATAACTAATATCAACTTACAAGTTCTGGTAGAGCATATTTAACAATTGTAAATATTTCATCTGCTTTATCATCGAGTAACACTTTCTTTAAACTCTTGTCAGTATCCGTTAAACACACGAAACAAATATTTTTCAAAACATACATTGTTGTAAATAAAACAAACACTTAAGTAAATAATAGCATTTAATATTCAGCTATAAATTTAGAACAAAAGCACGAATAGTATTTGAATAATCTACAAGAATTGTTCTATTCAAACTTCAAACTTCAAACCCCTACGTCTGGAAATAACAACACAACAGATTCGTATTCCTACCGTTTTACAAAATGTTCTCAATCCGTTTCATCACAAATTATACAGTGTGTTGAATATATGGTAGATGGCTCAATGGTATCAAGTCGGACTGTAAAATTAAACAGCTAGGATCGATTCCTACAGCCAACAAACTTTTTTAACCAAATTAAAATTATTCACGCACATAAATATATAACTTACCGAGATCTGGTAGCGTCATACTCAATAGTGAGTAATATATATACAGGGTGAGTCTGGGAAGACGCCCCCCCCTTTAACTTTTTTATTATGAGTAATAGAAAAAAATGGTTCATATGAAAGTTTTATTATTTTAAATATACTATTTGATGGCAGATGTAGATATTTTTTATAAAGTCAGGTTTACAAGATACGACTATCAACTTTTATTTTTTAAATAGCTACCTATAATTATTTCACTAAAATAAAAACCGCCATTTTTTTCTCTTTTCAACGGTGTATTAGTTTTTATTAATGTATCTGAAAAAATTCGAGAAAAATAAGAAAATTGAGAAATACTAGAAATAATTTTTATACAAATATTATAGGTGGCTATGTGAAAATAAACAAAATGTAACAGTGTTATACAACTTAACAAACTAAAGCAACAAATTCAGTAACAAAAACAACTTAAAACAAATTATTTTCACATAGCCACCTATAATATTTGTATAAAAATTATTTCTAGTATTTCTCAATTTTCTTATTTTTCTCGATTTTTTTCAGATACAATAATAAAAACTAATACACCGTTGAAAAGAGAGAAAAATGGCGGTTTTTATTTTAGTAAAATAATTATAGGTTGCTATTTAAAAAATAAAAGTTGATAGTCGTATCTTGTAAACCTGACTTTATAAAAAATATCTACATCTGCCATCAAATAGTATATTTAAAATAATAAAACTTTTATATGAACCATTTTTTTCTATTACTCATAATAAAAAAGTTAAAGGGGGGGGGCGTCTTCCCAGACTCACCCTGTATATATATTACTCACTATTGAGTATGACGCTACCAGATCTCGGTAAGTTATATATTTATGTGCGTGAATAATTTTAATTTGGTTAAAAAAGTTTGCTGGCTGTAGGAATCGATCCTAGCTGTTTAATTTTACAGTCCGACTTGATACCATTGAGCCATCTACCATATATTCAACACACTGTATAATTTGTGATGAAACGGATTGAGAACATTTTGTAAAACGGTAGGAATACGAATCTGTTGTGTTGTTATTTCCAGACGTAGGGGTTTGAAGTTTGAAGTTTGAATAGAACAATTCTTGTAGATTATTCAAATACTATTCGTGCTTTTGTTCTAAATTTATAGCTGAATATTAAATGCTATTATTTACTTAAGTGTTTGTTTTATTTACAACAATGTATGTTTTGAAAAATATTTGTTTCGTGTGTTTAACGGATACTGACAAGAGTTTAAAGAAAGTGTTACTCGATGATAAAGCAGATGAAATATTTACAATTGTTAAATATGCTCTACCAGAACTTGTAAGTTGATATTAGTTATGATACAGTGTTTTATTTTAAGTTAGTATAAACTTACGTTTCTATAACCTCTACGACTCACATCAGCTGTTTGCAAGACAGTTCCGTGACATGCAGGGCCGGCTTGATATTATTTAGATCCCCGAACACAATTTTAAATTAAATATTATTAAACATATTAAAAATAAATAAGTAAAGAGTTTTTGACTAAAAGTCAAAGCTGATGTTAACACAAAGGCTTCTTTTCCTTCTTACCTAATCAATGCTATCACTAATGCATTACTTAATTTCTGAGTTCTCAGTTATGGACGTCGTTTTAAGTATGTAAAACTATCTCTATTATAGATTCCGAAAGTCTCATGACATCAGGATCAGTATTGCCAATTTTAAGGAATTGTATACTTCATTCTTTTACAAAGAAATAAGTATGAGGTGATGGAAATTTAAATGTACGTGCATGAACTACTTTCTACATCTTTTGTGCGGGACGCATCTCTCTAGGTTGCTGTATATATATTTCTTCTTCAACTAAGTCTCACTAGAAAATCCCCCCTATATTGTAACTCGGTAGATATTTGAAAAAGATCGATATGTTAATAAAAATTATTTATTTTTTATGATTTTCTTTTGTTTCAGACGATTTTGAACTCAAAGGATCCTGTATATATCTGTTCCTCGTGCCTCACAACACTTCGCTCTTATTCCGCGTTTAAGAAAAAGTGTTTGGACAACTATAGTCGTTTGACTGATTATATAAAAACATTGCAAGGAAGCAACATCACCTCGGACCAGAGTTCCAGCGAATTACAAATCCGAGTAATTAATTGTGAACAACTGATAAACGATGAAAATGATTTTCATTTATTTATTGAAGAGAATGAAGATGCATTGCTGTCATGGGAAGAACAACATGACCAGACAATTGAGGTCGATGATTCCATCGATATAAAAGAAGAACCTCTTGCATACCAGCAACTTGTGAAGATCGAAACATTATCAGATGATATACAAGATGCTGGTTCTAGTGTACTCAATGAGGATATCAATTTGTTAGATCAGAAAACTATAATAGAAGATTACATCGTCGACAAGGACGAATTGGATGTCAATGAAGTTTTTGTTATCAAATTAAATCTTCCAGATGAAAATGAAGATGCACTGCTGCCATCAGAAGAACAAGTTGATTCCAATATTGTTGTTGAAAATAAAATCGACGTCGAGGAAGAATCTCTTGCATCTAAAGACAGCGCAGACCGAGAACATGCCCAGCAACTTGTCTGTACACGCAGCGAGTCTGGATCTGATGATGAACAAGATGGTGGTTCAAGTGTTACTAGTGAAGTTAGCAATGCATTGGATAAGGATGAAACTAATTCCAATACAGACACAGACAGTCAAGAGTTTCAATGTTCAGTGTGTAAAAACATGTTTACAGATAAAGTAAAGTTCCATAGCCATTTGATAAATCATCTTAAAAATATAACAAGTACAGAATGTTTAATTTGTAATAAAGAATTTAGCAGAAAATCTAATTTGAGCGCACATATGAAATGTGATTTAGGTATAAAAGATCACGAATGTTCAATTTGCAAAAAGAAATTTTCACAAAAAGGTGATTTGATTAGACATCTAAAAATACATAAAGGTATTAAAGATTACAAATGTTTAATTTGCAAAAGGTCATTTATAGAAAAGGGTAGTTTGAAAGTACATATGAAAATACATGCAGGTATTTACGACTATGAATGTTCAATTTGCAACAAGAAATTTATACAAAGCTGTCATTTTAAAATTCATATGAAAATGCATAAAGGTATTTACGACTATGAATGTTCAATTTGCAACAAGAAATTTATACAAAGCTGTCATTTTAAAATTCATATGAAAAGGCATGCAGGTATTTACGATTATCAATGTTCAATTTGCAACAAGAAATTTATACAAAGCTGTTATTTGAAAGTTCATATGAAACAACATGAATGTTCAATCTGCAATAAGAAATTCTTAAAAAATTGTAACTTAAAGAAACATATGAAACAACATTTAAATATTAAAGATTAGGAATGTTTATAATAATTTATAGAAAAATATTTAGAGACTCGTTAAAAAAGTGAATGTCTTTATATGTATTATTTCATGCAAATAAATGTGTATATTTGTATACATGAACAATAATATATCATAATTATATTTGAATTCTAACATAATGCTTTTTATTGTCAAACTGAAAAAAAATTTAAATACGCGCTTATTTCAATAGTTACCAGGGATACAAACAAAACAGAAACTTGTCATGTTGACAGTTGACAGAATGAATTTATTTTAAGTGCGCATACGTTTTTAATTTTTTTTTTCATTTCTAGCCTAGCAACATACCATTATTGACTTCGTTTTGAGTCTTGAAATTGTTTTTTTATACTAGCCTATTATAACTGTTTATTTATGATAAATATTTACAACACAATTACTAAATTGAACATTTGATGTCGTTCTTAATACTTCTTTTTGGTTAACTGAAGGGTTTATGGATGGAATCAAAATGACTGTTTCAAATATCAAACTGACTTCCAAAACAACAACAATTTTAACTGTCACTTTGTTCGCTGCTGTTGTATACGCTTCGTTCATAGTTCTTTTCTCAAACTTTACTTCGTGTCCAGTTTGTGTTTTGATTGTTTCTGTGATTTTCTACTGTATTGAAAGGTAAGTTTTTAATATTTAATTTCATTTAACTAGCAGATACTGATCTTTTTTGCTTACCTCAGAGGTCAGATCTGTTAGAGAAGTGGGCGAGTAACATGCTTATATCTGAACTTGTGAAAGATAAACCTGCTTCCACACTCAAGCACATGCGAATATGTACTTTACATTTTGAAACTGCGTACTTTCAAACACCACTCAGGAAGAAGTTAAATCGTGGGGCAATTCCAACGATTTTACTTGTTATGAATGGTATGTATCATTTATTATTATACACTTCCATTTTCATGAAAAGAAATGTATTTTCAACATTTGTTATACATATAACTATTGTTAAAAATTAGTTTTATTTGCATATATGCATGTCATTCGCACAGATTAATTCCAGAATTTAGTATATCTTTGTCATGTTATTTTTGCAGAACCAGAAATCCGCCCATCAGAAGTTGTGGAATTACCACATCATTCTACTCTTTCAAAGAATTTTCCGGAATTTTCTGGACCTTCGACTAATTTGTCACTGGTTCAGGTTATACCTGGTGTACTTAAGGTGTCTTCAGAGGTTTTACCTGGGCCTTCCAGGAACCAACAATTGAGTTTAGAAAATATAGATAAGTTTTTTATATTGTTTTTAAAATATGTTTATTAAATATATGTAATATATAATATTACTAAAATTGAATAAAAATACTTAGCAGTCTTTAAAAATTGGCGATGTGTTACTTGATAGAACCTTACTTAATATTAATTGAAATATTCGCCGCGTTTTATTTCAAATAATGAATTAGTTCTAGGATATAAAAGTGGAGGCGCTGAACTTCTATCACAAATTATTTGCTTTCTCTGTCTAGTCTCTCTTTAGATATTTGGTCTGTGTTATCCTTGTAAATATGCTCACACACCCTCACATAAAAATTTATATTGGGGACTGTTTTTAGTTTTGAATTTGGTCAGTGATTTGATTGCGGTAAGTAATTTTTTTAATTATATGTAATATTTTGTTATTACGTATCATTAATTTATAGCATAATGGAAGACGAAAATAAAAAGATGTCTCCATGAATTCTCAAACTCGTCTATTACCACCAACACTCCGTAAATAAACGCCATTGTTAATGCAATCAAATTTTCTGAAATGTATTAAAAGTTATGAACAATACATTTCCGCTAAATAAACACAGATTTAATAGGTTAGAAAACATATATTTCAAAAATTTTATTTACTTTTCAACCTAATTAAATTTGTAAAAATGTTAACATTTTTTCACGAAAATAATTACACGAATTCAAACAATTCCCGCGTTTCAACAATTTTGTCACCGTGACTTCTTCAAGGCACGACCAATGAAGGTAGTGCCTTCTCAGCGCTTCTAAGTCACCTAATAGACGTCATACATTACTAGTTTGCATTGTTTGTCGCCAGGCTGCGCTTCGAAATGTCAACATCGTTATTGCTAGTCACTAGTGACTTGTGTACAGAATAGGTCTCCTGGTCCGGTTGTATAAAACAATGTTAACTATATTATTAGCTAACATCATGTTAAAAGTTAACAATGGACAAGATGGCTGTCACCACATTTTACACATTTTCTGATTTTTATGTTATAATTAATTAATAACCGCGTTTAAATGCTTATCGGTAGTTAAATAGCAAATAAAACAATATTTGCAACCAGAAATTATTAGTTTAATGACACTATAACATTTTAAAATATCAAGCTGTCAGATATTTTGACATTTTATAGATGCGTCTTTTTTATTCCTCTTCAACTTTATTGCATAGTAAACAATGTATTTAGCTGACAACGCCTTAGGCATCGACTTTCCTTTATAATTCCAGAAAACAGAGTGATAACTTTAGATTTTACTTTTCGTACCCTGGAAAATAGTAGGGTACTAACATATTCGGACAATATTTGTGCATCATTTATAAATTTGTTGTCTTTTTAATGTAATGCTGCTGCTGCCAAATAGATAATTTTGTACATAAAAATGAATATAAATAGAAAATTTTAAATTTGTAGGTGTGGTAAATGATTTTCATACAATATTTATACAAAATAAAGGTTCAAGTCATATCATCTAGATATTTAATAATTATTTATATATAAGTTATAGGGTGGAATAGTGCTGACATAGACAGTTAATATTTAAGAACGTGACTTTATGTAGAATTATCATATTACATTATACGTAGTTGTAGTTTAGCCATGAAATATTATTGTATGTTTTAAGTTAGTCTTAGCTCAGAATTTGTACAAGTAGGAACGTCTCAAGTAAAATAAATACTTTTTAAAAACAAAGTTAATTTGTTTAACGTTATAATTGGCGCAGTCGGTAGGATTGGCCTTAACAAATTAGTGAAAATAATTTGGTTCACCTTTGTGATTTATTTGGCCAACGAACAGTCTTCTTGTTTTAACGAAAATAACACTTCGCGCGCGTAGTGAGTTAAAGTATATAACTAACTAACACGCATCTTAAAAGACTAACATAAAACAAATTAACTAAAGTTCCTGAGCGTCCTCACTGTGCTGAGTGCAAATCAGTAAACGAGAACGTCGATCAGCTGGACGGCATCTCCGATTCCAGAGGCACCTGCACCCGACATAGACAAGACTACAGTTCCAGGAACTCATCAAGCGATTTCAACGAATATGAAACCGTCACTGATACTGCTGCTGTAAGTACCACATGTCATTTAGAGGTCTAAACGTAATAATAAATTCAAGCGAAAGCTCAAATTCTGAATCTGACTCAGATCTTGACGATCTTAATCTAAATCCAAACACCTTAAATAATCCTTCAATTATACTAAGACAACCTATATTAAACATGGCAACCCCAGTTTTAAAAAAAGAATATCTGGATATGGTGCCAGAATTCTGCGGTGAAAGAGAACTTTTACCAAGATTTATCGAAATCTGTGAAAAATTAGTAAAACGATTTTAAAATCAAGCGGATCCACAAGATTTCCAAAATGAATATTTAATGAGTACAATATTAGCTAAAATAAAAGGTGAAGCAGCGATAAATATTTCTAGTTGTTCCGTCAAAACATGGGAAAACTTAAAAACTTCACTTATAGATACATATGCGGACAAAAGAAATTGCTTTACATTAACAATAGAAATGACCGAACTAAAACAAGGCGCGAACGATACGGTATTCGAATTTTACAATAAGATACAACATATTCTAATTTTACAAGTATCGTATGTAGTAACAAACCACCCGGCTACTGCAGCAATAATGACCGTTTCTTTAGAAATTACGCCCTCAGAATTTTACTAAAAGGTTTAAAAGAGCCAATAGGGCAACTCATGAAAGCAAAGAAACCTGCTGATCTAAACGCTGCTCTGAGTATGCTTACTAATGACTTTCAATTCGAAAATCATTCCAAACCATCTAAAAATGTAACGCCTATTCAAAAACTATTTCAAAAACAAAATAATCAAAATTTTAGAAATAACAGGCCTTTCCAACTATCAAGTGTACCACAGAACACTAACTACACGTTCAATAAACCGCCGACATATTTTAATAACCAACAAACAGCGCAGCGTAGAACTAACTTTCCTACAATGATTAGAAATACTAATCAACCACTCCCCAGACCTACACCAATGAGCATATCCACACGAAACACACAATTCAATGCTCCAAGACCCGGACCTTCCACTCAAAGATAAAATTTCATAAGTCAAAACAGACAATTCTTTACAAAAAATATCGCGGAAGAACTTTATAACATAGATCAATCAGAAATAATAAATCACACAGACGAACACAATATTGTAGATCAACCAGAGACACAAGATTATACGATGAATGAATACCCACTCGATGATAACCCAGAAATTACAAATGAAATAAACATATCAGATCAAAACGAACATTATTTTTTAGACGAAATGGCCTCGGATCAAATACTTCGTACTTCCAATTAATGAATTTAACAAATAACCAAAGCAAGCTACCATTCATTGTAATCCCAGAAAATAATTTTAAAATTTTAATGGACACTGGAAGCACGAAACCATTTGTAAATCCCGACATTGCATTCAAACACTACAAACAAGCTATCAGTGCAGACCCGTTTCAAATTACAACTGCACACGGTTCATCTACCGAGAAATACAGTACACAAATTCCTATCTCAAACGTGTTTAATCTCAAAGACAATCCAAAACCAGCGTTAAAATATTATCTTTTTAAATTTCATAATCAATTTGATTTACTACTTGGCATGGAAAATATGAAAAAAATAAAAATTTCAATCGACACAGTAAACGACATGATAATTACTCCACACAGTAAAATAAAAATTCATTACCATAATTTTAAAGCTACCCCAGACACAAATAATTTAACAGTAAACCAAAAATATCGTAATAATGGCATAATAGAACCAATATCTGAAAGAATCATTAAAATAAAAGTTAACAAAGAAAAAGGTAATATTCTAGTTCCAAATATCAGAACAAAAAATTTATTAATTCCTGAATGTGCTACTGTAGCAAAAAACTATGAAGCTATGTGTACAATTATTAACTTGTCAGAGAGCGAAGTTAAATATCAGTTTAAAATTCCAATTATAGTAGAAGCGTTAGACAATTACGAAATTTATACAATGAATGCAGACTCAAATTTAAACCTCACACAAACAGAAAAAATTAAATTCGATGAATCAAAAATTAGAACTGATCATTTGAACAAAAAAGAAGAAATTGCAATTTCAAAATTAATTAAACAATACTCGAATATTTTTTACTTAGAAAATCAAAATTTATCTTTTAGTAATCAAGTAAAACATAAAATCAGAACAAAAGATGAAGTACCCATTTACACGAAATCATACCGATACCCCCATATTCACAGAGAGGAAGTTAGGTCCCAACTAAATAAAATGCTTAACCAAAAAATAATACGACCTTCTAATTCACCATGGTCTTCCCCGATTTGGGTTGTCCCCAAAAAGCTAGACGCATCGGGCAAACAAAAATGGCGAGTAGTCATTGACTATCGCAAACTAAATGAAAATACCATCGGAGATAAATATCCCATACCTAACATTACTGACTTGCTGGACAAACTCGGACGATGTCTATATTTTACCACCCTGGACCTCGCGTCGGGTTACCACCAAATTGAAATGGACAAGAATGACATACCTAAGACAGCTTTCTGCACGGAAGACGGACATTACGAGTTCTTACGAATGCCTTTCGGGCTAAAGAACGCACCCGCGACATTTCAACGTGTCATGGACAATGTTTTGAGAGGGTTAACTAACAAAATTTGCTTAGTATATCTCGACGATATAATTATTTTTAGCACAAGCCTAGACGAACATATAATCAATTTAAAACTAGTATTCGACCGATTAAAAGAAGCCAACTTAAAAATTCAATTAGACAAGTCGGAATTAAAAAAAAAAAGAAGTTGCGTATCTCGGACACATTGTAACCCCTCATGGCGTTAAACCAAACCCAGACAAAATTTCAGGTATTCTAAATTACCCATTACCTACCACGACAAAACAAATTAAGGGATTTTTAGGACTTATTGGATATTATAGGAAGTTCATAAAAGACTTCGCAAAAATTACCAAACCCATGACAAAATTTCTAAAAAAAGACGCGATCATTGACATTAATAATTCAGAATATTGAGACGGTACACCAATTACACTTGATTATAATTTTTTATGTTTAACAATAATCCACGCTTATTAATTTTTTTTAACTATTACTAGAACGCCGAAACTAATCGGGTGGTTGCAAATGTAAACAAAACACAAAAAATGCAGTATCATAAATTAATACAAACGACCAAGATTTGAAAGACGTTAACCAACACCCGGGAATGTCGCAGACCAAGTGTCAAGTGTCTAGCCGAGGGTAGTTACCAGGGCCGTGCCTATAAATTTGTGTTTCTCAAACTAAAATTATCCTAGAATGTGGAAATTAGATTAATACTCTTACTATATCAAAAAGAACGCGATGAACTAGAAGAATCAATTTAGTTAAAGCATTGCATGTCCTCAGTAACATCTAGATGTACAATACATCGTCGGCCCATTAAAAATAAAGAGAAACCAACCCTGTTCGGAGTTATATTGCAAAGACGATACATGACAAAATGTAAAGTTCTATCACATTTTTGTACAAGTAGCTCTCGCGTTGATTTAATTCATACTGTTGTAATTAGTGCATTTTGAAGAAATTACATGCGCGAGGAAACATTTGATAAAAATACAAAAGGGTTTGGAAATAAGAGGGGGCAAAATTTAAGACGTTTTCGTTCCGTCTCTTTCTCATACACTCGATGTAGACTATAGCTGTCTCGATCGCATTGAATAACGAACCAGAGCACCCGACGTACCACCACCATGGGTGAGAATTTCTACAAGAATCCAACGAACGAATAAACATGCAGTAATTTCACCCCGCCAAGTCACTCTGAGTATTTGGGAATTGCTCGCGACAAATAAGAATGATTGGAAAGATTGTTAGCTCACTCTGACACATACAAAACCTGATCTTTTGTCCTCAATCACGCCAAGACGATGTTAACAAATAAGAGTAACATAAACAACTGTTTTCCCCGAAATATTTTGTGATTTCTGTTTAGCTTAGGGAAATGGCATCTTCGATCGCAGTTCAATCAAGAATCGAGGGCGGCGCTTACCTGTATAAAACACGATGTTTTATCCAGGAACAGGATCTTGGTTTCGGCCAGGATCAGCTTCAGTTCAGATGCGACTTGACTATTCTTGGTTGTTGCACGTTCTGTTGGTCATATTCTCAAAGTTCAGTTGCGACTTGACTATTTTTGGTTGTTGCACGTTCTGCGAGCAAATTATCATCGATTCCTGCGGTTCAGTTGCGACTTGACTACTCTTGGTTGTTGCACGTTCCGTAGGTCTTACTCTCACAGTCCAGTTGCGACTTGACTAGCCTTGGTTGTTGCACGCTCTGTGAGATCATCATTATCATCATCATCTATCTCCACAGTTCAGTTGCGACTTGACTCTTCTTGGTTGTTGCACGTTCTGTGAGGGCACCGTATTATTTTAACTGGCTCTTTGAGCACAATCATTATCACAAGTGCGAAGATTCACGACCTTCTAACTTGAGATGAATATTTGGGAACTATTTACCCAGAATTAATTGTTACATAGCTCTTTGAGCACCATAATTATCACAAGGGCGAAGATTCACGACCTTCTAACTTGAGATAAATAATTGGGGACTATTTACCCGGAATTAATTGAGACAGCTCTTTGAGCACATAATAAGAATCACAAAGGCGAAGATTCACGACCTTCTAATTTGTGATAGATAGCTATTTTTGGGGACTATTTACCCAGAATTGGAATAATTATCGCTCTTTGAGCACAGAAATAATTGAGTGAAGGATTATTCCCTCACTGACATATCTTGCCTCCGACCGTCACTCTGGTAACACACGGAGGTGTACCAGCCGTCACCGAGGGGTTCCCGCACGCTGCCATGGCCTACTGCAGGCCGCTGTCCGTTATCCGTGCTAGTGTACCAGCCGACACCGAGGGGTTCCCGCACGCTGCCACGGCCTACTGCAGGCCGCTGTCCGTCATCCGCGCTAGCCTTGCTAGCCTACCAGCCGTCACCGAGAGGTGTCCACACGCCGCCACGGCCTACTGCAGGCCGCTGTCCGTCATCCGTGCTAGCCTTGCTAGCCTACCAGCCGTCACCGAGAGGTGCCCGCACACCGCCCCGGCCTACTGCAGGCCGCTGTCCGCCATCTGCGCTAGCCTTGCTAGCCTACCAGCCGTCGCCGAGGAGTTCCCGCATGCTGCCACGGCCTACTGCAGGCCGCTGTCCGCCGTCTGCGCTGGCCTTGCTAGCCTACCAGCCGTCACTGATGAGTTCCCGTCTACCGGCCGACCTACGACAGGCCGTCCAACCGCTACCTGCGTTAGCATTGCTAGCCCGCTATTTACACGGCATAACTCAGGGAACAATTGTTTCTTCCCTGGCATCACCCGCTGGCTGTCATCACGGTGACACTCGGTGGTCTTTGTTCTAAGTTTCAGATGCCGACGCCGCCTGGCTTTCCCCCTTAAGATACAACAATTTTGGCGATAACAGACCATCTGGCCGAGTCCGTCTGCACGAGGATTCAGAGTCACCCTGCGTTCGTGGTCGTGGGTGCCGAGATTCATCTGTCAAACACCAAAGTCGCGGACGACACCATTGTCGTAACTACTGCTTCACTCTCTTTGCTTACATCTTATGTTTTTATGTCATGTTATCATGTTATGTTCGATTTATCCATTACTGATTTTGAATTCCTCTGCCTGTGTGTTTTCTGTGGTTTCCCTCAGGTGTCAGGTGAATACCAGAGGACTTTGTACCTCCACAGCCAAAATAAATATCATTTAAATAGTTGCAATGTGTAATTTCTCTACTTCCTCCTAACCTACCACATTCACGACTTCAAATTAAAGAATCCGGTCATTAGTAAAATCAAATAAACACAACGTAAAACACAACGTAAACTAATTGGTCCTAAATAAGATAAAATAATAAATTTCGATACTAGACGATTGCCGCGTCACAGAATTGGTGCCGTGACCAGGATTTGAAGTTCTTGAGGTTGAGTGTGGTGGTTGGAAGTTAGAGAAAATATATTGTTACTTTTATGTTCATTACCTCTTTACAGGAACATCTGCTTGGGGGAGAGAAATAATAACTAATAATTTTTGGTTTTTTTTCAGTATGGCTTATGATTTGTGTTGAGTACATAATTTGTAATGTATTTGCCTTGTGTATTATGTTACAGAGCACCAACGAATTTTAACTGATAGTTAGTACCTCATGTTATGCTTGTATCAATTGTTATCATTATGATTGTGTTCAATGTTTACAGAAACAACAATTACCGTTTAACAGGACAATATCGTCAAAGCCCATAGCACACTATTTTTGCTCTGTTTTATAGGCCTTCACTCGAACTTTAGAAACCGGGGGAGAAAAATATCAATAATTTATTTTGTAGCACATTATATTCTTTAGTAGGCGGCAGTATTATATTATTTACACCAGAATGCGTTTAAAAATATTTAATTTATCAAACGTATTAGAATTGCCTACGAGTAACGATCGTATTAGTAAGCTTAGGTAACCATCGGAAAAACAAACTACGGCACGAGAATCACCGAGTAAAATCTTAGGATAATAGCCGGAGACGAAATGTAAAACAAGTCAAAATAACAAAATAAAAATTATTAATGGGGAAAAAGTCCATGCTCACTTTGACGGAAGAAAAAGCTCAAAGAAATTGATAAGGCCAGCAAATATCTTACCACATCTACAAAATGGGAAAGAAATTCCCATAAACAAAAGTAATGTTGAGAAAGAAGAAAAAAATCAAAAAAAAGAAAAATTTGTGATCACGGACTTAAGCAGAGTGCTACATCGTTTTAATATTTTGAATTAACAATGAATTAACGAAAGGGTTTGATCTTCAACTACAAATTCAGAATTAAAGAAGGAATAAACTTTAACCAAGTAGTCGGAAAAACGAAGTTACTTTTATTTTTTATGGTACTGTCTTATATCTCGGAAATTAAATGAAGACAAATGCAGGAACCTTATCTAAAAACGCAGTGGCCACTCGCGTACAACTTCTGGTATTTTTGTATCCTTGGGTAACCTGGAATGACGGTTGGTTACCACAATTCGCGTACCAAAAATGTATAACTGGTCAAAATCTACTACTGTCGAGTGTTACATTCAGTACTGAAAGTATATTTACTGTCGTAGAGTGAAGGATATTTTTGTTTAATTTATCGTGTATATGTTCTTGCTAGTTTCAGATAATCAACTGCTGCAAAAAGTACACTCTGTTATTCTTGGGCGTTTGTTTCTTTTCTTGTCTTGTTCTGATCTTATGTTATAGGTGTACCAGCACAGGATGACATTAAAATACTCATGAACTTCAATTTTAATATCAGGGGGAGATTGAGACGGTACACCAATTACACTTGATTATAATTTTTTATGTTTAACAATAATCCACGCTTATTAATTTTTTTTAACTATTACTAGAACGCCGAAACTAATCGGGTGTTTGCAAATGTAAACAAAACACAAAAAATGCAGTATCATAAATTAATACAAACGACCAAGATTTGAAAGACGTTAACCAACACCCGGGAATGTCGCAGACCAAGTGTCAAGTGTCTAGCCGAGGGTAGTTACCAGGGCCGTGCCTATAAATTTGTGTTTCTCAAACTAAAATTATCCTAGAATGTGGAAATTAGATTAATACTCTTACTATATCAAAAAGAACGCGATGAACTAGAAGAATCAATTTAGTTAAAGCATTGCATGTCCTCAGTAACATCTAGATGTACAATACATCGTCGGCCCATTAAAAATAAAGAGAAACCAACCCTGTTCGGAGTTATATTGCAAAGACGATACATGACAAAATGTAAAGTTCTATCACATTTTTGTACAAGTAGCTCTCGCGTTGATTTAATTCATACTGTTGTAATTAGTGCATTTTGAAGAAATTACATGCGCGAGGAAACATTTGATAAAAATACAAAAGGGTTTGGAAATAAGAGGGGGCAAAATTTAAGACGTTTTCGTTCCGTCTCTTTCTCATACACTCGATGTAGACTATAGCTGTCTCGATCGCATTGAATAACGAACCAGAGCACCCGACGTACCACCACCATGGGTGAGAATTTCTACAAGAATCCAACGAACGAATAAACATGCAGTAATTTCACCCCGCCAAGTCACTCTGAGTATTTGGGAATTGCTCGCGACAAATAAGAATGATTGGAAAGATTGTTAGCTCACTCTGACACATACAAAACCTGATCTTTTGTCCTCAATCACGCCAAGACGATGTTAACAAATAAGAGTAACATAAACAACTGTTTTCCCCGAAATATTTTGTGATTTCTGTTTAGCTTAGGGAAATGGCATCTTCGATCGCAGTTCAATCAAGAATCGAGGGCGGCGCTTACCTGTATAAAACACGATGTTTTATCCAGGAACAGGATCTTGGTTTCGGCCAGGATCAGCTTCAGTTCAGATGCGACTTGACTATTCTTGGTTGTTGCACGTTCTGTTGGTCATATTCTCAAAGTTCAGTTGCGACTTGACTATTTTTGGTTGTTGCACGTTCTGCGAGCAAATTATCATCGATTCCTGCGGTTCAGTTGCGACTTGACTACTCTTGGTTGTTGCACGTTCCGTAGGTCTTACTCTCACAGTCCAGTTGCGACTTGACTAGCCTTGGTTGTTGCACGCTCTGTGAGATCATCATTATCATCATCATCTATCTCCACAGTTCAGTTGCGACTTGACTCTTCTTGGTTGTTGCACGTTCTGTGAGGGCACCGTATTATTTTAACTGGCTCTTTGAGCACAATCATTATCACAAGTGCGAAGATTCACGACCTTCTAACTTGAGATGAATATTTGGGAACTATTTACCCAGAATTAATTGTTACATAGCTCTTTGAGCACCATAATTATCACAAGGGCGAAGATTCACGACCTTCTAACTTGAGATAAATAATTGGGGACTATTTACCCGGAATTAATTGAGACAGCTCTTTGAGCACATAATAAGAATCACAAAGGCGAAGATTCACGACCTTCTAATTTGTGATAGATAGCTATTTTTGGGGACTATTTACCCAGAATTGGAATAATTATCGCTCTTTGAGCACAGAAATAATTGAGTGAAGGATTATTCCCTCACTGACATATCTTGCCTCCGACCGTCACTCTGGTAACACACGGAGGTGTACCAGCCGTCACCGAGGGGTTCCCGCACGCTGCCATGGCCTACTGCAGGCCGCTGTCCGTTATCCGTGCTAGTGTACCAGCCGACACCGAGGGGTTCCCGCACGCTGCCACGGCCTACTGCAGGCCGCTGTCCGTCATCCGCGCTAGCCTTGCTAGCCTACCAGCCGTCACCGAGAGGTGTCCACACGCCGCCACGGCCTACTGCAGGCCGCTGTCCGTCATCCGTGCTAGCCTTGCTAGCCTACCAGCCGTCACCGAGAGGTGCCCGCACACCGCCCCGGCCTACTGCAGGCCGCTGTCCGCCATCTGCGCTAGCCTTGCTAGCCTACCAGCCGTCGCCGAGGAGTTCCCGCATGCTGCCACGGCCTACTGCAGGCCGCTGTCCGCCGTCTGCGCTGGCCTTGCTAGCCTACCAGCCGTCACTGATGAGTTCCCGTCTACCGGCCGACCTACGACAGGCCGTCCAACCGCTACCTGCGTTAGCATTGCTAGCCCGCTATTTACACGGCATAACTCAGGGAACAATTGTTTCTTCCCTGGCATCACCCGCTGGCTGTCATCACGGTGACACTCGGTGGTCTTTGTTCTAAGTTTCAGATGCCGACGCCGCCTGGCTTTCCCCCTTAAGATACAACAATTTTGGCGATAACAGACCATCTGGCCGAGTCCGTCTGCACGAGGATTCAGAGTCACCCTGCGTTCGTGGTCGTGGGTGCCGAGATTCATCTGTCAAACACCAAAGTCGCGGACGACACCATTGTCGTAACTACTGCTTCACTCTCTTTGCTTACATCTTATGTTTTTATGTCATGTTATCATGTTATGTTCGATTTATCCATTACTGATTTTGAATTCCTCTGCCTGTGTGTTTTCTGTGGTTTCCCTCAGGTGTCAGGTGAATACCAGAGGACTTTGTACCTCCACAGCCAAAATAAATATCATTTAAATAGTTGCAATGTGTAATTTCTCTACTTCCTCCTAACCTACCACATTCACGACTTCAAATTAAAGAATCCGGTCATTAGTAAAATCAAATAAACACAACGTAAAACACAACGTAAACTAATTGGTCCTAAATAAGATAAAATAATAAATTTCGATACTAGACGATTGCCGCGTCACAATATAAACAATGCTTTGAGACATGTAAACTATTACTAACTAACGAACCGATATTACAATACCCAGACTTTGACAAAGAATTTATCTTAACATGCGATGCGAGCAATGTAGCACTCGGTGCCGTCTTATCACAAGGTAAGATAGGCAGTGACCTGCCAATCGCTTACGCTAGCAGAACGCTTAACGAAACAGAAATTAATTATTCCACGATCGAGAAGGAACTTTTAGCAATACACTGGGCAACAAAATATTTTCGGCCGTATCTTTTTGGAAGAAAGTTTTCAATTTGCACTGATCACAGACCATTACAGTGGCTGTTTTCCCTTAAGGATTGTAGCCAAAAATTAATACGTTGGAGATTGAAACTCGAAGAATATGATTACAATATTATTTACAAAAAAGGTAAATTAAATGCAAATGCAGACGCCCTAAGCCGAATTCCGCGAGAACCCGATGACAAAATTCAAAATTTGTTAAAACAGTACGAAAGCGAATCTGTCCTAGCACAATACCAAGACTACCTAACGAAAAAACAAACAGACAAACCGACCCATACAAATATCATCGAAGTAGTTGGAAACTTATTTAATGCACCGTCAGACAACAGTCTCGCACATTGCGTCAGCAAGGACTTACAAATGTCAAAAGGAATTGCTAAAAAATTTAAAAACTAATTTCAAAATATTGACAAACTAAAATCTCAGAACCCTCAACTTCATAATTTAATTCATCTTAAAGAAAATAATCGTTTTATAATATATCTAATAGCAAAAGAAAATTACTACAATAAACCAACAAAACAAGACATTTTTTACACACTACTACAATTAAGAAGCTTTTGCTTAAAAAATAAAATTCAAAACCTAAGTTTACCCAGAATTGCTTGCGGACGCGACCAACTAAACTGGAACGATGTTAAATCAATGCTCGAATATATCTTCGACAAAACAAACATAGTAATTACAATCTTTAACTTACCAGATAGTACACTCCCAAGCATAGAAATTAATACAAATGAGTCAGACGAAAACATTAACCATTTTCAAAAATTCATGGATAATTTTAATAAAGAATTAAGTAATAAAAATTCTAATAATCAAGATGATAATCAATCTTTAGTTGTCGAAGTGGGGGATGATATTCAAACTATAAATGTAAACAACGAACAACACAATGATAACGATAGTGACGTCACAGTTCATTCTAATCAAGAGAACCCAGTAATCGGCATACCTATTGCTGAATACCCTGTTAATTTCGGAAAAAATCAGATAATCATATCTGAAGTAGAGTTCAACCCTAATTCACCAAAAATTCTGAAACTTTTTGAGAACACAAAACAAAGAATGCTGGTACAATTTTCAAAATCAAACTACGAAAAAGAAATGATTCAATTCCTTAAAGAGTATATCGTACCAAAAGTTAAATATTATTTATATTTTGAAGACGAATTATATGAAAAATTATCTCTAGTTCTCCAGAAAAATTTCACAAATTCACAAATACACATGGTTAAATGCACACAATATCTTACAGACGTCACTAACGAAGAAGAAATACTAGAAATCATAAATAACTACCACACGAGAAAAACAAACCACAGAGGTATTGACGATATAGAGGCACGCATTAAACAGAGGTATTACTGGCCAAAATTAAGAAAAACGGTTCAAACGTATACTAATAACTGTGAAATATGTCAACTTACGAAATATGACAGAAAACCCCTAAATTTAAAATTTAATATAACACCGACAGCAACAAAACCCTTTGAAATTGTGCAAGTAGATACGATAACACTAGAAAACTCTAAATTTTTAACAGTAGTTGACTGATTTCCCAAATTCGCACAGGCGTATAAACTTAATTCCGGACAAGGTATCGAAGTAGCTAATAACTTAATAAAACATTTCACGCACCATGGAATACCAGAGCAAATAATCTCTGATAACGGACTAGAATTTAGAAACTCAGTAGTTAAAGAACTTTTAGACATACACAAAATTCACACCCACTTCATTAGTTCACAAAATCCTCAATCTAACGGAATAATAGAACGTTTCCACTCGACTCTCATAGAACACATTAGATTGTTCAACAATCAGGTAGAATTTTCGAAAGAAACAATTGAAGCTAAAGTAAACTATGCTCTTTTAGCATACAATAATACAATTCACTCTGTTACGAAAATAAAACCATCAGAAATCATATCCGGTCACCTGGAAATAAATGCCCCCTTCAATATAGATATTGATAAACAGCTTGTTAATAACTACATGGAAAATCATAGAAATAAAACAAAAAATTTATATCAAACTATTAATAACAAAATTTTGCAAAATTAAGAAAAAATAATTAGTAAACGTAATGAAACCAGAGAAGAATTACCAATAATTCCTAAAGAAATTTTTGTAAAAAATAAACAAAAACAACAGAAAACAAAAAATAAATTTAAATCCGAAAAATTAAAATCAATTAATAAAAATTTAAAAACTGCCAAATTAGAAACTAAACACGGGACACAATAGAAAAAATCCATCTCTCTAATATAAAACGTCCTAGACAAAAGACTTATAAATTTAATACTCTTCCAGGCTGTTCACATTTGGACAAGGATCGATCATCAAAAACATAACCGAAAATATTGGATTACTACCTATTAGACTGGGACCGGCTAAATTAGAAAAAACAACACACACACTCATCCACTACTACAACCTCAAACCCGTTTTCGAACAATATGACAACCTAAACAACCAATATAATGACCTAAAGACAACGATATCTAATAACTCTAAATATTTACACGAACTTGACAATTATGTGAAAATAATACAATTTATTCGTACGAACATTAATAACAAAATTGATAATATAGAATTTCATACAAATAAAAATAGAAACAAAAGAGGCTTAATAGATGGATTGGGATCAGTTTTCAAAGCCGTTACTGGCAACTTAGATGCAGAAGACGGTAAGAGATATGACAAAATATTAAATCACATGCAAAAGAATGAACACAATTTAGAAAACCAATTAAAACTAGCATACTCGGTAAACCACCAAATTATAACAAATTTTAATAATACCATTTTGGACATACAACATAATGAATCTATTCTGAAATCTAAAATACTACAACTCAGTGAAATAATAAATAACATGCATATTCAAGATATTCTTTTTGCAAAAACTATTTACGATCAATTAATAATCCTATACAACTCGATCCTAGATATCCTACAAGATATCGAAAATTCCATTACCTTTTGTAAATTGAGAACATTACACCCCAGTATAATACATCCAAATGAATTATTATCTGAATTACAAAAAATCTATAAACATTATAAATCCCAATTACCTTTTGAACCAAACTCCGAGAATATTTTAGAATTTGAATCACTACTAAAAGTAGACTGTAAAGTTGAACTATCCCAAATAATTTACTTAATATCAATTCCCATTAACTTTGAAAAGGACTTTGAACTGTTTTACTTGTACCCTATACCAACAATATACGATTCAGAATTTGTAACGATTATTCCTAGTGCAAGATATTTTCTAAAATCTAATACTGAAATAATGCCTCTAAATGACATATGTACTGCAACCAAGGTTTATCAGTGCCCCAATAAATTCTACAACCACCATCAGTCATCATGTGAACAAGAAATCTTACAACAATAGTCCTCTATCCAGCAGTGTCACTATTCTAAAATTAACATAAAAGAAAACCATATCGAAGTAATTCCGGAAATCAATAAATATTTGTTAATATTTCTTCACGAAGATAAAATAACGCTTAAGTGTTTAGACGAAGTAAATATCAAAACTTTGCGCGGAATCTATTTAATAAAAAATGATAAAAATTGTGAAATAATATACAACCAACAAAAATTAATATTTTTGAATAAAGAACAAGGATAACCAATAATTTTGCCAAAATTAAATTTCGCACTTAAAACTTCGACATTAACAAATTTTTCAATAAACCTAAACCCTGTGAAACTAGAAGACATTTCATTAAATCCTGTAGTAACTATTCAAGAAGAAGCCATTAACATCCATGTGCCAAGTGTATGGACTGTTTTGTTATATTTGTTAATAATAATAATTGGACTGTACTTTCTAATAAAATGGATAAAAACCAGGAAACTAAGGAAAACAACCATCACCTCAAAACCGGAAGAAGAACAAATTGAGCTACCAGGAAGTGCTCCTTTCTGATAAGGGAGGAGTTATAGGGTGGAATAGTGCTGACATAGACAGTTAATATTTAAGAACGTGACTTTATGTAGAATTATCATATTACATTATACGTAGTTGTAGTTTAGCCATGAAATATTATTGTATGTTTTAAGTTAGTCTTAGCTCAGAATTTTTACAAGTAGGAACGTCTAAAGTAAAATAAATACTTTTTAAAAACAAAGTTAATTTGTTTAACGTTATAATTTATATATATATATATATATATATATATATATATATATATATATATATATATAATATTTCATCTTTTTGTTGCTATGGGATTCAATATAATGTTTAATAAACATTGATGTCAACGTGCTCGGTGTATAATTTTTCTTGAGAATTTTTGGTAATAAATTTACTTAAAATGAGTGACTCAGAGACAGGGATGTGCGTGTAGTCTACTGCAAGTAATCTACGCCATTTTCTACGTGTAAACAATCATGTAGTCTACGTCTTCATTTTTCATGTAAACAATGTAGACTATGTAGACAATGAAAACACCTGTGTTCACTTAAGTCAGATTCGAAATTTTATCCCTAGAACTAGGGAATTTTAAATGTTGTTAGAGATTTTTATTTTTATTCTAGGGATTACATGAAAAAAAATTAGTTGTGCAGGGAAAAACGTTCAAAATTTGTCAACTGGTTACTGTTAAAAATAGCGCCAAGGAAAACTCCGTCTGATGAGATGGCGCGTTGATCGATTTTAAAAATATAACAATTCGCCCAAGACCCAAGACAGACATTCGTCTAGTAATGTACGAGCACTTGCTTTATTAGTTTTATTATATAAAGACCGATAATGACCCGAGCTCACGAATACGAATACATGTAATAGTTGCAAAGGAATAAATTTAGGTTATGTTGAATATTACAACTTTCAGATGCATTGTCTACAATGTTTACATTGTCTACGTCGCTAGAATTGTCGACATATTGTCTACGTGTAGATGTATACAATTAAAGATTACACGTAGATGCACATCTCTGCTCAGAGATTGATTCTGATATTGAAAATGGTGCAGAGGCTGCATTGGCTACACTGGTTCCAGGAAAATAAAAAAATTGTATGAAGAAACGTACAAAAAAATTGACAGTTGGTGTGCGGAGAAAAACGTTGGGTACATTACAGAAAAGGTAGTTATAGCCTATTCTTCGGGAAATTTCTTTCTTGTTGCAGAGCACCGCCGAAAGCAATGCCTGGTATATTCTTTAGCATTTGGGAGGCCGAAGAACTCTACAATTTTTTTAGGTACGAGGGTCGTTCAATAAGTCCTTAGAAAATCCAAGAGATGGTGCTCGTAGTATCGAAAATGATTTTTTTCCAGTAAGCAGCACTCCTAACTAGTCAACTGTTAGAGTTTTAGCTTTAGCCGTCACGTAGTTTCATTGTTGTTGTCAATTGTAGTAAAAAACTTTTGATTGTTTATAATAATGGATAAAAGTGAGTTTCGAGCGGTGGTTAAACATCTGTATTTAAAAGGCTTAACGCCGAAAGAAATTAAAGCTGAGTTGGATGAAGTTCATGGCACATATGCTCCTGTGTTTGCAACTGTTTACAATTGGGTGAATGAGTTTAAACGTGGCCGTACATCCACAAAAGATGAACATCGTTCCGGACGCCCTGTAGAAGTGTCTACCCCCGAAATGATTGACCAAATCCACGATATGGTTTTAAGTGACCGACGAATCAAAGTGCGCGAAATAGTTGAGGCTACAGGCATATCACAAGGCACAGTCGCTTTAATTTTGCACGAAAAATTAGGTGTGAAAAAAATCTCGGCAAGATGGGTGCCGCGGTTGCTCACAGTGGAGAATAAACGCAATCGTGTGGTGGACTCTGAGGCTGTTTTGGCGCTTTTCCGTCGTAATCCTGAAGATTTTCTGCGTCGATACATAACTGTGGATGAGACTTGGATACATTACTATACTCCAGAGACAAAAGAACAGTCAAAACAGTGGATTTTTAAAGGCGAACGGGCTCCGAAGAAGGCGAAGACGGAGAAATCGGCTAGCAAGGTTATGGCAACGGTCTTTTGGGATGCACGCGGAATCATCTTCATCGACTATTTGGAAAAGGGAAAAACGATAACAGGAGCGTATTATGCGTCGTTATTGGACCGGCTGAGTGAAGAAATAAAAGAAAAACGTCCTCATTTGAAACGCAAAAAGGTCCTTTTTCATCAAGACAATGCACGTGTGCACACCTGCGCAGTTGCGATGGCCAAAATAATGGAATTAAAGTTCCAATTATTGCAACATCCACCGTATTCACCAGATTTGGCCCCCAGTGACTTTTTCTTATTTCCAAACTTAAAGAAATGGCTTGGCGGACGAAGGTTTACGTCCAATGAGGAGGTCATCGCCCAAACGGAAGCCTATTTTGAGGAGCTTCCGAAATCCTACTTTTTGGACGGCTTAAAAAATTTGGGAAAACGATTAGAGAAGTGTATAGAGCTAAAAGGAGATTATGTAGAAAAATAAAAAAAAATCTACCCAAAAAAAGTGTTTTTTCTACTTTTTTCTAAGGAGTTATTGAACGACCCTCGTATACCACCTATGGTATTTATACCTACAGGAAGCGTGCAACACTTAAAATTTCTGTAGGTTAGAAAAAACCGTTGATGTTCAGTATGAGTAGGTCGAAGTTGTGCGTACTTGCGAAACATTGCTAAACAGTTGATTCCATCCATAAACCCTTCAGTTAACCAAGAAGAAGTATTAAGAACGACATCAAATGTTCAATTTAGTAATTGTGTTTTAAATATTTATCATAAATAAACAGTTATAATAGGTATTTAGTACTTTTACTTTTACGCATTAAATTGTCATTTTTAAGCACTAGTACTTCATTTAACAACGGAAATGACAATCGAAAAGTTGTTGTTATAATACGCTAGTATAAAAAAACAATTTCAAGACTCAAAACGAAGTCAATAATGGTATGTTGCTAGGCTAGAAATGAAAAAAAAATTAAAAAACGTATGCGCACTTAAAATAAATTCGTTCTGTCAACTGTCAACATGACAAGTTTCTGTTTTGTTTGTATCCCTGGTAACTATTGAAATAAGCGCGTATTTAAAACTTTTTTCAGTTTGAAAATAAAAAGCATTATGTTAGAATTCAAATATAATTATGATATATTGTTCATGTATACAAATATACACATTTATTTGCATGAAATAATACAAGTTATGGAACAGCTTCCCACAGGAAAGTGCTGATAACAGCACTACTGCAGCCATGAACCCAGAAGAACTCTCCTATTACATTTATATTATATTTCATTTTGTCTTTGTAAACGTAGTTAGTAAGTCAGTTACAAGTTAGAATCCAGTCTGTAAACACATAATCTTGAGTTGTACTTTTTCGTTGTTTAAAAATAAATTTTTTTATAGTAAACTCTAATTCGGTTTACGTAAATAGCGCTGTCACGGTAGGATTCCCAGACGAATTTAAGCAAAATAAATCCGTTTCGTTTTAACGATTTACTGGGAATTTGCAACGAAAATCGTCGCTGAGTACTTCGCATCGTAACGAGTGTATATCGTGCCACACCGCAGAAGTCTCCAGCCCTGAGGAACACAGAGCTGCCAGTCGACATCCCAGGACTCCTGTTACGCTGAATACGAAGCAGAAGCCCATGGACAAGCTGATAATATTTCTGTAAGTACTAATGTCCTTTAGAAATATCAGTGAAAATCAATCAGATTCAGAGAATACAGACACAAGTTCAATAGTTTCTTGTAACTCACCAACCCCTAGTATAACAGAAAATAATATAATAGTTGAAAATTTAATCGAAGAGATAAATAATTTAAATATAACAGAAATGACGACCCCAACACTTAAAAAAGAATTTCTTGACATGGTCCCCGAATTTTACGGAGACGCAAAACTCTTATCAAGATTTATTGAAGTTTGTGAGAAGTTAGTGAATACATTCTATAACGTAACTAACCCAAATGACTTCCAAAATGAGTATTTAATGTCAAGCATATTATCAAAAATCAAAGGTGAAGCTGCTTCCAATATTGCAACTTGCACTATTTCTAGTTGGGCTGTCTTAAAAAAGGCTTTAATAGATACTTATTCTGATAAACGCGATTGTTATACGCTTAATATTGAAATGTCTGAATTAAAACAAAACAATGAATCCGCGTTTGAATTTTATAACAGAGTTAAAGAAGTTTTGAATTTACAAATCGCGTACATATCCACGCAAATAAAAGCTGAAGAACAAGCCGTTCTAATAGGATATTTTCAAAATTACGCAGTAAGAATTCTCTTGAGAGGGCTTAAAGAGCCCTTAGGTAATTTAATGCGCACTAAAAATCCATCAGATATGAACACCGCGCTTAATATGTTAACTAACGATTTTCAAATAGATAGTTACTCACGCACACATCAAAAATTTAAGACAATACCCAAACCAAAACAATTTATCAACAACACACATAACAGACCACCGTATAGACAATCCCCTCAATTAATGTACCGACCGATTCCACATAATACCATCAACACCAACATAATTTCCAACACCAGAATGCAAAACAAAATAACGTATTCAAATCTAACCCTAACCAAAAATTCCCTAAACCTACACCAATGACTATCAGTACACGGCAAACATTTGTACCTAAGCCCGGACCTGCAGGCTACAGTTCAGGTTACAATCAACCGCGATCTCAACAATTCGCGTACCGTCAATACCCACAAACGCAACAGAGACAAAACTTTACATTCGAAGAACTTCATAACACAGAAGTTAATGACATAAACGACGAACCAGACACTGACGAACATTACATTGCTAATTACCAATCAAATGTCGATACCGAATATTACGAACTAGAATCAGACTCCGATCCAAACTATTTTTTAGAAATAGCCGCCTCGGAAACGCCATCGAACTAATGAATCTTGCCTATAATCAAAGCGAGCTACCTTTCCTTATTTTTCCAGAACATAACTTAAAAGTCCTACTCGACACAGGAAGTACACGTTCATTCATTAAACCAGAAATTGCAAATAAATATTTTAATAGTGAAATTAAATATGATCCTTTCAAAATTACTACTGCACATGGAAACTCAACCGAAAAATTTAGCTTAGTACTACCCTGTTCAAAAATATTCAAAAAACATAATATTAATCTTAAATATTATTTATTCGATTTCCATAACCAATTTGATATTCTATTAGGACTAGATAACTTAAAAACATTAGAAGCGATCATTGACTTAACACGCGATAAGATAATAACACCAACAGCTGAGATAAAAATTCACTATCACACTGTAACACCGCGTCCTCACTATGTCACGATCCCACCTAAGTCTGAGAAGATAACAAAGTTCTATGTTGATAACATTGAAAATGGCGAAGTGTTTGTCCCGGAAACTCATATCAATAACATCATAATCCCCGAAGGTATCGCAAAAATCGAAAATAATATCATTTACTATCCAACGATAAATCCAAGCGAAAAGGAATATATTATAGACACCACAAATAATATCTGTGCTGAATCGTTAGAAAATTTTGAAATTAATAATATCAATCATAATTTACAAAATTTAAATAATAGCTTTGATTTTTCTAAAATACGAACTGGTCACATGAATTCAGAGGAAAAATTCGCAATCACGAAACTAGTGAAAGAGTACACCGATATCTTTCATACGGAAGATAAGTCGTTATCTTTTACGAACGAAATAAAACACCATATACGGACAAACGATGAAATCCCGATTTATTCAAAAACGTATAGATACCCGGAAGTACATCGCAATGAAGTAAAAGATCAAATACAAAAAATGTTGAGTCAAAATATTATTAGGCCGTCACATTCCCCCTGGTCATCCCCTGTCTGGATTGTACCGAAAAAATTAGATGCAACGGGAAAGAAAAAATGGCGCATCGTTATCGACTATCGTAAATTAAACGATAAGACAATTGACGATAAATACCCAATTCCGAATATTAACTCATTACTAGACAAACTTGGCAGATGCCAATACTTCACAACCCTAGATTTGGCCTCCGGTTTCCACCAAATCGAAATGCACAAGGACGACATTCAAAAGACCGCGTTCAACACTGAAAATGGACATTTTGAATTTCTCAGAATGCCATTCGGTCTTAAAAATGCACCCGCCACCTTCCAGCGCGTTATGGACAATGTATTAAGGGGTTTAACAAATGAAATTTGTATTGTGTATCTTGATGACGTTTTAATATTTAGTACCAGTCTACAAGAACACATGGAAAACTTAAGAACTGTTTTTAAACGACTTCAAAAGGCTAATCTAAAAATCCAGCTCGATAAATCCGAGTTTCTTCAAAAAGAAGTTGCATATTTAGGCCATATAGTAACTCCCGAAGGCGTCAAACCTAACCCTGATAAAATTAATGCAATAAAGAATTATCCATTACTAAAAACCACAACGCAAATAAAAGGATTTTTAGGATTATTAGGATATTATCGAAAATTTATTAAGAACTTTGCTAAACTCACCAAACCATTACCTAAATGCCTCAAGAAAGGCGTAGAGATCAAAATTAATGACCCCGAATATGTTAAATGCTTTAATACTTGTCAAAATCTACTCGTAAATGAACCAATCCTTCAATACCCGGACTTTACTAAACCATTTAATCTTACAACCGACGCTAGCAACCATGCAATTGGTGCTATTTTATCCCAAGGTAATGTTGGCTCAGATTTACCTATCTCATATGCTAGTAGAACTCTAAATGATTCGGAACAAAATTATTCGACGATCGAAAAGGAATTACTCGCCATAGTTTGGGCAGTAAAATACTTTCGACCATATCTTTTCGGCAGAAAATTTAAAATCATAACGGACCATAAACCATTACAGTGGCTATTCTCTCTGAAAGAACCCAACTCTAAATTAGTAAGATGGAGATTGAAATTGGAAGAGTTCGATTATGAAATTTTGTATAAAAAAGGAAAATTAAACACGAACGCTGACGCTTTGAGCCGCATTCCATGTAAAAACGAAAAACTTGTTCAAAATTCAAATACTGAAGAAGATTCATCACCTTCGACTCAGTATAAAAATTATTTAGACAGTAAACTAACTAAATCAGATAAAGAGTATAAAATCTTTGAAGTAGAAGCAGACCTCTTTGATTCACCCTGTAACGAAAGCCTAGCACATTGTGTTAGCAAAGACCTAGTAATGTTAGATGGAATAGCAAAAGAATTCGCACAAAAATTTCAAAGTATAGATAAACTAAAAAATCAAAACCCTAAATTATATAATTTAGTTTACCTAAAAGACCAAAATAATAGATTCATTATTTACCTAATAACGAAAAACTATTATAAGCAAAAACCTACGAATCAAGATTTATTCTATACCCTTCTAAATCTAAAATCAGATCAAATATTTAAATATACCAAAATTAGGTTGCGGACTTGACCAACTGAATTGGACTAACGTTAAACCTATGATAGAATTTATTTTCAGAAATAGTAGTACAGTAATAACCGTGTATAATAAACCAAATAATAAAATACCACCGTTCGGACTTAATGTTAATGAAACTAAAGATAATTGCGATGATTTCTTTAATTATATGGACGAATTTAATAAACAATTAGAACAGAATAAAACCAACGAACACGACAACGAATCCTTAATTGTAGAAGTGGACGCCAGAACTCAAATTTCAAACGATGAGTCCGACGATAGTGACATTACCGTACATTCCAACCCCGAAAACCCTATAGTTGGAATACCGATCAGTGAATTACCAGTAAATGTAGGTAAAAATCAGTTGATTATTACGGAAGTTGAACATTCACCATCTAATCCAAAAGTAACAAAATTACACTTAGATAAAATGAGAGTTAATGTACAATTATCCCAAAATAACTTTGAAAATGACGTTGTAAATTTTGTTAAAAATTATGTAGTTCCAAAGGTCGTATATTATTTATATTTCGAACAACCTATATATGAAAAATTTAGTCATATTTTACAGAAACACTTTAAAAATTCTGAAATTAAATTTATAAAATGCAATATTAAATTAATAGATATAGAAAAGGAAGATGAAATCACTGATACTATCCGAAATTACCACGAAGGTAAAACCAACCATCGCGGAATTAACGAGACCCATAATCAGATAAAAAGAATATACTATTGGCCAAATCAAATTAAAACTATTACCGACTTTATTAACCAATGTGAAATCTGTTTAAAATCAAAGTACGAACGTAATCCCTTAAAACTTAAATTTAATATTACACCTACCCCGAATAAACCTTTTGATATCATACACATTGACTCTTTAAGTTTAGAAAACCACAAGTTTCTCACAATAATCGACGCGTTCTCTAAATACGCCCAAGCGTATGAAGTTAGTTCAACTAATGCAATCGAGATAAGTAATAAATTAACAAAATTCTTCTCACACCACGGTATCCCTAAGACGATTATATCAGATAACGGACTAGAATTCAAAAACACTGTTCTACGTGAATTGCTAAGCTTGCACAAAATAGACATCCATTTCATCAGTTCGCAACATCCCGATTCCAATGGCCTCATAGAACGATTTCATTCCACGTTGATAGAACACATTCGCTTATTTAATTTACAAGACCATTTCAAAAATGAAACGATAGAAAATAAAGTTCACTTTGGCTTATTAGCATATAATAACACTCATCATACTTCCACAGGTTTAAAACCAACAGAAATTATTAACGGACACTTTGAAACTAACTCACCTCTTGAAGTAGAATTAGAGAAACAAATTACACAAGACTATGTTCAAAAGCATAAAGAAAAAACAAAATTAGCCTATCAAAATATTAATGAGCGAATGCAAAATAAAAAATCTACTCTAATTAATAAACTAAATGAAAATCGTGAAAATTTACCCAACATACCCGAAACAGCCTATATACAAAATAAGCAAAAAGTTAATAAAACACGCCAACCGAAATTCAAAAAAGAAACTATTAAAACAATAAATAAAAACTTAAAAACGGCAGAAATTAAAACAGATACGAAAGACAATAGAAAACAGACTAAAATTCACCTATCTAACATTAAACGACCAAGGAAACTTTATAAAACTATTAATAAAAATCCCAATCTTCCAGGACCAAGTACTTCACGTACACCCGCGGACTAGACATCAGAAACGATAAAACATAACGAGTTAGAATTGAAATTAAAAATAGAACAATTGTTGCATATTGTTGTCGGCGGAACTCATAATTTAAATAAATTCAGTATTTATGATATTTACAATAAATTATAAACATTGTTTAACAAGATATAGAATGTTCATTAACCTTTTGTAAACTTCATGCAATGCATCGAAGCATTATCAAAACTAACAAATTTTATTCAGAATCAAATAAGATTTATAAAGATTATAATAATGAATTCCTGTTAGAACCCATAAAAAATATACCAAAAATTCAAAAATTAATTACAGTAAATTGTAAGGTTGATTTAAATAAAACTATTTATTTGTTTAGAACTTCCATTAAATCATGAAACTAGTTTGAGTTATTCCACCTTTTACCTATTCCTAGTAAACTTGAAACGGAACTTGTGAATGTTATTTTAAATAAAGAATACTTTTTGAAATCTTTTATTTATCAAATTAAATATCTGAAGGACAGATGTACTAAAGGAACTGTTTATCAATGCTTAAATATGATCGACAACACGAATGAGAAGTCCTGCGAGAAGAACATCATCCTGCATAACAACAACAAAACCTGCCAATACACTAAAATAAACAACAAGAAGACACCACATAGAGACCGATAATATTAGACGACTTCAAGATAAAATTTGATGAATTACAAACACCAAGATCGATAGTAGAACTCAACAGCATACAAGACCTTAAACTACCCATAAATAAATTTGAAGACATCGAAGACTACGACACTACTGCCGATATCTCAAATTACTCAATATTATACGTAATTTTATTTATAAGTTGCAGTTACAATACTTGCAGCTTTCCTCAGAAGTCCAGAAGAATCCACGACCATGAACTCCAGCCTAGGCGTTCAACCCCCCAACAGCAGCAGCCCCAGCTGAATCTTCCCGGGGATGCTCAATTCTAAGGAGGGAGGAGTTATGGAACAGCTTCCCACAGGAAAGTGCTGATAACAGCACTACTGCAGCCATGAACCCAGAAGAACTCTCCTATTACATTTATATTATATTTCATTTTGTCTTTGTAAACGTAGTTAGTAAGTCAGTTACAAGTTAGAATCCAGTCTGTAAACACATAATCTTGAGTTGTACTTTTTCGTTGTTTAAAAATAAATTTTTTTATAGTAAACTCTAATTCGGTTTACGTAAATTACATATAAAGACATTCACTTTTTAACGAGTCTCTAAATATTTTTCTATAAATTATTATAAACATTCCTAATCTTTAATATTTAAATGTTGTTTCATATGTTTCTTTAAGTTACAATTTTTTAAGAATTTCTTATTGCAGATTGAACATTCATGTTGTTTCATATGAACTTTCAAATAACAGCTTTGTATAAATTTCTTGTTGCAAATTGAACATTGATAATCGTAAATACCTGCATGCCTTTTCATATGAATTTTAAAATGACAGCTTTGTATAAATTTCTTGTTGCAAATTGAACATTCAATGTCGTATATACCTTTATGCATTTTCATATGAATTTTAAAATGACAGCTTTGTATAAATTTCTTGTTGCAAATTAACATTCATAGTCTTAAATACCTGCATGTATTTTCATATGTACTTTCAAACTACCCTTTTCTATAAATGACCTTTTGCAAATTAAACATTTGTAATCTTTAATACCTTTATGTATTTTTAGATGTCTAATCAAATCACCTTTTTGTGAAAATTTCTTTTTGCAAATTGAACATTCGTGATCTTTTATACCTAAATCACATTTC
This sequence comes from Pterostichus niger, assembly GCA_947425015.1. Classification (NCBI taxonomy): domain Eukaryota; kingdom Metazoa; phylum Arthropoda; class Insecta; order Coleoptera; family Carabidae; genus Pterostichus; species Pterostichus niger. The sequence goes on from OX380337.1 coordinate 13,540,506, forward strand.
ATATGTGCGCTCAAATTAGATTTTCTGCTAAATTCTTTATTACAAATTAAACATTCTGTTCTTGTTATATTTTTAAGATGATTTATCAAATGGCTATGGAACTTTACTTTATCTGTAAACATGTTTTTACACACTGAACATTGAAACTCTTGACTGTCTGTGTCTGTATTGGAATTAGTTTCATCCTTATCCAATGCATTGCTAACTTCACTAGTAACACTTGAACCACCATCTTGTTCATCATCAGATCCAGACTCGCTGCGTGTACAGACAAGTTGCTGGGCATGTTCTCGGTCTGCGCTGTCTTTAGATGCAAGAGATTCTTCCTCGACGTCGATTTTATTTTCAACAACAATATTGGAATCAACTTGTTCTTCTGATGGCAGCAGTGCATCTTCATTTTCATCTGGAAGATTTAATTTGATAATAAAAACTTCATCGACATCCAATTCGTCCTTGTCGACGATGTAATCTTCTATTATAGTTTTCTGATCTAACAAATTGATATCCTCATTGAGAACACTAGAACCAGCATCTTGTATATCATCTGATAATGTTTCGATCTTCACAAGTTGCTGGTATGCAAGAGGTTCTTCTTTTATATCGATGGAATCATCGACCTCAATTGTCTGGTCATGTTGTTCTTCCCATGACAGCAATGCATCTTCATTCTCTTCAAGAAATAAATGAAAATCATTTTCATCGTTTATCAGTTGTTCACAATTAATTACTCGGATTTGTAATTCGCTGGAACTCTGGTCCGAGGTGATGTTGCTTCCTTGCAATGTTTTTATATAATCAGTCAAACGACTATAGTTGTCCAAACACTTTTTCTTAAACGCGGAATAAGAGCGAAGTGTTGTGAGGCACGAGGAACAGATATATACAGGATCCTTTGAGTTCAAAATCGTCTGAAACAAAAGAAAATCATAAAAAATAAATAATTTTTATTAACATATCGATCTTTTTCAAATATCTACCGAGTTACAATATAGGGGGGATTTTCTAGTGAGACTTAGTTGAAGAAGAAATATATATACAGCAACCTAGAGAGATGCGTCCCGCACAAAAGATGTAGAAAGTAGTTCATGCACGTACATTTAAATTTCCATCACCTCATACTTATTTCTTTGTAAAAGAATGAAGTATACAATTCCTTAAAATTGGCTATACTGATCCTGATGTCATGAGACTTTCGGAATCTATAATAGAGATAGTTTTACATACTTAAAACGACGTCCATAACTGAGAACTCAGAAATTAAGTAATGCATTAGTGATAGCATTGATTAGGTAAGAAGGAAAAGAAGCCTTTGTGTTAACATCAGCTTTGACTTTTAGTCAAAAACTCTTTACTTATTTATTTTTAATATGTTTAATAATATTTAATTTAAAATTGTGTTCGGGGATCTAAATAATATCAAGCCGGCCCTGCATGCCACGGAACTGCCTTGCAAACAGCTGATGTGAGTCGTAGAGGTTATAGAAACGTAAGTTTATACTAACTTAAAATAAAACACTGTAGCATAACTAATATCAACTTACAAGTTCTGGTAGAGCATATTTAACAATTGTAAATATTTCATCTGCTGTATCATCGAGTAACACTTTCTTTAAACTCTTGTCAGTATCCGTTAAACACACGAAACAAATATTTTTCAAAACATACATTGTTGTAAATAAAACAAACACTTAAGTAAATAATAGCATTTAATATTTAGCTATAAATTTAGAACAAAAGCACGAATAGTATTTGAATAATCTACAAGAATTGTTCTATTCAAACTTCAAACCCCTACGTCTGGAAATAACAACACAACAGATTCGTATTCCTACCGTTTTACAAAATGTTCTCAATCCGTTTCATCACAAATTATACAGTGTGTTGAATATATGGTAGATGGCTCAATGGTATCAAGTCGGACTGTAAAATTAAACAGCTAGGATCGATTCCTACAGCCAACAAACTTTTTTAACCAAATTAAAATTATTCACGCACATAAATATATAACTTACCGAGATCTGGTAGCGTCATACTGAATAGTGGGTAATATATATATATATATATATATATATATATATATATATATATATATATATATATATATATATATATATATATATACCGGATGTAACACTAAAAGTGAAACATAGGCGTTTAACATGGCAAATCAGTTTTTCCGTGCGCATTGCTTCCCTAATTATTTTAGGAAAAAATGTTTCAAATAAATGTTGTAAAGCATAAAATTCTACATCCGAATCAATGAACAAAATTCATTTTGACTATTTTATAACTGCAGAAATTAAATTTGAAAATTCACATAATTTCAATTTAATAGTAATAGCCATGGAATTAAAAATAAGAGATGATTTAATATATTAAAATTAAAATTTTACGTTTAAAAAATAATTTTTAAAAATGTGTCATCTCTTAGAAACCTTTTTTCAATTTTTATGAACAAAATTCACTCACTTTAATCAGGAAATATATTCTGAATTGGAGCAGAATAGTATATTGAATATATTGAACAACAAACGTGGAATGGTATCCATTTCCTAGGAGTATAAAAATTGTAGCATGAGCCGAATTGAATTTTACTTTCATGGACATTCCATGCGAGTTGTACTTTTTCTACGACTATAGTATTATTTCCTGAATAATTTATATTTCAACAATAAATTTGTCCTTGTTTCACCATTCCAATATTTGAAAATTCTAAATAAGCATCCTAGCAACGGCCGATTTTACCATTCCAATGTCTGACAATCCTAAATTAGTAACGTAGCAACATAATAAAAAATAAATAACATTTCGGTTTTTACAAACGTCAGTCAATATATTGTGTTTTGTGCGGTAAAAATGGAGAGTGTTTGCGACTAGAATCTTGAATTAACACCACCAAATATATTAGAAGCTGCAAAAATAACATTTAATTGTATTATCCGAAAAATCAAGAAAAAAAATATGAGCTAACATGAATTATTTATGAATTGGCGAAATGATTAAAAGAATTGTCAAAACATTACATTTAATATAACTAACAATAAATAATAATAATTCTCTAATTTACGTTTATGTTATTTTTAAGGCATACGTTCTTATATTCTTCATGTGTGATTTAGATGAAAATTGCACCTGTACTGAAATGAAATGACCTGTTTCGAAATATTTACAAAACATTTATTTCGCACGATGCTTGCAATGTACCTCATTTTCCTAACAACAAACATACAATGAGCAGATTTCTAAGTGGTCCTAGAAAAATAATAGTACACTTACATTTCTGACGACAGCTTTAATTTAGTAGATTCAGTTCTTGCTATAGAGTGTCTAACTGCAATTGTCCGTCAGTACGATGGTGTGGATAGCGTTACGGAATTCGAATTCCGTTCAATAAAGTACTATTTTATAACCACTAAACAGTATCATCATAAAGTAGTTATGGTGCAGTTGAACATAAAGTTGTTTCAAAAACTATTTAATTCATTACTCATAAAACTCTACTTATAATAAAATAAATAAATAAATATATATCACTTTTTGAAACTAAAATGTCCTATTTTAGAATTCAAATATAATTATAATGTATTGTTTATGTACTATTGACTAATTCGAATGTTCGCGCTTCGATGTTGATACTATCTTCATGTATATTGTTACTAGGGTTACTTGACTTGTTGAATTTAGACTTGATGTATGTGTGTCACTCGTGCAAATTCACGGTTCTATTTTTGTATATTTAAATAGTGAAATAAATAAACAGTTCCTAAATCGGTTGTATTAATTAAAAGGTTATGGGCCCAGAACACGTGTGAAATTGGTGATCCTGATAAATTATGACCAATTGAAGTTTTTGGAAGTTACGTATTTCGTGCAGTGAGAACGATTGTTTCAAGGAATTGTGGTGTTCTGTTGTCAATAAAGAAAAAAAGAAAAAAACTACGTGAACCTGTTGAGAAATCACAATGACAGATAGGTTAGACCTGAATAGTTTAAACCGAGGGGATAACCACTGAGGTAATTTGGTGTACATGGTTCAGGTATTCTATAGGTAATGCGGGTAATCCATAGGTAATACAGGAAATATACAGGTAATATAGGAAATCCAAAGGAAATACGGGTAATCCACAGGTAATCCACGAGGAAATACGGGTAATCCACAGGTAATACAGGTATTCCGAGAGGTATTCCTTGGGTATATGAACAGTAGTATTGGCACAGGGGAAGTGTGCAACATGTACCGAAAAATGTCGAACACATACGAATATTAACGATCACTAGAATCCGCGCTAGAACTGCTGATGTTGTGATACGTATAACGTGTGAGCTTGCTTATGAGTTATTATTTTTAGCTCGAGTTATAGTGATCAGTATATGTATTAATATTATCAATTTATAATATTGTAACAGGTAAGTTTTATTTAAGATAACTATGAAGAACTTATCATTCTTTGTTGTTTTTTCATTTTTGTTATATAATTTTTAAGATTACCGGCCAATTTTATAGGGAACTTACTAGAAAGTAGTAATAAAGTCAATCAAACGAGTGAAAACAGATGCATTCATTAACAGAATAAGGGGCGTAAACATGCGAGTTTTTAGGTGGATTTATAACTGACTAGAACATAGAACATAATCTACCACAGAAATCATAGAATTTGGCCATATGGAAACTGATGTATCCATTTATAAGAGACATAACGCACAGAGAACATAATTTAGCACAGAAAAAGTATTGACAAAAGTTCAATTTTCTATGTCTGTGTTATGTGGCTCTATGTTTTTCGTGTATTTTCATTATATTTCGATGCACTTCTAGTGAATATTTAGAGTAAACACCACGAGATAATGTCATTGCACAAATTAAAAGCATTTCTCGCCCATATTTAAACGAATGAATATCAAAAAACATTATATTGGTATTGTTCCTTGCGCGATATTATAAAACCCTCATACGAAATCCTATGTTTTCTGTGCCAAATTATGTTCTATGTCAGTTATAAATCCTTCGAGTTGAGGAACTGATTGCTACTTGTTAGCCATACATTTTTAATATTGCATCTTTATGCAACTCTATTTGAAGAACAAGAAGGCACAGACAAGAAAATATAAAATAAAAACTGATACTACATTGTATGATATACATGAATACTTTTGTTTAGTTGTTTCAAATACTTTTAAATTTTGCTCCGGACGCAAGAACTGCTAGTTACGGCTTTGATTAAAAAGTTTTAGCATATTCCTTAAATACAACTCCAATTAATGCTACATCAACTGAAAAATGAGGAATAGGTTGTCTTAGTACGTGGTACAGTATAAATGAAACAGGATATATCGAACTATCGGATATAAATGAGCATGGATTCAAAGACATAAAATATTACGTATGTACCATATCAAACGTGAAAGCTATCACAGACAAGAAAGAAGATGGACCGCAGGATCAAGATAACGAGTTTTTAAATTTAAAGTTAAAAGGAAATTCAATACATATTATAAAAAAAAAATCAGTAAATCTTTGAAAGACAAAGCTATAAAAAATTCTAAAATGTAACAGTCTAATGATGATAGTTCCTCATCAGAATTATCAAATGATGATCATATAATATTAGATGACAGTACACATTTAGAAGATTTTACTATAGAAGACACAGAAATAAAAGAGACCGAGATTACGATTGAACAAGAGAAGTATTTCAGTATTTTTTACGATGATCGATGGTATGTTGGAAGAACTATAGAAATTTTACCAGAATCTAAATATAAAATCAAATTTTTGAAAGAGACATTGGACAATTTTTCGTGGCCAAAATTAGATGATATACAAATTGTACAGAAAAAGTTTGTATTTTTTGGACCCATTCAAATGATTGGTTCAGGGCCAATGCAGATACGCCGTACTGACAGACTTCAAATACAAAAATTATACAAATCGTTTAAAAAAGAATTTCATGATAACTTCTAAATATAACTAGATTATTTTTGTTTTTTTTATTATTATTTTAATATTATTTATGTTATTATTTCAGTTTTAGATTATTATTATTACCAAAGATTGTTAAAATTTTATATATTTTTTCAATAATAAAGGTTGCAATAATTTTTTAAAAATTATTTTCAAATTGTATTCAATCGAAATACCCTTATAATGAAAGTTATTAATCATTACATGAACATCCAAAAGTAAATACATGTGTAAAAATGAGTTTAATCTTATAGTAATAATTGTAATTATTATTGTTTTTTTAATTAAAAAATCTGCTACAGTCGAATGCCACAGCCAATAATGAAAAAAAGGAATGATGATATATTTATTTTTTTCTATATCAGTTTTTAAAGTTTGCTTTGTTCAACTCAAAGTAGAGGAATAAGTAGCACTTTAACCGCAAGGATAGATAAAATCCTTTAATTTTCAAACTTGTTTCAAACAAACTCCACAACAACTGAAACTACTGAGATTTGAAAATTGTGATTAAAGAATAATTTAATTTATAACTGGTTTTTCATATTTTTTTCTTTAGAATCTGCTATAGAACAAATAGAATTTTACACATGACGATAATATTAAATTATTGATTCGCGAAAAATAATTTTCGTGACTTAGCACTTTCAGCTCATCGATAAAATCTAATTTTATTGTTTTTTATAAAAAATCACTATTACTTTACTTTATTAAAAGTTTGATTTTATATGGTGAAATATAGCTTCCAGAGATAAATAAATATCTCCGAGGATATTCCAAAGGAAATACAGGTAATCCACAGGAAATATGGGTAATCCACAGGTTATACAGGTAATTCAACAAGTAAAACAGGTAATCCACAGGAAATCCAGGTAATCCACAGGAAATACAGGTAATCCACAGGAAATACCGGTAATCCATGGGTAATACAGGTATTCCAGGGGAAATCCGAAGTACAGGAAATTCGGTGTACAAAATTTTGGGAAGTGGTTAACCCCTCGGTTTAAACAAATTCGATGGTAATAACTATAACCAGTGACGATTTCAAATGAACTGTGCGCTTCTTGCAAAAGGGTGATAATATTATATCGAGTAATCCACCCAACGATCTATTTAGAAAAAGTATTTATTAAAACTTTGTGAGTACAAGAAAACGTGTTTATTTTTTGTGGTTCATTAAAACAACTGTCAGTGTCTCGCGTTAAATTGGTTAAGTAGTACATGTTTTTCAATAATAGATGGTGACACGTGTAATATTTATATATTTAACAAAGGGTTGTACAACATCGTCCATGCGGTTGAGCACAAGCCGGCAGTAGACGGGAACCCGCAGATAACATGGGTAAAGAAAGATGCAACAGCGATGTTAATCTTGACATCTGCGTTGGACTATTGCCAGATCACTTTGATTGAGAATTGTGAGTCATATCATCAGATTATCGGTAAGCTTGATTCTATTTACATGCAAAAGTATGACTCCAGCAAGATGATCGCGCACGAACGATTTCACCAGTACCGCATGAAAGACAATGACAGCCTTGCTCAACACATTGCAAATGTTGAAAAATTGGCAAAGAAGTTGAAGGACATTGGTGAAACAATCAGTGATGCGGCAATAATGACAAAAATAATTAGCACCTTACCGTCGAAGTTCCGAAATTTTCGACAAGCATGGCTATCAGTCAGTGAAGACAAACAAACATTGACAAATCTGACAGCTAGATTAGTCGACGAAGAAGCAAATTTGTCAATGACTGAGCAGTTTGAGACCGCATTCACAATATCGTCTGGGAGAAATTCATCAGGGAAAACGCATAAAACGACGAAGTACACCAAGTTTCCATCAGCTGGATAGAACAAGCAGAAATCGGATAACCAGATCCAACCCAAGGGGATATCCAATGTTGTCTGTTATCTGTGCAGAAAGAGAGGGCATAATATTCGCGCTTTTGTTTTTGATTTATAGCTGAATGTTGAATGCTATTATTTACTGAAGTGTTTGTTTTATTTACAACAATGTATGTGTTGAAAAATATTTGTTTCGTGTGTTTAACGGATACTGACAAGAGTTTAAAGAAAGTGTTACACAATAATACAGCAGATGAAATATTTACAATTGTTAAATATGCTCTACCAGAACTTGTAAGTCGATATTAGTTATGATACAGTGGTTTATTTTAAGTTAGTATAAACTTACGTTTCTATAACCTCTACGACTTACTGTTATATATATACGAGCCCAAAATCATAATAGTTCGGCCGGCACAAAATTTTCCCTAATTGACATTTAATTTACTACAAAAAACCTAATAAGTATTTTATCCTTACAAAAATTATATTACTACCTTAAAATACATAATTTTAACTTTAAATAGCAACAAAAATTATATAGTTTTAATAACAATTAGGTTTTAAATAAAATAAATTAAACTATAATAGACGATTCAGAATAGTTCGGCCACTTATACATATTGCATAAAGTTGTCGGTGTTTGATTCAACTGTTGACATAACAATTGATACATTGTTGAAATCAACAAGATACTTGTCATTTGTTGTAAGTGATAAGTTTTTACACTAAAATGGCTCGAGGTAAAGCACTTAGTCAAGATTTAAGAATGTCCATAATTAATGCGTATAAGAATGGAATTTCGGCACGAAAAATTTCGATTTCAGATTCGATTCCGCGATCTACAGTTCAATATATTATTAATTTGTTTAAAGAAAATGGAAATGTCATGGAAGGTACAAAAACTGGTCGCCCATCATCAACTTCTAATGCTGATCATCGAGCTTTAAGAAAAATTGTAAAACAAAATCGCCGATTAAATGCTCGAGATATTACCGTACAATGGCGGGAAATGATTGGAAAATAAATTTCTGTATCTTCCACTATAAGAAAAATTAAACAAATAGGATACAAGTTTTATAAGGTAATTTATTTTCTCGATATCTCTGTTAAAAAGAATTATTACTTTATTGTACTTTTTAATAGGCCAAAGAAAAATCTTTGCTTACAAAATCGCAACAGCGTAATAGGATGAAGTGGGCTAAAGAGCATATAAATTGGACTCAAAAACAATGGTATAGCGCTATTTGGAGCGATGAGTCCAAATTTGAAGTTTGCGTAGGAGATTGTAGAAAACGCGAATTGCGTACTTCTACCGAGACATACCAGACAGACTGTTTAGTTAAAAAAGTTAAGTTTCCTGCATACGTTATGGTTTGGGGTTATATGTCTGCGAGGGGAGTGGGAAAGCTACATTTTATAAACGGCACTGTTAACGCCGATAAATATAAAAAAAATACTCAAAGATGTTTTTTTACCGTCGATTCCTTTATATGAGTCTATCGAAGGGAGCTATGTTTTCCAACAGGACAGTGCCCCATGCCACACGGCAAAAACAGTTAAAACCGGGTTTGAAAATAATAATATTCCAACTCTAAAGTGGATTTCCAGTAGCCCGGATCTGTCGCCAATTGAGTCTCTTTGGCATAAAATGAAGAAGGAACTGCGTAAGAATCCAGCACGCACAATAAACGAATTGAAAATAAAATTACAACAAGTATGGGATAATACTGAACCTGATGAGTGTGCAAAGTTAGTTGATACAATGCCAAAGAGAATCAAAGCCGTTATAGTCAATAAAGGAGGCGTTACGCAATATTAAAATAGTGGCCGAACTGTTTTGAATTGTCTAATATAGTTCATTTTATTTTATTTAAATCCTAATGGTTATCATAACTATTTTCTTTTTGTTGCTATTTGAAGCTAAAATTGTATATTTTACGGCAGTAATATAATTTTTGTAAGAATTAAATATTTATTGTTTATTTTTTAATAAATGAAATATCATTACGGTAAGATTTTGTACCGGCCGAACTATTATGATTTTGGGCTCGTATATATGTAGCGTCGCTATCAAGTAGTTTGGCGACGTTACATTATTTCGTCTCCAAGTAACTTCTAATTATTACTCTATTGTTTATGTTTACTTTTCTGTCAACTATTTATTTATTTTCATTCATCTTTCAAACTTAAAAGTGTACACATCTTTCATATCATATATTTATATTTTATTTCTACATTCAATATTATTATTGTTATTTATTTAAATAAAGTAAAGCCTTATATATACATCTAAATTTAAATGCTTTACATTGGTGACCCCCGACAAAAAAGAAAAAAATAATCATAATTCAGTGCCGCGAATGTCATAGTGCTTAACAAAGTGCCCAACGTTTCCTAATATTCTTCAAGTCTACCCACTTCTACCAGTCTACCCGCTTCTACCAGTCTACTCACTTCTACCAGTCTCTCCAATTCTACCAGTCTTCCCAATTCTACCAGTCTATCCAACTCTGCCAGTCTACCCATCTTTCAAGAAATATGAACATTTTAATTTATATTATTTTGTTAAGTGTCTAATGTAACTATAACTATTTTTCTATTTCTTTTCTTTCAACACGTAACACATTCATTTATTCACTTACACGTACGCTAACACAATCAACTAATCAGACTTACTTGATTAGACAATTTTATTATTACTATTATTACTTTTGCTACACATTTTGAACATCACCAAACACTACATTACTATGTGTGTTACGTGCTTTTTCTTGCTATTTCCTTTCCATTTTCATCAATATCAATGTTGTGTTGTGTGACATTTAGTTTAAAGCCAATCTAGTGCTACTAATACTTCTTAAATTCTTTCAGTAATGTTTTAATTAATTCTTGATAATTTCATCCCTTCTCAATAACCTCTTTCAGCAATTTTTACTTAACTTCTTTCCGTTGAAATTATCATTCTTTTAGTTTCTTCGTTTCTGGATGATATTTATCCAATGTATTGTTCACTATCTCTTTATTCTTATCTTTCACACATTAAATTTAACATTTTAGTTGTTGAGCACAACATTTTTATTGTCCTTCTTTTTCCTCTCTTTTCTTTTCTTGAGGGGAGAGTAATGTAGCGTCGCTATCAAGTAGTTTGGCGACGTTACATTATTTCGTCTCCAAGTAACTTCTAATTATTACTCTATTGTTTATGTTTACTTTTCTGTCAACTATTTATTTATTTTCATTCTTCTTCCATATTTCATACTGTAAACATCTTCTATATTATATATTTCTAAATTCAATGTTATTATTGTTATTTATTTAAATAAAGTAAAGCCTTATATATACATCTAAAATTAAATGCTTTACATATATATCAGTAGTTAGACTTTATATTATTTACTTTGGCAGTCACATAAGTTATAGTGTAGTAACAAATGAGTAGCAATAAGAGGAATAGAACATTGGACAATAGCACCGAAGAAGTAATTCGAACTTTTAGCAAGAATAAAAAAGTAATAGGAAGTCCGGAACAACAAAGAGTAACAAAAAAAACAGAGAGTGAAAAGAGTGAGAAGACAAAGTAAACATGAAAGAAACAGAAGATTTGAAAGAAATGATGAAGGAAATACTAAAAGAGGTAAAACATATTAAAAAGGAAATACTGGATGTAAAGACAGAAATGAAAAAGAATCAAGATCAGTGAGGACAAGAGAAGGAAAAACTTATTGAAAGAATCGAGCAACTTTGATAACAAAAACTTAATCGACATCCAATTCGGCCTTGTCCACGATGTAATCTTCTATTATAGGTTCTGATCTAACGCATTGATATTCTCATTAAGAACTCTAGAACCGGCATCTTGTATATCTCCTGATACTGATTCGATCTTCAAAAGTTGCAGGTATGCAAGAGATTCTTCTTTTATATCGATGTACTCAATTTTCTGGTCATATTGTTCTGCCCATGACATAAATGCATCTTCATTCTCTGCAATAATTAAATGAAAATCATTTTCATCGTTTATAGGCTGTTCACAATTAATTACTCGGATTTGTAATTCGCTGGAAATCTGATCCGAGGTGGTGTTGCTTTCTTGTAATATTTTTATATAATCAGTCAAACGACTATAGTTGTCTAAACATTTTTTCTTTAACTCGGAATAAAAGCGAAGTATTGTGTGGCACGAAGAACAAATATATACAGGATCCATTGGGTTCATAATTGTCTGAAAGAAAAAAAAATCATGGAAAATACATTATATATCTCACACTTATTTTTTTTGTAATATAAATAAATATATACAATTCCTTAAAATTGTCAACACTGATCCTGACGTCATGAGACTTTCGGAATCTATAATAGAGATAGTTTTACATACTTATAACGAGTTCCATAACTGAGAACTCAGAAATTAAGTAATACATTGATTAGGTGAGAAGAAAAAGAAGCCTTTGTGTTAACATCAGTTTTGATTTGTCCATAACGCTTTACTCATTTTTTTAATTTGTTTAATATAATTTAATTTAAAATTGTGTTCGGGGCTCTAAATAATATCAAGCCAGCCCTGCATGTCACGGAACTGTCTTGCAAACAGCTGATGTGAGTCGTAGAGGTTGCGAAATACATAAAAGTCAGATAAACTAAATTAATTGTCACGATTTGGCGTAAATAACCAAAACTCCCTAGATTTATCCTTAGATTAATCACCAGATTCATTGCCATGAGTTGGCGTTTAAAACTCAATTCCCTAACTTTGACATATAAGTTACTAGATTAATGAGTGTCACGAAGTAAGCCACAAATGTCAAAATTGCGATGTGTTAGGGCCACTATAGAAATTATCTGACATTTCAAAATCCATAACCTCCAAATATAAACATAATATTTAGGGCTTTATTTATTTATTTTTAGGTAACCCTTCCTCATTAGAACATAATAAAGTAATGAAAAGAATTAGATCAGGTAAAAAAGAAGCTTATTTACATTTAAAGTATTTGTACTTATTTTATTTTTCAGGTTTTTCACGACATTTGCTTCCGAGCAAGGAGAACAATTTCTGTATTATCTAAATACAATTGATATTTTACATAAGATGATGAACGATGTTTGTATAACTGTCGTGTCATGCTGCTCGTGTCCAGAGCTCAGGTTGAATGTAGCTCTTGGTTATAAACAATGATGCCATAATTCCATGATATATCTTCTGCTGGGTCAATGATGATTCGTATGGCGGACACACGAATTCACAATTTGAAGGAATATTTACTGTCCCCTTCAATCAAACAAACCTATTTAACATCTTATAATTAAATTAATTTTTGTTAAAAACACAGTATTGCAGTCATTCATAAAAAAAATACAACAACAAACATTTGAGAACATTCAGAATAAAAATTAGAACTACATACATACATACATACATAACATCACGCTATATCCTATTAAATGGGGTAGCACGAACCCGTCAACATTCTCTTCCTGACACACGATACTCGATTCGACCATATTAACACTTCCTCCATACAAACTCTTTCTTTTCTCACAACCAAAATCCATCAACACGCAACAAACATTCATCCATTCGCTCCTGTACACCAGAAAAAAAATTAGAACTATTGTAACTAAATGTTATACATTATTTAACTTACTAGTCACCGTACTATTTGTTCATGTTTTAAAATATTCATATTACAGTAACCAATATATTATATATTTAAATCCAATTTTATGTACTGATTATATATTATATAAGCTATATAATATTATTATAGTATTTCATTTAATGTAGTTTATTATAGATAATTCAATAAAGCAATAAACTTAATAGTAGTTAGTCAACTTATGAAAAAATGCATAAACTTTTCATATAAATTTGAAGTTTATATATTTCTTTTATTAATAAAATAAATATAAACATTTCTTTATTCATAAACATTGTATTTTCTTATAGTTCGGTAATAATATTAAGATTATACATTTTGTGAACGTGTATCAATTGTTCCTAAAGACGATGTGAGGTCGAAATAAAATTGAAAATAATAAATGATCTCAAAATAACGTAGTGATGTATTGCAATTAGTTTATTTATTTATTTATTTAAATCACTACCCAACAGGTAAAACCTAATAATAGGGTTGAAAAAACTTATGTAACGTTACACAGAAAATGAAGCGAGTTATGTTAAGATAACTGCTTACCTTAGAATGTAATATGAATATCACGATAAAGATAAGGAAATATTATATATAGAACTAAATGTAATCTTGTAGCTTTGTCTTATACCAATCGTCTTGGAAACAAGTCGAGAGAATAAAGAACCTTTGAAACCTTTTTAAAAACTCTGTCTCTGGAATTGAACCCAAAACTGGCGCAGTGCGGTAGATTTCCGAGATTGACACAAATCGTATGTGCAATTTTCGAATTGATAATATTCTAAATTTACTAAACAACATAAATTTAAATAACACCGAAATGGCTGAACAACCAGTTAATTATCAACTGTTGAGATTGTATATCGATTCAATACCACGCTACGAAGGTAATCCTCACACTTTGGGAATATTTCTAGATAATTGTCAAAATCTAATTCAAACATTTGCAAACGTTGCTGACCCAGCATTAAATAATTTTCTAATTCGTACAGTCTTAGGCAAACTAACTGGTCGTGCTTTAATTTTAATCGGATCCAGAACAGAATTAACTACTTGGCAAGATATTAAAGATGCACTTAGTCTTAGTTTCGGCGATCAAAGAAACATAGATTGCTTAGTTCAGGATTTAATTTCACTGAGACCTGCCAAAAACGAATCACCTTATAATTTCGGTATGCGATGTCAAGATGCTAGAAGATTACTCCTTTCCAAATTAAATACACTAGTTTTAACCGAAGCTGAAAAACTCTTTAGACAAATAAACTATAAAGATCTTGCTCTAAAAACATATATTCGTGGCTTACCAACTAATATTCAAACTAATGTAAGATTAAGAGATCCTGACAGCCTTGAAAAAGCCATGAGTCTCGTAGTCGAGGAAGAAAACTTCCTTTACTCGACACGACAGAACACATTAAATTTACAAACAGGTTATAGACCACCACAAAGACTTGCACCTACCAGACATAACTCAAACTCACAGACAAATATGTATGTTCCACAACATTCACATTACAATCATAATCCTGCTCCACAAATGCCATCTCACTTCCAAACGAGATCACCTAATCCCATGGACACCTCATCCGGTCACTCCAGAATAAAAACGCAAAAACCTTTTACCTCAACTGCACTATTCACTCAAAATGTTTACGATGCAGAAAACTACGCAAATTCATACGAAGCCCCTTATCAATATGAATACTCTGAAAATTATTCAAACGAACACCCTGTATATGATAATTACGACACCGGCTATAACAACTCTCACGCCGAGCTAGAAACAGTATCGGATTACAATAACGAATATGATAACACCAACTATCACGAACAAGAATTTTACAACACTGAGATAAATTTTCCACAAGCCCCCGATGCTACCAATCAAACATAATACAAGTAAATGTATTAAAAGCAAATCTGCCATACATTTATATCCCCGAAATTAATGCGAATTTCTTAATTGACACAGGAAGTACTAAAAGTTTAATCAATCCAGAACTAGCTTACAAATTTTATAATAATTTTATTTTTGAAGAAAATTTTAATATTCAAACTGCACATAATATTTCATTCCATAACGAAGTAGCAGAAATTCCAGTTTTCCAAATTTTTAACGTTCCTCAATGTCATAAATTTTATCTTTTCCAATTTAGTAAAAAATACGACGGACTTATAGGTGTTGATTTACTTAAACAATTAAATGCAAACGTTAATGTCAATTTAAAACAACTAACAACACCAAATGCAACCATTCCCATAATCTTTGAACCTGATAACAACAACAAAAATTCTGAAACACATTTTGCAAACTACACTATTATTATACCACCCCGTGTAGAACAAGTAATAAAACTCCCTGTTAACTTAAACGATGGTCTAGGCATTTTAAATCATACAAATTTTGGAAATGGCGTAGAAATGCCAAAAGCACTTGTCAATGTTTCAAATAACTTTGCTATCACAACCGTTACTAATATAACTGAAAATCCAGTCCAGATAAAAATTTGTCAACCCTTTGATATCGAAGCCCTAAATCCAATTAATATAAACTTTGTCGAAAAAATGGAAACTGATAACGAATTAGATACAGATTACGAAAACTTGCTTAAACAAAATTTAAAAAACATTAGAGTTGACCATTGTAACTCTGAAGAGAAAGATGCAATTAGAAAACTTTGTTTCGAATATCGAGATATATTTTACTGCGAAAATATACCATTAAGTTTTACAAATGAAATTACTCATAAAATCAAATTAAAAGATGAATCTCCTATACATGTCAAATCATATCGCTTCCCTGAAGTTCATAGACAGGAAGTTAGAACACAAATGTCAAAAATGTTAGATCAAGGTATAATACAACATAGCGTTTCCCCATGGTCCAGCCCAATATGGATCGTCCCCAAAAAAATGGATGCATCAGGAAAAAAGAAATGGCGACTTGTTATAGATTATCGTAAATTAAACGAACGCACAATCGATGACAAATACCCCCTTCCTAATATCACGGACATCTTAGATAAACTCGGTAGAGCTAATTATTTTTCAACACTTGACTTAGCAAGCGGTTTCCATCAAATAGAAGTTAACCCCGAAGACGTACAAAAAACCGCATTCTCCACTGAAGGCGGTCATTATGAATTCAAACGCATGCCGTTTGGACTCAAGAATGCTCCATCAACTTTTCAAAGAGTTATGGAAAATGTTTTACGAGGTTTACAACACGAAAGTTGTCTAGTCTACCTAGATGATATTATAATATTCAGTACATTCTTACAAGAACACGTCGAGCGACTTAAATCAGTATTCGAAAGATTAAGAAAAAGTAACTTCAAAATTCAATTGGATAAGTCAGAATTCTTGCAACAATCAGTTCAATATTTATGACACGTAATTACCCCCGAAGGCGTTAAACCCAACCCGGACAAAATTTCTGTTATTAAAAACTTCCCCATTCCAAAAACACAAAGAGATATTAAAAGCTTTCTCGGTTTATTAGGATATTACCGGCGCTTCATTAAAGATTTCGCAAAGATAACAAAACCGATGACAAAATGTTTAAAGAAAGATGTAAAAGTAGTGCATAATACAGAATTCATAGATTGTTTCAACACTTGCAAAGAACTCTTAGTCAACGACCCCATATTAAAGTATCCCGACTTTGATAAGCCATTCATACTAACAACTGACGCAAGCAACTTTGCGTTAGGTGCTGTTCTTTCACAAGGACAAATACCAAACGACAGACCCATAGCATACGCTTCGAGAAGACTAAATGAAACTGAAACTCGATACGCCACCATTGAAAAAGAGCTACTAGCTATAGTATGGGCAAACAATTTCGTCCATATTTAGTAACTGACCACCGTCCCCTAACTTATATGTTTAAATTTAAAGATCAAAATTCGAAACTACGCAGATGGAAAATAAAGTTAGATGAATACGACTATGATATAATTTTAAAAAAAGGTAAATGCAATACCAATGCCGATTGTCTCTCTCGTATATCTATAAATGCAATAGAAAACGAATCCACCATAAATAACCCTGGAGAAGTGAATAATGACATTTTAGAATATCTAAAAAATATTGCAGAAAATTTTGACCCTAATGAACAAAAAGCTTCAACAAGTACAACCCCTGTATCCAAAAATAAACCTAAATTCAAAATTATATCCAACGTACAAGTAAAACCTCCAGATAATTCTAACACCACACAGACTTTAAATGATAACGATAGTGATAACGACAGCTCTGAGTCATCAACTCAACACTCTACGGCGAACGATACTACAAACGACGGAATCAAAATAGTCGACGAAATTATAAACAATAAAATAAACCAAATTCTTGTATTTCCAAACTTATATCAAAAATCAGACGTTTCACATGAAAAGTACGAAAACCAAAAAATCGTAAGAGTAAAAATTCCCGAAAATAATAATGAAAAATTAATTTTTGAATTTTTAAAGAACTATACTGATTCAAAAAACATTTACCATATGTATTTCCATACAGATAAACTATATCAAGACTTCTGCAAAGTTTACTTAGATAAATTTTCGGAAAGAGGTCCAAAATTAATTAAGTGTACCAAAAGACCAAATACGGTTGCAGATAAAAAAGAACAAATTATGCTAATCAAACATCATCACGATGGCAAAACAAACCACCGCGGTATAAACGAAACTATAGAATACTTAAAAAGAAATTACTACTGGAAACATATGAAAGCAACCATCACTAATTACATTAATTCCTGTGACATTTGTCAAAGAGCAAAATACGCTAGGAAAAAACTTATGTTCCATTAATGAACACTGAAACTGCAACAAGACCGTTCCAAATAATTCACATAGACGTCTTTGCTTATGATAATAAAAATTACCTAACTTTAGTAGATGCATTTACAAAATTTGCTCAAGCAATTTACATTCAAGGTAAAACTGCAATTCACATTAGCAATGGCTTAATAAAATATTTTACATTATTTGGTGTACCAGAAAATTTAACAATTGACAACGGAAAAGAATTTAATAACAGTACCGTAAAAGAATTCCTTAAATTACATAAAATAAATGTTCACTTCACTACCCCTTTGCATCAAGAATCTAATTCTATTGTCGAACGTTTCCATTCAACAATAATAGAACACTTACGAATATTAAGAGAAATGTACCCCGACGACCGTAGCGATCTTATGAATTATGCTATTATTGGCTATAATAACTCAATCCATAATTCTACTAAGTACACACCATTCGAACTAGCCTTTGGGCACACAAACTCAAGAAATTCAAACGAAATATTTACTCCAAATTCATTCTATAACGATTATGTTGAAAACCATAAGGAAAAATTAAAACATGTTTACCAAACCGTATCTGATAAACTAGAAACACAAAAACAAAAAGTTGTTTCCAAACATAATACAAAAGGCGATACTAATAAAGAGTTTAAATTAGGACAAACTGTTTATAAACAAAATTCCATGAATAGAAACAAAAAGAATTTAAAATTTTTAGGACCATATAAAATTACTAAATTGCTAGACAGAAACAGAGTAGAAATATCCAGCCAACATAAGAAAAATAAAACTGAAACCATTCACATAAAAGAATTAAGAAAACCAACTGTTGTTACAGATCAACCCTCTTCATCGTCGTCGCAACCTTAGAACTACCTATATTTCATAATCTCAATAAAAATCCTGGCCTCCTACCCTTAAAAATAGGAAATGCCCAAATCAAGACTTACTGTTGGACATTTATACAAATATATGACATTACTGACATAATAAACGAATTTATATAACTTAAAAACTCATTTTCAAAAATCTCCACAGAACTTAAAAACTCAACTTTCAATTATCATTCCTACCAAATAATTCGTATTATTGAAGATAAGGTTGAAACTCAAATAAAACAATTAAATCCATCATTTAATTATAAAAGATCTAAACGAGGTCTCATAGACGGACTTGGCTCAATTATAAAATCCATAACTGGTAATCTTGATCATAATGATGCCGAAAAATACGATAGAATTATTACTAAATTATCTAAAAACCAAAATAATTTTAAAACCATTCTTGAAGATCAAATGACAATCCTTCAGACATCTATTCAAAAATACAATGACAATATTAAAACACTTTCACACAATCAGTTAGTACTAAATTCAAAGATCGAAGAATTAGAAAAAGCTATTAATAGTACTTTAATAAGAAATGTTGAAGTATACAATTGCGTGTTTTTACAGACAGTCATCTCTCAATATACTTCAAGTCTGCAAATTATATATGATATACTAGAAAAAATTGAAGTAGCAATAACATTTTCAAAATTAAACACCTTTCATAATTCTATTATCGAGCCAAATGATTTGTTTTCTGAAATACTCTTTATTTATAAACAATTAGAAAAGAATAAATTTCCCTTCGAACCAACATTAAAAAACTTACTACTATTTGAAAAAATAATTGAAATTAAAAGTTATAGTAAAAGTAATCAAATAACATTTTTATTAGAAATTCCAATTGTAGAAACCGAAATATTCATACCATTTATATTCCCTACCTACTCCAAATCAAAATACCTTTAAAATCATCATACCACACTCAAAATACCTTATCTCCAATGAGCAAACATATGCATTCTTCGACACAAGATGTGATGAGATAATATCAGAATTGTTCCTGTGCCATGAAGTCCATACATCTCAAATAGACGAAAACGCACCATGTGAAATCCAACTCCTAAAGTATACAGCAAATACAATCAATTGCAAACAAGTATTTACTCAAATACCCAACGTCAAGATTCAAAAAGTTGAGAAGAACCAATGGATCATCATTGCTCCAAATGGTATCGTTGCAACCCAAAAATGTGGCTTAAATACAAACAATATTCCCTTAAACGGAAGTTACCTACTTGAACTTAATAATCAATGTGAAGTGAAAGTGAAATCTACCCTAATTAAAACATATCAAAACTATAAACCAAGTTTTAAGAATATCGAACTGCCAAACTTAGAATTTCAAGTTGACACTTATGATAAAAATCATTTTGATTTCAAACCTCTAAAACTAGATACAGTTAATTTAGATGAAACAAAAAATATGTATTCACTTATAGATAACCAAAAAAATAAGTTAGAAATGATTAACGTTGAACCTATATATTTTAATAGAATTAGTATCTATACAATTATTTTGTATTTTATAATAATTATAATTGTTTTGTATTGCATATATTCATACTATGTTCGAAGGAAACTAGCCAAATCCAGGCCCAAATCCGATCCAAGAGAAATCCCCGAAATGTCACCGAACTCTGTGGCAAGAAGCCCCACAGTTCTCACTTAGCCGGGAGGAGTAATGTTAAGATAACTGCTTACCTTAGAATGTAATATGAATATCACGATAAAGATAAGGAAATATTATATATAGAACTAAATGTAATCTTGTAGCTTTGTCTTAAACCAATCGTCTTGGAAACAAGTCGAGAGAATAAAGAACCTTTGAAACCTTTTTAAAAACTCTGTCTCTGGAATTGAACCCAAAACTAGCGAATATAAAAGTTAATACAAGTTATACAGAAAAGTACAATTAATTGTGAGACATATAATTTATAATATTCTTATAGAAACAAGCGTACTTAGTTGAGAAGAGGTCAACCTCAAGATTCAAACCATTAAATAAACTACACATACGAACTATGGGAGATTGCAGAAGCAAATTTGTCCTTGCAGGTGGGAGGTAAAACACATTTTGACTTCGAGTACAAATAACAGGAACAAGAAAGTTTAAAAGATATAGGCAATTCGAATCATCTATAAAATAATTAATTAATTTATAAAGATACAAAACAGATGAAATGCTACGTCTGACTACGAGAGAATGAAAGCTAAATATATGCAGCAATATTTCATATGAAACACGATGATCAGGATATGTACCGATTATTTTATAATAAATAAACTTCAAGAACTTAGATTGAACTGAATCGATAACTTTGCTGTGACTGTCATAGATTGGATTCCATATAATGGAGCAATATTCAAGTTTAGATCTTACAAGAGAGTAATATAAGGAAAATATAGCCTGAATGTTATGGAAATTGCGTGTATTACGAATTATGAATCCTAACATTTTAAGTGATGTTGATGATACATTATGAATATGGTTAATGAAGGTCAATTTGGAGTAAAAAATCACGCCTAGATCTCGTATTGAAGAACACTTAGTTAAACTTGTGCCATTAATTTGGCAATCGAAATTGATTTGTATTTTTTTGCGAGTATACGTTACAATTTTACACTTGTCAATATTTAGATCTTTTTGTTTCTCTCTCGAGGGTAGGGGGAAAATCTCCAATCAGACGCCCTACGCCGTCCGGACGTAGGGTAGTGCTGGGTTTTCAAATAGTCTGGCATTTGTGGATACCAGCTAAAAAACCCCTCCCTTTCCAACCTAAAAGGGCACGGCACCGTTCACCACATTACATCATGCCCTAAGTAGATGCTTTAATTCTTTTCCTCTCTTTCCATCAGTATGTATCTTACATACGTTTTGGTGTTCTCCCATGCTTCCTCTGATGCCAACATTTTGTCGAGGATGTTTTCCGGTGTTGTCCAGCCTGTCTCCTCTTGTAGTTTCCTCCTTTCGGATTCGGTGGCTGTGCATTGGAAGAACGCATGTTCCACCGTATCCGACTCAAGTCTGCACAGTTTGCAGGTGTCATCGTGTGCCTTCTTTACTTTGTAGAGGTATCTACCGAACCCCCCATGCCCAGTTAGAAACTGTGTGACGAAGTAATCCGTTTCGCCATGTTTCCTATCTAACCATTTTACGAGGTCAGGGATGATCCGCTTCGTCCACGCTCCCTTTCCAGTTCTGTCCCACCTTTCCTGCCAGGCGGACCTAATTCTTCTGTGTTGCTCTGTTTTAGAGATTTTACCTAGTTCTTTACTACATTTTCTTGCCTCGGCCATCAGGTCTATTGGTGGCAGCCCTGCGAGGACGAGTGCAGCGTCTTCGGAGATAGTCCTATATCCGCTGATCATCCTGAGGGCTGCCTTCCGCTGAACTGTCCCAAGCCTCTTTTAGTTCCTATTTTTCTGTAGTGTATGTGCCCATATAGGGGCAGCATACAACATAACGGAGGCCACCACGTGTCCGTAGGCCCTTCTTTTGCTGGCTCTAGGCACTCCGACATTTGGCATCAGCCGTGCCAATGCCGTACAGGTTTTTTCGGCCTTCTTTGCCGCATTCTGAATGTGGGCGGCAAACGTCCCGTTTGCCCCGATGACCACTCCTAGATACTTGACACTCTTCTGTGGGGTTATTTCCTGGCCGTTTACCCTGAAGACCAGGTTTCTGCATTTCTTGCACCCGGCAAGGACCACCGCTTCTGTTTTCTGTGTGGCCAGTTCTAGGCCCCTATCTCGCAGTCTCCTCACTATCAGCTCTATGGCCTTATTGGCTTTGGCCATCAGCTCACTCTCCGTCTTGGCCGTGACCACTATTCCCGTGTCGTCAGCATATGCGTTGAGATAGACCCCTGGTAATGTCGGAGCTGCGATGACTCCATCGAAGAGGACATTCCAGAGAGTCGGACCAAGGATGGAGCCCTGGGGGACCCCGCTGTAGACTTGGAAGGTCAGTTTTCCTTCCTCGCTGTCAGCCTGTATTCAGCGTCCAGAGAGGTAATCTCTGAGGATAGTCAGTAAGTACCCCGAGATGTTTAAGTCTCGTAGTTCCCTACTGAGTATCCACCACGAGGCCGAGTTAAATGCATTTCGTATGTCCAGTGTTATAAGGACGCAGATCTTCCTCTGTCTCCAGTTCCCGGTTCTGGCTTCTCTAGCTATGTCCATTACGTTATTAATGGCATCTACAGTACTGTTTTTTTCTCGGAATCCGAATTGATTGTTTGAAATTCCCTTCCTGTCTTCCAGTTCTAATTTAAGTCGCTCATTAATGAGCTGTTCGAACAATTTTCCTGCCGCGTCCAACAGGCACAGGGGTCTTAGCGACGTTGGGTCTTCCACGGGTTTGCCGGGTTTCCTTATAAGGACCAGTCTGGCTATTTTCCACTTTTCAGGGAAAGATCCTTTGGCCAAGAGTTGATTCATCGTCTTAAGGAAGATTTCCGGGTTCTCCCGCGCAGCCTTCTTTATTACCTCCGGAGGGATACCATCCGGGCCCGGGGCCTTTCCTTCTTTCACCTTTGCCGCTGCTCGGAAGAGTTCTTCCTCCGTGAAGGCTGTTCCGTTTGTGTCACAGTGTTTTGTAATCCAGTTGATGGTAGGGTGTCTTGGAAAGAGCGTCTCCACAATTTCTTCCAGTTTCTTCTTTGGGGGTATTACTGGGAGTTCCCTGGCTCTTACTCTTTTAACCAGGATCCTATAGCCTTCATCCCAGATGTCATTATCAACTTCCTGCAGCATTTCCTTCCAACATTTCCGCTTAGAGTTGGCAATAGCGTCCTTCAGCTTCTTCCTAGCTTCAGCTGCTGCTCTACGTTCTACTTCCACACCGTCGGCCCTACTCTGTTTTCTCCTCCTCTGACAGGTTCTTCTTTTTGCATGCGCAACCTGCCGCAGGCCTTTTATCTCCCCGGTCCACCAGTATACGGGGGGGCGTCTGCTATGCTCTTTCTTTTTCATCGTGGCTTCGCATGCCTTTCTTAGTGCACAGAGGATGCCTTCTGGTGTGGGAGGCGTGTTCTCTAGGGCGTTTTTGAGTTCTATGGACAGCTCTTCTTTGTCGCACCCTTTTGTGTTCCATCTGTTTGTTTCTTTTCTCGCCTCCGGTCTCTTGCCGTCCGTCTTGAAATAGATGCAGTTATGCAGGCTGAGTGTTTCGCATTGTAGGACTTCCCAGTCCCTGATCTCGCCTGCAGCCTCCGGAATAGCCCAGGTCAGGTCGATAATTGATTCCGATGCACCCCTTTGGAAGGTGGGCATTCCTTTGTTGTTCTGGATAACCAGGTCCAGGGTGGCTGCCCATTCCGTCAATCTGATACCCCTCTCATCGGACTTAGGACTATCCCATTCAGGTGATTTTGAGTTGAAGTCCCCAGTTATGATAATTTTCTTATCCGTGCTCTTTTTACGCAGTCTTGCAGATCATCAAGAAAGGTTTCGTACTCCTGTATCGGCCGATTCGGAGAGAAGTAACAACTATAAAGGGTTAGCTCCCCTACCTGGATCCATACGTATCCTTCCCCTTGGCCATGACTATGTACCGCAATGCGTTTATTGACTACTTTGCAGGCTGCATCGCCTCTAGTGTCCCGGTACTAGTCGTCTCCCTTCATTCTCCCAGGCTCGCTATTTGCGAGGATATCAATGTTCCGTTCCGCTGCCATAGCAAAGAGCAGGTCTTGGGAAGCCCAACTCCTTCCTACATTTAGTTGGAGGAACGCGAAGGTTGCTGTTCTTGCGCCTCCTGCTGCGCTCTCTCTTCTACCTTACATCTATTTGATCCGCTCCTGTGCCCTTTGGTCTTACAGAGTACACAGAATGGGTCCTTCTTACAGTTTTTAACTACATGGCCTTCTTCGCCGCAATTGTAGCAGCATTTGAACCTATTTTCTGTTGCCTTACAGTACCTCGCTATAAGGTCAGGGGCCCAGCATTTATAACATTGCTTGGCTCCCATCTCCTGATCCGGCACTGTGTCCACCCGATTTTTATTTTGCCTTCGAGTGTCTCCAATACTTCTGCCATTTTTTCCTCAACTTCGAGGACTGCAGTTTTGGCACCCCACGAGTTGTCCCTGTAGCTTTTGATAGCTACTTTACCTTTGTCTGAGCCCAGTGTTTTCTTAATGTCCTGCAAGAGTTCGTCCTTCAACACCGTCCCTTCAATGTTAATTACCTGTATAAGTACCCTTTTGGTGTTTGGTCTCGCCTCAATAGACAGCTTGGTCCTGACTTCTTCTATGAGCTTTGTTTTGCCTTTTGTTATATTAAAAAGGATGTCTCCCGCCGTGGTTCGTTTAATCGTTTTTATAACGAGTCCCCTCTCCCGGGTCCAAGTTTTCTTTCACCCGTTTAAGTACATCTGCATAATTTCCTTCTGTTTTAATTAGTCCTTCGTCCGTTTTCCTATTTCCCCCTTCTCTTGGCCAAGTCCGTGCCCCCTGGTTATTCTGTCTTCCTTGTCCCGATTTTTCCCGTCTTTTTGCCCCTTTAACTCTTTCGCTTGGTTCTCTTGATGGATCCCCTTCCTTAAAATTTGCCTCGTCGGTTTTTTGAGCTTTTTTGACAGTTGTCTTATAGACCTCTCTCATCCATGGTCTATTTGCATTGGCTTGGAACGATTCGAAGCTTTTATTTTTCATCCCCGCTTCTACCTCTTCGATACTCGGCTTGATGATCTGCGCTTTCTCACCTTCTACTTGCTTGTCTGTATCATCGGTCTGTGTTCCCTTTGAATCATTCATGTTCGGTGTTTGTGTAGAACAGTCTTTCACTTCCTTTTCCATGTCCTGCCTGTTGTTCCACTCCTCCTCGGTATCTTTAATTTGCCTTCCTAGGCTGCTTGCCACCTTTTTTATTTCCACTTTGGTGTTATGGTGGGTTTTCGTGAGTTCGTTTAGTAAATAATAGAACATTACTTTTAAAAATAGAGGAAATATCATTAATAAAGAGAAAGAAAAGAAGAGGTCCTAGATTAGAGCCCTGAGGGATGCCAGAAGTAGCATTGAAATAGGAAGAATCATGGCCAAGAAAATGAACAAAAAATTTCCGATTTTTAAGATACGATGACAACAACAAAATTGTGGAAGGAGATAGTGAGTAAGATTGTAATTTATGCATTAGAACGTTGTGATCTGTACGATCAAAAGCTTTAGAGAAGTCTGTGTATATAGTGTCAGCTTGCAAATTATTATCCAAAGCAGAGGAAACAAAATGAGTAAAATTACTTAAATTTGTTGAAGTTGACCTCTTTGGTATGAAACCATGTTGATTGATAGATATTTGACTTTTATTTTGATTGTATATATTTTTATGGAGTAAACTTTCAAAAATCTTACTGAAGTTCGACAAGATAGAAATGGGTCGATAGTTTTTAACATTTGTAGACTCACCAGATTTGTAAATTGGTGTAACACGAGCACACTTCCACACAACTGGAAAATCATTAGTTTTTACAGCTAAGTTATATAAATGAAAAAGTGCAAGGGATAGAGGATAAGAACAATCTTTAATTATCATATTCGGTACTAGATCCGGACCACAAGATAAATTGTTTTTAAGATTTTTTATAGATAACTGAATTTCATCTCGAGATAAATTAGGCATGTTAGGAAGAGAACAGGAACCATTAGATAAAGGATCCGTACAAGACGGAGTGTACACACTATGAAAATGGGATGCAAATGCTTCAGCAATATCCGTAGGTCTATTGAATACACCATTGTTGAACTGCATACTTAATGGAAAGGGTGACCTTTTCTTTTTGGAGTTAACAAAGTTCCAAATTTTTTTAGGATCAGTGGCAATATTAGACTCACATTTATTTACATAATTAGCATAAGATTGTTTTATTGCAACTTTAATTTTGGAACGAAGTTGACTATACTTTTCATAATAGGTTGAAATATGTGGATATTTTTTAAACATTTTAAAATAGTGAGCTTTCTTTTTGAGGTCAGACCTAATTTGAACTGTAAACCAAGGTGGAGAAGAAATAAAGCGTTTAGCTTTAATAGTTTGCCGATACGATGAATTACGAAGTCATGAATTCATATTTAAAACACAAGTTAGTTTTTGCATTTGAAATTTTATTTGCTTGCAGAAGCTATTTCCATTGCTTGATTTGGATTTGTAAGTACAAAACTACATTCTTATTTAGTGTTTGATCTAAATATCATCATAAAATTGTAAGTACATATAAATTTTAACATACATTGAATTTTTTTTCAATTTTTTATAATGGATTCTACATTCAGTATGTTCGACCGATAGGTCGTTTTGCGGGGATTGCGTAGAGAGAGAATAATGCGGATCCGGCTCGAAGGACCAAATGTTCGACCGAGAGGCTGGAAGGAGAAGGTACGGACGTTCTTCACTTCCAGGAGCTGCTCTGGAAGACTTAACACAAGGATGGTAGCTCTTTGCTGAAGGAGAGACAGGATAATAGGGGCAGGCTCACAAATAATGCGTCAGGAAGTGACAAAGCTAACTGTAGTCACGTGGTCTAATCAACAAAGAGAAGGAAAGATAAGCTATTGCAACAATTTAAATAAAAGACGGCCAAAGGAGTAATTGAATTCACAAATAACGCAAACGAGGGTGCCTGAGGGGCTGAACAACCTGAGGCGAGTATGGGAATCAAGAGGTAAATTTGCTAACACAAACTAGGAACTATTTTAATACCCAAAATATCTAAATACTGTACAATAGCAAACATGAATAAATAACTTTAAATAAACCAGAATTACAAAACTGAATTAACTTATTGCCAAAAACGAGATGAATTGATGTTGTGCAATAATATAAATAAATAAAGCGTACTTACGATACAGTAGAAAATACAAATTATTCATAAATTATACTTAGTGACAAAAAGTTTGCTGGTAGCAATACAAAATCTTTCCCAGTTGGAATAACAGTAATAGCGTATGCGGAAAGCTGAAATAATGTTTAATATTAGCACTAAACACTTGAGCGTAATTATTTGAGCGTAAAAAAGCGAATTGTGTAAAAACACGTGGCCGTAAGAGGCGTACAGGTTAATAGAAAAAAACGTGCGACTTGGTGCACAGCGAAAGCGAGTTACAATACAAGTGAAATTTACAATAAATTAACAGCAAGAAATATAACTAAAACTAAAGTTAGGTGGTGGCGCTCAATAGATAGCGCTGGGTGTTTGTGATAAACCGGTGGTCGGCTGAGGAAGCAGTGGCGTCTCAACACAGTAAAAAAGTATTTTGTCGACAAAATGTTGCAAAAATACATGAAAGGTAGTGCCGTATTGTATTGCCTCAAAATAATCTCCCGTTACAGATAAAACATGCTTTTATAACATAAAATGTTTTGTAGGACAATGTTCACATGATTTTTATCATAAGAAATCATTAATTCATCACTTGCAAATAGATCATAATTGTGATAATAAAATTTCCCAGCATCATCTTGTCGTGCAAGATGAATTT
Source organism: Pterostichus niger (assembly GCA_947425015.1). NCBI lineage: Eukaryota > Metazoa > Arthropoda > Insecta > Coleoptera > Carabidae > Pterostichus > Pterostichus niger. Next base: position 13,569,142 of record OX380337.1, read on the forward strand.
GAAACGTGAAAGACAGATGAAATGACGAGGACATTCTCTTATTTTTATAAGCAAACTCATATTTAAAGTTATGGAAATTATGTAAATTATATTTGCCAGTTTGACGATTGCTTAAAAAAACTAGAAAATAAAACTGATCGCGTCATTAAGAAAGGGTGTGTAAAGAGAGGAATTCGGTATCCAGCTCGTATTTTTGCAAAAGGTGCTGAAGTCACTTATATTCAAACTCATTCCCATGAATTAAGCTTTGAGAATACAAAATTTCATAGAATTGCAGTCAACAAAATCAGATATTAAATAATTATTAGAAATGGACGTACCGACCAGAAAAATTCATACAATAATTACAAAAGAAGCACTAAGTAGGGATGATCGCGATAAACTTGAGTGTAGGAAGGAAATGTTGTATCCAAAAAGAAATATCTCGGCAATGAAACGAAATATGTTAAATAAATCAAACCTTTGTAGTGACGACGCAAATTCGTTTTTTTTGTCAATAGAAAAATTAAGAAAAGAAAACTTCAATCCGACATTAATATATAAATAGAGCTAACACTTTTATGCATAAAAATAAGAAAATTATGTGCATAATATGTTTAATTTTTTATCTAATTATGCATCCAAAAAGTCATTTTATGCAAAAAAAAGTCAATATATGCATTTTTGTGTTTTATTTAATAGCAAATAATTATCACATTTTTATTATAAAATTACATAAAAAACTCAAGTACATTTTAATTTGTGGCTTCTGGGCGGACCAACTGCCATTATATTTATAGTTATAGAATATTTTTATCATTAAATTAACAACCGAGTAAAATTAGGTTTTAAATAACTTAAATATACCTATACATATTTTGGAATGTAAACTAAATGAGAATGGAATGAAAAAATTACTCTGAACAATTAATGTACCAATAAATATTTATTTAAAGTACTCCACTGTTGCAGTAAGCAACTAAATATTTTTCTAAATTTATATTTGTCAAGGAATGACGCGATCAGTTAAAATTATTTTATATTGTGAAAATGAACGCTCAACATCACATGATGTAATAGGAGCATATTTGAAATATGCCAGTAATTGCCTTATGTTAGGATCTAATTCGGAAATATATTTTTCTTCCAACTCTAATACTAATGAAATATTTTTGATAATTACATATCCCGGATTTTTATATAAAGTTGTATTTAATTTTTCTTTGATCTTTAATCCACATGCTCCTGGTACATTTTCCAAATTATGTTTAAGACTTTCTATGAGATTTATACTATTAGTTAATTCCAATTTTTTTTCTTCTAACGATTTAATAACATTTGATATGGAAATAAAATGAGCTTTGATATACTGTAATTGAGCTTCTATTTCTACATCTTTCAAAGGTTCTTTACATTCCATTATTGCTGCAGAATCTGAGTTAAATAATTCAACAACTGTCTTAAAGGCTGTATAATTATCGGCATAGTATTTAACAGCTTGTAACCACGTTCCCCATCGAGTTAATATTGGTTCTGGAGGTAACGGCACACTAGGGTACATATTTCGAAATGCTTCAGTTCTCAAAGGAGCTTTAAGAAATATTTTTTTACCATTACAAATCAACATATTTAATTTGGGATAACAGGATCTGATATACTCAGCAACCAAATTTAGGCCATGAGCAGAACATGTTAAATGAATTAAGATAGGATAAAAAACTTTTAGTGTTTGTCCAGCTTTAAGCATATATGATGCTCCATCCGTAACCATTAGTACAACTTTATTCTTTGAAAATGATTCACCATTAAACAAAAATAAGAGTCCTTCATTAACAAAACGTGATACAGTTGCAAAATTGGATTTTTCTAAAACTTTTCATTGTACTAAATAAGGATTCTTGTAGCAATCAGCACTTAATTCCCCAACAATTAAATTAGCAACATATTCCCCCCTACTATTTGTTGTTTCATCAACTGAAAACCATAAATACCGATCTCTCAAATTTTCTCTAATTTTATCCATAATTTCGTCGTAAACTTCGTTTACGTAAGTATTTCTTAAAATTGTTTGCGATGGAATATGCTGATTTGTATATTTTTGCAAAAAATTTCGGAAAACTTCATTTTCTAATTTATAAATAGGTATATTGGCACAAATTAGAGCTTCACATAAATCCTTTTTAAAAGAGTTAGCTAGAGTTAAATTATTATTAATATTATCTCTAGTTAAAAATGTTTGCGTAAGTTCAGAATGCTTAGATTTGTTGATAGTATGCTTCTGTCCCCGTACATGCTGCTCAATTTGACTTTTTCTTTCACATGTAATCCAAAATCAAAGATTGGTGTAAAACAAATTAATATTTATTATGTGTGTATGCTATATATCTTATTTCTTACCATTTTGGAACATGCTTGACAATAAACTATATTTTCATGTATTTTCAATGCAGAGTCTATTCTTATCCTTTGTTCAATTAGTTTGTTCTTTATTTTACCCATATTTAATTCAAAACTATAGGTGTTTACTTAACTATTAACATTCGTATTGCACAGTTGCTTAAAAAATATTAGGTTATGTAGAAGCTACGCTAAATACATAAAAGTCAGATAAACTGAATTAATTGTCACGAATTGGCGTAAATAACCAAAACTCCCTAGATTTATCACTAGATTAATCACCAGATTCATTGCCACGAGTTGGCGTTTAAAACTCAATTCCCTAACTTTGACATATAAGTTACTAGATTAATGAGTGTCACGAAGTAAGCCACAAATGTCAAAATTGCGATGAGCTAGGGCCACTATAGAAAATATCTGGATAGTTTGACATTTCAAAATCCATAACCTCCAAATATAAACATAATATTTAAGGCTTTATTTATTTATTTTTTAGGTAACCCTTCCTCATTAGACCATAATAAAGTAATGAAAAGCATTAGATCAGGTAAAAAAAAGCTTATTTACATTTAAAGTATTTGTACTTATTATATTTTTCAGGTTTTTCACGACATATGCTTCCGAGCAAGGAGAACAATTTCTGTATTATCTAAATACAATTAATATTTTACATAAGATGATGAACGATGTTTGTATAACTGTCGTGTCATGCTGCTCGTGTCCAGAGCTCAGATTGAATGTAGCTCTTGGTTATAAAGAATGATTCCATAATTCCATGAAATATCTTCTGCTGAGTCAATGATGATTCGTATGGCGGACACAGGAATTCACAATTTGGAGGAATATTTACTGTCCCCTTCAATGAAACCAACCTATTTAACATCTTATAATTAAATTAATTTTTGTTAATAACACAGTATTGCAGTCATTCATAAAAAAAGTACAACAACAAACATTTGAGAACATTTAGAATAAAAATTAGAACTATTGTAACTAAATGTTATACAATATTTAACTTACTGGTCACCGTACTATTTGTTCATGTTTTAAAATATTCATATTACAGTAAACAATATCCAATTTTATGTACTGATTATATATTATATAAGCTATATAATATTATTAAGTACATTTAATGTAGTTTATTATAGATAATTCAATAAAGCAATAAACTTAATAGTAGTTAGTCAACTTATGAAAAAATGCATAAATTTAAAGTTTATATATTTCTTTTATTAATAAAATAAATATAAGCATTTCTTTATTCATAAACATAGTATTTTCTTATAGTTCGGTAATAATATTAAGATTATACATTTTATGAACGTGTATAAATTGTTCCTAAAGACGATGGAGGTTGAAATAAAATTGAAAATAATAAATTATCTCAAAATAACGTAGTGATTAGCAGGGATGTGCGTGTAGTCTACTGCAAGTAATCTACGCCATTCTCTACGTGTAAACAATCATGTAGTTTACGTCTTCATTTTTCATGTAAAGAATGTAGACTATGTAGACAATGAAAACACCTGTGTTCACTTAAGTCATATTAAAATTTTATCCCTAGAACTAAGGTATTTTAAATGTTGGTAGAGATTTTTATTTATTCTAGGTATTACATTAAAAAAAATTGGTTTTGCAGGGCAAAACGTTCAAAATTTGTCAACTGGTTACTGTTATAAATAGCGCCAAGGAAAACTCCGTCTTTTGAGATGGCGCGTTGATCGAATTTAATAATATGACTATTCGCCCAAGACCCAAGACAGACATTCGTCTAGTAATGTACGAGCACTTGCTTTTTCAGTTCTATTATATAAAGACCGATAATGACCCGAGCTCACGAATACGAATACTTGTAATAGTTACAAAGGAATAAATTTAGGTTATGTTGAATTTTACAACTGTCAGATGCATTATCTACATTGTTTACATTGTCTACGTCGCTAGAATTGTCGACGTATTGTCTACGTGTAGATGTAGACAATTAAAGATTACACGTAGATGCACATCTCTGGTGATTAGTTTGCCGATAGAATGAATTACGAAGTCATGAGTTCATATTTCAAACACCAGTTTGTTTTGCATTTGAAATTTTATTTGCTGGCAGAAGCTATATCCATTGCTTGATTTGGATTTGTAAGTATAAAAATACATTCTTATTTAGTGTTTGATCTTAATATCATCAAAAAATTGTAAGGACATATAAATTTCACCATACTTTGAATTCTTTTTTCAATTTTTTATAATGGATTCTACATGCAGTATTTGTAAAAAAGTATTTTGTCGACCAAATGTTGCAAAAATACATGAAAGGAAATGCCGTATTGTATTGCCTCAAAATAATTTATCTCCCGTTACAGATAAAACATGCTTTTATAACATAAAATGTTTTGTAGGACAATGTTCACGTGATTTTTTTATCATAATGTAATGATTTTCTTCACCACCACCCGCCATGCTTGCCTGAAACTCAAGTAGCTGATCTACGATGCAATTTTTATGCTGGATTATTTCTGTAGTTCATTTTTTTTTGTCACGAGAGAGAGATGAGTTTTTTTTTGGCTGGCTGTCAAACGGGATTCTGCTTCGAGAGTTCATCGACGACGGTCGATCCGGATTCTGCTTCGAGAGTTCAGCGACGACGGTCGATCCAGATTCTGCTTCGAGATTTCATCGAAGACGGTCGATCAAGGGTTCTGGCTTCAGACTTCGTCGTGATCGGTTGATTTTGTGGATTCTGTCCGAGATCTTATTTTGTTGTCGGCCATGTTGGCTTGAGTTTTTTGATTTTGTGAAGATAACGACGAGATCCATGAACATCACCGTGCTGACTGCATTTTGAGAGTAAGTGTTCAAACTAAGATTTTACTGATTTGAAGTTTATTAGTTGAAACGGTTTATTTTTGATATTTGATTTCATTTATTTTGTTTTGTGGAGCACATGTTCGTGTCTCTTTTGTTAGGTTAAATTTAACGTAGCATCAACCATCTTAATAAAATTTTAGACTCAGAAGCTTATGATCAATTGTAGTTTTTAGATCGATTGAACTCTGACAGAATCGCTTTTTGTTTAACTTAGCTAGATTACCCGTTCGTGTATGAAGTCATTTTCTGTCCACATGCACTTGTCATTTTTGTAGCATATCATTTTAGTAATTCTGTATAAACATTTTGGGGGGTTTTGCTTTTGTTTGGATTTAAATTTTGTTTTGTGAAATACATGCTTCACGTGTATTTGAACCACGTGTTGGTTAGTTCATTTTGTTTCTGAATTTCATTTCCGGCCACCATCTTTGTATTCCCTCTCCCTTCATATCTTGTCCGTTCATCATCATTCATTGAGAGCATGTGTGTGAGAAGGTGTTGAGACCCGACTGTTTTGTTTTTGGACAATTTAGGAATTTACAGGCGTTTTTGTTTTTGAGAACTTTTCTACTCAGTTAGAAAAGCTGCCTCATCTTTTTTTTGGAACATACTTGGCGGGCTTTGTGCTATTTGATTAGATATTTAGTTTGTGATATTTAGTTTAAGTTTTGTTTGGTCTGGTTTGACTTTTTGGTTGCTGTTGAGCAAATTTGAGATTTTGAGTCAAAACCAACCACCACAAAGCCGCGAAGCCTGTTTATTTTGTAAGTAGAGACTTACTTCCTGTCCAACGTCCCTGTCTCAACAACCCCGTCATTCATTATTCATCTCTTCACCATTCTCATTATTTTTCATCGTCATTTTCTTATGTGCTTGCGTAACGTAACGTTAATTCTGAAACATTTTGTATATTTTGAGAATTTTGATTATGAACATTTAGTAATACTTTTGTTTAATTCTGTATTTAAGTTTTGCTTTGTAACCCGCAGTTTGTTAATTAACTTGAGCTTTGTTAACGATTTCGATTTGGAATCTTTTGCTTTGTCATTTTTGCCTTATACGCTTTGCGCTTTTGTATGTACATTTGTGGTATGGTTTGCTGCTGGTTTACACCCTGTTTTAGGTGCAATCAGTAAGGGATTTTAGTCTGAGCTACCTAAGAGAGGAGAGGCTTGGAGAAGTGACCTACATTAACCTTCTGAAGACGATTGTCGAGACAAGCAGTGTACTGAGTGGCTTCACGCACTTTACCAAGGACCAACCCATCTTTTTACGTCCGGAAGCTCACCATACTTGATCTCCAGTCGAGAAGATCGGTCTACTTCAACTCTTCGTCTCCGTCCTCCTCTCCAGGAGTCTCAGAAGAAGAGGATTAGATAGTCCAACCTACCATTTTTGCAGCGTACGTCTGACACAGTCTTAGTTGAATAGTAGCAGATTCCACCGCTCAGTTAAGTTACATTTTAGTCTCTGTTTTTTGAATTAGTTTGTTGATTTGGTTACAAAGATTAGATTAAAGTTTAACTTGTATTTTAGTTGTGATTTTGATTTATTATGTTATGTGCATCATACCTTTTGTGTCACTAGTTCCTAGCTCACTAGAGTGTCCCTTCTTTTTTTCGAGCTAGGTGACGCCTCCGGAACCTACGCCCAGCACAGCTGAACATAGTTAGCCAGGTATTGTATATGTGGTGCTTCCTTTGATTTTGTTGTGTAAGCCGAAAGGCCTTGGTTTTGTGTGTAGCGTGCCAAAAGTAGAAGAAGCATTACAATAAGAAATCGTTAATTCATCACTTGCAAATAGATCATAATTGTGATTTCCCAGCATCATTTTGACGTGCAAGAAGAATTTGAAACGTGGAAGACAGATGAAATGACGACGACATTCTCTTATTTTTATAAGCAAACTCATATTAAAAGTTATGGAAATTATGTACATTATATTTGCCAGTTTGACGATCGCTTAAAATAACTAGAAAATAAAATTGATCGCGTCATTAAGAAAGGGTGTGTAAAGAGAGGAATTCGATGTCCAGCTCGAATTTTTGCACAATTTCATAGAATTGCAGAGTCAACAAAATCAGATATTAAATCATTATTAGAAATGGACGTACCGACCAGAAAAATTCATACAATAATTACGAAAGAAGCACTTAGTAGAGACGATCGCTATATACTTGTGTTTAGGACGGAAATGTATCCAAAAAGGAATATCTCGACATTGAAACGAAATATGTTAAATAAATCATATCTTAAAATTAAGGAAAGAAAAGTTTAATCCGATATTAATATATAAACCATGTAATGAAGACATTCAAATTGGTCCTATCAACGCGGATATTAATAACAATAGAAGCTTATTTTATTAAGTATTCAAACAGAGTATCAAATGAATCTGATGCAGGAAGGTGTTGATAGAATTTTATGTATTGATGCAATACATAAAACAAACCAGTACGATTATCATTTAGTTAATTTCGTGATTCCTGATAGTACTGGTCGCGGCCATCCAGTTGCTCATTTTATTACACCTTGTTTAAATACTAATACATTAACATATCTGTTTTCATCATTAAAATCCTGTTTTCCAAATTTAAACATAAATGCGGTTGTTAAAGCGGTAATAAATAATTTCGGGAATACAAAACATGTTATGCCAATGGCATATTCAACGGGCGTGACGCAAAAATTTGATATTAGTAAAAAGTATGACTACAAAGAGAAACATGTATATTGCCCTGATGGCTATTTTATATGAAAGAGACAGCAATACATTAGATAATTTAATCAGCTCATTTTTTTCGATATTTAAAGATGAAGTATTATTTCTAGAATATTTTCAAACAAATTACATGCATCGTATGGGCTACTGCAATTAGAAATTTTCCTCGCGGTCATGTAAATACCAATGCTCTTGTAGAAAGTTTTCATAACAAGTTAAAAACTTCATACTTTAATCGAGAATTTAATAAACGAATTGACAACTTATTATCAATATTGTTAAATATTGAAAAATATGATTTTATTTACACGAAACGTAGAAAACTATGCAAATTATGTAACGCAGAATTCAATGAAGGTAGACATAAAAAAGGAAATAATATTTCGGATGGCGATATTAAAATTCTGAATGACCGTAGTTTTGAAGTTATTTCTCAAACAGATGCTTCTATTACATATGTATATTGTCGCACGGATAAATGCATTAATATGAAATGCAAAAATTTATGTTCACATTTATAAACTTGTAGTTGTGAAGATAGAGCTTCACTCTGTAAACATGTATATAAAGTTCACATGCTATAATTGCGGAAAACCTGCAATGGAAACATTAGCGACAGTGAGGTACATGAAAAGTTAATTACTGAACCAAATAAATCAGCGTCAACAAAATCAGAAGTTAATGTACGGAAAAATTCAAAATATTGAAGCAAACTACGAAATATTGCGTGAATACATAAACAATCCGTCTGTTGATCGTTTTCTATTAGATCATATCGAATATACATTAAATTCTTTAGTTTATCAGTGTCGTGCGGTTGCAACTACTTCATCCGAATGTTCAACTATAGAAACCGCGGATAAATTGGCACCTAACAAAAATAAGACAAACAAGTCGATCCAATGTTCAAGTATAAAAACAAACGTTAAATTAATACTGCATTTAGTAAAATATCTGCAGATGATATACAGAAATTTAAAAGTAAATCTGACAGTGATAATAATATTTTTATTGTTAACATGTACAAATGCATCATTAAAGCTGGTAATTTTAAAGTTGAATAATAATAGAATTCATTTAAAAGTAGATGGCATTCATTTCAATCTTACGGAGTTCAATAAAATTGCAATGTGGCTAAAGAGTATCCTGGAATAATTTAAATCCTGGCACACCATTTTATTTTCTTCCTTTTCTCTTCCATTTTATTATTCCGTCCTCGTGATGTATTTAGTCATTATATATTTTCAAATCGGCTCTTCTCAGAGCCACCAATAATTAAAGGAGAAGAATTTTAATTCTATATCACACTTGTTCAGAGATTAGTTGTTATTTCTATGACTAAACTCCGAATAAATGAATAATATTGCATCTAAATCATAGCTCAAATATTTTATATATAATAGAAAAGCGGATAAAAAACAAACACTAAATAAAATACAAACATATTTATGCTTTAGTGAAAAATATACAGGTTCATATTACAAATTTGTCCCTATCAATTCTCAAATCCGTAAACAAATTTTATTTCAATAATAATTTAAGGTGGGTGCGACAAATAAAGCCCAGGTGGTAATAAAGCCCATTTTCAAATTCTCCGCTTTATTGATTTTTTTTTAAAGTTTACTGCAATACCCACTTAGGTAAAGCAGTATACAATAATGTAACAGATGGAGTCACCGGAAACTTTGTTTCTGTAACAAGTGAGGACGGTTTCAAATTGGCATGCTACTTGAAGAGACGATAATATAACCTCAACGCTTGGAATTATTTACAATTTTAAGGTATATTAGATTGTAATTTATTTGTATCCTATGTTATTAAATATATTAGAACCTTAGTAACCTGAATATAATTGTGTTTTGTTGCAAATTGTTTGGAGTATGTTGAAATTTATTCTAATCTATTTCAATACGAGTGCAGTAATAAAGCCCGCCGAAAAAAATACGTCTTTTCACGAATTGATGATTACCCCGGAAACATTCATTCCCACTGTGAAAACACCTAGACGAAAAGCAATCAACTACAAGGCCCAAAAAATTACAAAAAAATTATTTATGGAAAATATTCACTTCAAAACATCAAAACAAACAAACCAAGAATCGCAACCAGGTACTTCTAAACAAATTGATAGTTCATGGTACTGTCCAGTGTGTAATACATGCGCAGAATACTCAATGCGAATGTGTATTATATGTCGCACATGGATGCACGAACACTGCATTGGTTACACATCATCTGACGATGAAGAATATGAGTGTAATGCATGTAGTAAATAGCGGGCCTTAATTATTGTCCTATAAGAAATAAAGCCCAAAAACATACTTTTTTAAAAAATATTTTTTTATAATAATTATTTTTTATTTAGCTTATAGAATAATTCTATTTAATTGTACAAAGAGTGAAGTTTATTTTTGTATATTTGTTGTTAATAAAAACCGTTCTAATTAAATAATAAAAATTATTTACTGTTAGGTGGGCTTTATTTGTCGCACCCACCTTATATATTTCCTTATTTGAAGAATAACTTATCATGGCTCCAATATCTGTAATTTAATAATAAACTTTATTATCACACAACTTAAATTTTGTATAACCAACACCTACCAAAACAAATTTTTAGGTTAAGTATATTCGATCTTACGTCAAAACACAAGAAAATCAGAGCGTCAATATCCAATAATTATATCACAAGTGCAAGGCAAATACCTGAATATTTTCTCGAGTGCACGAACGTGCACGAGCGAAAATATTCTGATTGTATTTGACTTGCACGAGTGGTATATTGGTAGAATATTTCACTCCCTTCAATCTACATTTTCTACTCATAAGTAGAAATTCATAATTGTCTGCTAACAAAGACTGTCATTCCCACCACACCCGGTTAGCTTCACTGTTACGTAAACCTAGATTAAAATGAGCTAGATCTGAAAAACTCTCTGAATGTTAGATTTTACAATGTTCTCCCCGAACAAGTCAAACTACTTGATGATCGTCATTTTAAATCAACTTTGAAATGATATGTACTAAGACGCTGTTTTATTCAATTCATGAATTTCTAAGTTTTAAACACAATGAATATGACATGTAATTTTTTATCTATGTTTTTTTGACGTACTATAAATTTTTTGTAAAATAGTCAATAAAGAATTGAATTGAATACAATACCAGTTTCTTGGTTCGCTCTGCTTGTTATTTAAAAAGACAAATAACTAAAAATAAAATTTATTTAAATTTCACTTGAATTTTTCTCAATATTTTTGTTATGCGAGGTTATAAAGTGATTGCAAGGTTGTATTTCGAAAAAAATACTCGAGCGACTTTGCCTAAAAATGCATACCACTCATTAAAAAAATATTTTCTTCTGTAGTTAGATATCTCTCTTGGTGTCGTCTATAAGATTGTCTTATAGTATTTTATTGTATCTTTAATAACATAGGAGTTATGAGAGGAAGGTCATTTAGAACAGAAACTTAAGTTTTATTTTATATCAATATAAAAAAAATGTCATTTAAATAATAGCTAAAATAAAATACATTATCGTATTTGTTAACAAGCTTTATAAGAAAATACATATTCGATTATTATTATTTTTAACTGATTGTATACTAACTTGTCTTTAACCTGAATAGGATGTCTAAATGTCTTTTCATTACTAAGTGATGAGTTTTGAAGAGAAATTTGCACTTTATTAACAACTTGAAAGATTAAAACTGTAAACTAATTGAATATCAGAAACGGTAATTATTATTGTATTTAACATATTTTTAAATGAAACGCAATATTGAATATATTGTTAATGGTTCATATTTTTCAAGTTAAATATAAAAGTTTTAAAAGTTTATTTTTACAATATTTTGTATCTCGTATTTAAACAGAAAAAAAGGAAGTTTAAAATATGAATAAAAAATAAAATTGTTATAAAAGGTAAGCAACGTTATATCTTCGTGATGTTCACACAGACATCAAACACAACGTTCCATGAGGGAAGCTCGTGTTCCTCAATTTCGATATACCAATCCTGACAGACGTTGTACAGTGCATCAGGTGTGAAGGTGCGCGCGTGTCCGGTGGCGGGGTCAGTGACCCGCACCGAGCACCGAAACTCTCTCAGCCGCTCACTTGACATCAGGCTGGCCACATAGAGTTTAAAATATGAGTTCTTCAGGGAGAACTGGCACACCACGGTGCCTACAACACTAGACACGAGGCAGAACGGCATTTCAAAATCAGTCTCAGTTGCCCTCCACGTGGAGCCGGCTTTATGCATGATGTCCTGGTGCGCTGAGTCGTAGTGAGCAAACAACAGGCCTCGAGACACCGCCAGTTTACATATGTGACACGTGGTGCGCTGCTGACAGAAGTACAGCTCGTGTTTCCTGCACTTGGTGTAGATGTCTGTGTGCGCGCAGTCCTGCCTGCAGGCTAGCCTAGCGGGGGCGCAGCGCTTGCATCGCCAACCATTGTAGTCGCGGTACAGGAACACCGTTACTTCCGCCTCGCATCCCCCGCACTTCTCAATCGACCTCGCCTGCTGGTCGGCCGCGTCGTTCACCCTCTGCTTCACCGTCACGGTGAACGTGGTGGCGTCGAACCCGCCCAGTACACCCACCAGACAGTTTATATCTAGAGCTAATGAAGTGTCCTCCTGGATCGCCAGGCAGCCTTGAGGCGCCACTTGTCCTTTCTTTGATACTAATTCATCGTTACGTTTTATGTCTAAATTAAAGAAGAAGTCCGATGCCTCAACTGATCCTCCCAACAAACAGATTGCATGAAACATTTTTCGAGTTGTCACACAAACCTTTGTGTGCAGCAAGAACAGGAGATGAAAGGCAGAGATGATGTAGTTATGCAGGCTGGCCTTGGTGATGTCGTGGGTGAGGCAGCAGGAGTTCTCGAGCACGTTGTCCGGGTGCTGGGCGCGGCAGTGCGCCAACATGGCCGCCCTGGGGCCCAGCCAGTCGCAGCGGGCAGAGCCGAGCACCGGACAGACATACTGGCGGTGCTCGCACACCTCCTCATGCGCGATCACTTCTGATTCCTGTACAAAGGGTACCGTCTCGGGACAGCCCAACTCCCGGTTCTTACACGGGTACTTCAACAGCTTCGCCGTCGCCTCGTACTGCGTATTTCTTGTGGCCGGACGCTTTGGAGTGTAGCACCGGCCACAGACTGCTGCTCCGTCGTGTTGTAAGAACACGGGGCCCCGAGACAAGTACGTCTCACAGCTGCTGCATTTCAGATCATCTAATATGTCAGCTGGAATATTCATCTTGTTTCAAATCTCACTCGTTCAATCTGAAATAACAGAATAAAAGTAATTGTTTTTACATACATTATCTTTCTATCAAATGGATAACATTTTGGCTAAACTTGACTTGGGGGCCAAACCTGAAGTTGGCTGCAGAACAAGCTGCTTCTGGCTTGAATTCAGGAATACCAACTTAACGTCAAAAGCCGGGCAATTTGAAATGCGAAGTATATTTATCATAAAAATACGTTCTGTACTAGGTTTGGCATGGTTAGGGGTGTTTTTTTTTACTAACGAAACGAAATTTTGTTTGTAATAAAATTCGAGTACATCTGTTTAAAAATATATTTATCATAAAAATGCGTTCTGTACTAGGTTTGGCATGGTTAGGGGTGTTTTTTTTACTAACGAAACACAAATTTTTGTCATATGACTTTGACTGAACGTACAGTAATGATGATAATGTTAAAGTTAAATTTTATCATAAAATTTATCTTTAAAACAAAATTTTGTTTGTAATAAAATTCGAGTACATCTGTTTAAAAATATATTTATTATAAAAATGCGTTCTGTACTAGGTTTGGCATGGTTAGGGGTGTTTTTTTTTAATTGGTACTCCTGAATTCAAACCAGAAACAGCTTGTTCTGCAGCCAACTTCAGGTTTGGCCCTCAACTCAAGTTTCACCAACATTTTTATTATTATTCCGACCAAAACATTTTTTTCACAGATATTCTCTACAGGTCTTCAAATTCTAAAAATAGATTTAAAATTTTGTATTTTTTTGTCGCAAGAAGTACCTTTAACTTTAAATATAAGAAATAATTTAGATAAATAGTTCAGTACAGCAATCTACAGTCCAATATAAAATATGAATTTAGTGGGCATTTAAAAAAAATTAAACACTAAAATATAAACATTTAAATATTCAAATAAGCTTTGAATACAAAATACAATCATATATACATGCACTTGAAAATTTCGTAAAATGGTCTCAAGTAATAAAAAAAGTGGAAAACGTTTTAATGTTGCCAATAATTACACATCACTTCGAATGATTGCAAGAGAATTTAATAACTCCCTAGCCTACAAAATATTAGCTATGTATGTTACCGTCGCAAATGTGATGAAATATTTAAAGAATTACATTCCAAAATTTTTCAAGAAAACATAGATTGATGTAGAGTCTACATTGTAGACGATGAAGATAGTAAACCAATAATCAATACTATTATTTTTTTATTTGTGTAGTGTTTGTATTATTTTGTTAGTAAAGTAATTGAATTGCCTTATCAATAAATATATGCAGGCATTGCCACTGATAAGACATAAACATTGCATCCATCTTGAATTATCTTTTAGATAATATGTATAACATTGGCAAATACACAGGTAAATTTCAAGCAGCTACAAAGTATAACACTATAGTGTACACAAATATGGAACGAAAACTGTTGAATACTAATCACAGAACAGAACTACTGAATATTAATGCTATTAAAACACTTGACCACTTGTTGCTGCCAAACAAAGCTATAGCATGGTTCTATGTGAAATCAGCAATACTTTTTCCCAGCAATACACTAACCTACCGCAACTATAGTCCTACCGTTCAAATGTATTGCTAGCTGTCAGTGACAGTTCCACAGCAATAATCAGCCAGCAATAGTTTCATTATATCCTTAATTATTAAACTTCATCACGGGAAATTTAGTATATTTATAGACAATAATGTTTACTACAATAAACAAATAACTGAAAATTTATACATTGTTCCAAATAGAAGTATAAGACATTTATACCCAGCAATAGATTTAAAGGAGCACTGCAGATACACAGCGAAGTGACTTCATCAATATATACATCATGTGTGACTTGTGCTGTCTCCAGCAATAGATTTGATTTATTTCATCCCTGTTAAACTCTCAGCTATAAAATTTCGTACACATAGAAACAAATACATGTACTTCAATTACAAATTAACAAAAAAGTGAAATATTACGTTAAATGTGGAGTTATGGACACATTTTTACCTAGCAATAGATTTCGATAAATCCGTCCCTATTTAAATCTCACCTATGGAAGTTCGTATACATATAAACAATTACGTGTACCTCAATAAACAATCAACAAAAATGTAAAATCTTGATTAGAATGAGGCATTATAGGTATATTTATTCATAGCAATAGATTCCAATAAAACCACCCCTATTTAATTATCATTTATGAAACTTCGTAAACATATAAACTATTATGTGCTCTTCAATAAACCATCAATAAAAAGTAAAATCTAAGTTAAAATGAGACGTTATAAAACCACCCCTATTTAATTATCGACTATGAAACTTCGTACACATATAAACAATAATAAATACTACAATAACCAATAAACGAAAAACTGATACATTGATACTTTTGCTCTAAAATGTACAGGAGAGTCACTTTCCGCACATTTTTAAAATCTATGTTAAACTCCTATGTTCCGCCTCTCTGTGCACAACCTGTAAATTCAGCGGTCAGATTTATTTCGTGTGCAAATTAGCCGCTAGATGTCAATAGTGCATAATTCTATCAATATATTGTATATAATTTCAAGTACAAACTATTTCAATAGCGGCGTAAGAACGAGAACGCACGCAACTCTCTAATATTCAAACACTGCTTAGCGAGCACATAGCTTTATGCAGATGCCTAATTATGAAACACCATAAAATAAAAATACCTAAAATGCCGGATTTAGCAAAGATACAAACCCAAATATAGTGTAATATTCAAATCTTTTAAAATTATTTATTAGTAGGAAAATTTATAGACCGCATTATTTACAGGACAACAAGCAGATTCAGACATTGTGTAATTAATGTAACGTTCCGTAATAACAATGCACTGTATAGTCTTCAAGTTTATGATGAAAAAATTAATGCTTTGAATGCCAAGATATATTTTAGTGACTTTTTCATGAGGATATTTTTTAGAGTGAATAATATCTTGTTTAAATTTATTGGTACACATAAATCTGTTAAATGAATAAATTTTATTTATTAACATTTCAAAAATAAAATTTTGTTGTACAGTTTGAAAACCACTGGTTGAATATAGGGTTTATTATTACTGACAAATTAACATTTTATTTGATCATTTTATGTATAACATATTTTTCTCTAAAGTCATTAGTTTCCTCAAAAACCTACCGATTGTTTGAAAGAAAACAGCCTGTATACTGATTGATAACATTCTCAAAAACCTGAATGACATTTATGAAATTGTAAACTTCAAATTTGTTTATACTTAGCGATCGCTTAACAAATGTATAGCAGCTAGATGGCTATAACGGTACAATGATAGCGATAACATTGGAAATATTACAAATAATGGCAAAATTTATATTTACTCTGAATTATCGGTAAAAGAAATTATGTGTTCTACACGACAAAAATAATGCAGATTGAATGTCTCGGCTAGTTCATCAAAGCTAGTCGCAGCAGTGAATCTACTACTTTTTTGCGTAGTTAAATAAATAATTATGATTTGCTTGAAAATGAAATGTTAATGTTAATTGTGTTTATATATGAAATTAAATGATTTATTTATAATGTCATGTTGAAATTTTTACGATTGCTTTGAGCTTACCAGAGTTCGTAAAGAATCAGCGAGATTATAATTGTTTAATTATATTTGCTCACGTCTCAATTAATGAGGTAATATGATCATATTTGTTTTCTGTTTAGATACCTCCTAATATCTTGTCATCAATTGTATGTTCAGTTCTATTCGCTAAAATCCATATGCGTTCAGCTGTTGTTTGTATGGGGCTTCTCGTTTGCTATAATGGTAAGTTACTAATAAAATTAAATTAAAAATCAACCTAGGTTAGTTTCAAATAATGTAAAGTTTATTTTACAATACGTATTTCGGTCGACTAGACCATCATCAGGTGAACAAGATAAGAATGAATTTGTACATTAGAGTAAGACTTATAAATAGCATACACAAGAATTCTATCACAAGAAGTGGGAGATACTTGATTGAAAACAGATGTTATAAGTACAATTAGTTTGGGAAAAATACATTTATGACCATAGTTGAAAGAAAATAAGATCAAACTGAAGAGGTAACTACAATTATTTGGATGGAAATTACATTTTAAATTTAGTTGTAAAGAGATTAAAGCGGACGTATTAAAGGAGTACGGTACAAATCAATTTGTTCATTCATAACTGTTAACTGGTCCTTAATGGCAATCTGAATTGCCAAGGATTCTAAGAAATCCAACTTTAATCCCTTTTTACAAATATGTTTGATTGACAAACTCTTATCATGTAACTTATGGTTATTGTCAAGACAATGTTTAGCAACATTTGAAGACACATTATTATTTAGTAGCGCTTTCTTATACTCATTGAATCTAATGTTGAAATTACGACCGGTCTGACCTATGTAAATTGCTTGGCAGTCACTACAGCTAATTTGATAAACTCCACTATTTTGAAAAATGTCTTTCTTAATTATTTTGTTATTTACTAGAAATTTTTTTAAAGTGTATGTGTTATAAAAGGATGAAAAAATATTCTCTGAATGAAGTATTTTTTTAATTTTGAGGCTTGTATTGTCTATAAATGGTAGTCTTCTGTAAACAAATTGATGTACTCCTTTAATATTGCTAGTGATATAAATTAGTTTGTGAATTTTGTTTCTATTGTGGTGTTTTAAAATTTTGTCTACCAAAGTCGTAGGGTAGCCGTTATTAACGGCAATATGTTTGATAATGTCCAATTCTTTAAGGAAATTTTCTTGACGTAATGGTAAATGTGTTGAACGGTAAATGAAACTATGAAACGCTGACATTTTTATATTCATAGGATGATGTGAATCATAAGGAATGACTGTATCTGTATAAGTATTTTTGCGGTAAATTTGATAATCTAATTCACCGTTATTATGTGAAATTGTAATATCAAGAAAATTTAACGACTTAAGGGTTTCTTTTTCTAAAGTAAACTGGATATTAAAGTTGAAACTATTTAAAAATTTTAGAAAAATGTCTATCTGAGCCCGTCCATATACAGAAGACATCATCTACATATCTATACCAGCAGAATATTAGTTTAATTAAAGGATCTGAAGACTTAAATAGTAACTTTTCTAAATGATCCATAAAAATGTCCGCTAAAAGAGGTGATAAGGGTGAGCCCATCGGGAGACCATCATTTTGTTTATAAAAAAACTCCATCAAATTGGAAATAATTCTGATCTAAACAAGTACAAACAAGATCAAACATTTCTCTTGCACCTTTAAAATTCATTTCCACTAGATAAGAAAAGATAATGTCTTTAGAACGAGTTAATCGGAATTGAAGTAAACAGCCCACAACATCAAAGGAGACTAATTTGATCTTTTTTGGTGTCGGATTGGATTTAATTTTATCTATCAGATCAAGGCTATTTTTAACCGTGTGAGATGGTTTAAAGTTTATAAGTAGGAGAAGAAAAATTGTTTTGAAACTGTTCCGCAATTAGCTTCTTTAATTTGGCTAGTTGTTTAAGGAACTTCTTGTGGACTAAGTTGATGGATTCTTCACGATACTTGGAATCCCACGCGTCGAACCGAATTTTATGCATTTTAAACGCAAGCTCACAATGAACTAATTTTAAATGTAAATTTAGATAATAGCGTGATGTGTAGAGACGTGACATTTCTTCTTTAATGCACCAAATATAAATTTTCTTTAACACTGTATCACTTACACTAAACTGCTTACAGATATTGAAACGAATGCAATTCGGTGTAACACTATTTAATAAGCACTGTTTGTTAAACCATAAATGGTTGTTAATTCTTTTAAATTTGTACAAATTTCTTCTATACATGGCAGCTAACTATTTATATTATATTTATAAAAGAAAAATATATTTCTTGACTGACTGCTTGATAACATTTCTACATTCCAACCACATAAAAAAGTTCCATAATTCTTCCTCGAGGCCATTCTACTCTTTTCTTTTATTTTTATCTTACAACTACTAGGCCGTTCATGTTCGGGACAGACCTTCTCATTCATTCTTTTTTTGAATAAATACACATAAATATTCTGATCGAAATACCCCATTTAGAACTTGCTTTGAATTTTAAATTGTTTGATAACTTTGTTTTTGATTTGGGATCTTCTGTTAACGTTGTTAGTGTTCTATTCTTCAGTATATAGGAATCTCGTCAGCCACCTCGTTAGGTCCTTGACCATTAATCTGACTTGTCTTAACATTTTTCATAACAATTCTTTTACGGATTTTATTTTATTAAAAGGTTATTGATGGTTAAATGCGGTTCAACTGTCTATTTTTGTCGAAGATATATTAATTTATATTAGTTTCGTTGAAGGACAAGTATATCAGAAAATAAGCTGGGAGCCTAGCAGAAATACACATCTTAATAATTCTATAGAAAGCGATTTTATTCAAATAATAAACAAAGGTGGACTTGTAAACCAGTGAGTAGTGTGAATGTGAAAATGTACGGATATTACAAAGAAACATATTAAAGTTGAAATTGACACTTATTTACATTTTCCTTTACAGTTAAGGATAGCTTGGTAAGATACCTTAACTTCTATTCTATTACCGATTGAATCTTACTTCTATTATCTTTTGTTAAAATTAGGAATAAATATGCGAAATTTGATGAGTTTGTTAGTTGGAATATTTATGGTAAATTTTTTAATTAATTAATATCATACATATCTACCTATATAATGTGAATGTTTTCAATGAAAGTAAGGCAGAGGTGGATGGAATGTTTTGCTTGTGGTCGAGTGTTGTTGAGAATAAATGCGTGTTTTTGTTAGTAAAATAAATATATCATCACTCATTTTAACCACTACTAAGTGTGGCACTCTGCCGTAAAAGATATATTTATGCGCATGAAGTACGGATGCCAGCCGTTAAATCACGATCTCCAAAAATATTAGTCTTGGGGGAGTCACAGGAGTAGTTTTAATTTGGTGAAAATTGTTTGTCGGTTGTGAGAAACGAACCCGAATTCTCAAATCCACAGCTTGACTCGATACCACTGAGCCAACTATCCCATTAAAGGTAGACTTTTATAGAATGTTTGTTGTGTCAGTTTATGGTACAATTGAATACGAAAGTGATCTTTATAAAATAGATTTTGGAATTTGTTAGATAGTTAAATGTGATGATTTGAATGGCTGAACAGTTTAGTTCAATTTGCTCATCAATCATGATCAATGTTTAAAATGTTGTTTATTTCAGTAATTTTAACGATTATAAATTGTGTCAAGTCGGAAAGACGGGAATTTCTCGAGAAGCTGGATATTGTGGAAAGTGGATGACTTACAAATGTTTTAGGAATTACTAGCAGTCGATTTGGCTTTGCCGACTCTCGCACTAGGTTCCGCGGCTCGCGAGGAAATGTATTTTTTAGAGTTATTACTTTATACACCATTGGTAGTCGAGTACTCAAATTGTAAAGAATTGTTCTTTAGTAGTTTGTAAAAAACAATTGCCTTTTCATTCATAAATAAATCAACTGTTGCAAATTAGGATAGAAGGTTATGATATTCTTCTTCTTCTGTTTGCCATAATTATTCAATCAAGATTTTTAGGTCACATAAAGGGGATGTCACACCATTCTCGTCGACTCTTAGAAAGCTTTTGAAAGTTTTACCCATCAAAAACTCTGTCAGAATAAAGAAATAAAAGTACCACCTTCTATGTATACTTGGGCGTTACGTTTAGAACATCGGGATGTTTCAACGAAAATGTAAAATCATCATAGATTACAGGTTTAATCAAACATCTATAATTTGACAAGTTACAAATAACTTAGAGGTAACCTTAAAATAACGTCACTATTAGTTTCCCATCACTCATTGTTACTTGGCTAGCGAACTTTTAAACAAGTGTCTGTTACAATATACTTATACGAATAATTACAATTTAAATTGTTACAAGTATAACTACTATTAAAATTCAACAATAATAGTAGTTTCCAAGACACCAGTATTAATTATTTGTGTTTTTGAACGCAAGTAAAATGTGCTCAATATTAAGATTTTTTCGCCGCTTATTTAGAAGAAAACACAATTCAAAATTTGATAGTGATGTATTAAAAGTTGGTAAATCTAAATTTTACACCGGCAGCGCTATTATTTTCCGTAAACCAGGTACATCTGATAGATTTTTTTTTTTGCAATAAAGTTAAGTGTTCAATTTTCTTGTTGCAATAATCATGAATCACGATCTACGTTGTATAGTTTGGCCAAATCACAAAGTGGATCGTCAAATCTCAATGTGACCAATTTCGGGCTTGAAACAAATACAAGTAAATTATATTTGTAGGCCAATTAAAAACTCATTCATGATTTAACTTATTTATTTATTTATTTATTAATCTATACAACAGCAACATAATTCCAATTACAGTACAGGGTCCGGACTCACCGAGCCGCAGAGTGGTAGTTAATATATCTTTAGCTTGAGTGGAATTCGAATTCCAAATCCTCGGAGTCAAATACCGTAACGCTAACTACACCATTATACTGCTGGACATTTCTTTTATATGTTTTGGATAAAATCCAAAAGACGTCCATTTTTCGAAATGACTGGCCATTATTAAATGTCTCTAAAGACAAATTATAACATTATGAAACATGTTCATTCATGAGAAGATGAAATCTAAATTTTTAAGTCATATCATGTCCGTCAGTACGGTGGTGTGCATAGCGAAACGGAATTCAAATCCGGAGATCCCGAGTTCGAATCTCACTCAAACTAAAAATTATATAAATTACTACACTGCGGCTCGGTGAGTGCTAAAATAAAATATATAAATATAAATATTAATAAAGTACATTATTATAATTTTCAGTTATTCAACAAGGACATTTTGGAGTACAAAATTATCAGCTAAAACAAATTGGAATTACCGGACTTCAATCAAAATCATCCAAATTAATTAAAATTTTGCAGTACCGTGAAGAAGTGCGGGTTCCAACACCCCTCATCGCTGATTGGCGAGAGGAGTATGTTGGACCCGCACTTAGAAGATTTAGGGCTCCTGTTAAGTACAGTTTTAATTTTTTTGTTATTATGGACAACACCTTCATGGACTATACTCCGGATTTAATTGAAAAATGTATGCAAAATTGTACTATCATCATTAATATATCTGAAATTCCGAGTTCTCTACTTCTTCAGACACATCATTTGGACATTATAAGCAAAATTACTCCATTAATGGATATGTTAAATTTTAAAAAATATTTAAATATAATTGGCATGTACAAAATTTCCTATAACCAATTTTAAATACATCAGTTAATACTTCCCAAATTGGGTATCTCGTTTTATTTTAAATTTTATTGTAAGTTTTTATTTTAATGAGTGACGAACTGTTAGCACTCTGTAAGTCGCGAGAGTTTCAATGGTGCTGTCACATCTGTCGTAACTCCGGCGGAACTAATATTATTGTAGATGATGATGAGCGCGCTAATTCATCTAATCAAGTAGCTAACTCATTTGATATCAAATCATTACTTGAGAATTTCAAATAAGATAGTGGAGAGGGAGCCACAGTGGTAGATTTTTAAATTGGTAAAAATTGTTTGTCGGCTGTGGAGATCGAATCAGGATTCTCAAGATCCACAGGCCGACTCGATACCACTGAGCCACCTACCTCATAAATATCTGACAGAAATCAATATCGTAGTCGTCAGTTGAATTAGTTAAAACTTCCTCCTTGTAATTTTCATTTTGAACGTAATACTGATTTTTATAAATATCCTCAAATTTTCCAATTGATATTTCTTCTAAATTCGTACCCCATGTTGTAAGTTGAAATGCTTCTCTTTTATGACGGGAATATGCAAGACCAGAAATATGCAAGAAGCTTGCGAGCAAAACAAGAGTTATTTAAATATCTTGCCTTGTTTTTAAAGACAAGTCAAGAAATATCCTAACAAGACAAGAATTCTTGTCTTATGAAACACTATGACAATACTAGTTGAAAATGTTAATATGAATATTTAATTACTTTTGAATGTCTGTTATATGTATATGGACAAAATATTATTTTAATATCTTTTAAGTAAATGTAATTGAAAAACTTTGAAAATAGTATTTAATGGTTAATAGAAAAATATGTACATTATACAAATTCTATATAATCAAAATTTTACAAGTTATTGGTAAGACACTAATTGACCATATATTAGGTGAACCGTCTTATAAACAAAAAATAAATACTCGTACTTACAGAAGAAAGCAAGTCTTGTATGCTCATGGATATATTCGGTGAAATAAATAATAATTACTTTTAATATATTTGCTTTTTGCTGCAACTTATACAAAATTTTACAAATGATAGGCATGGGACTTTAATATTATAAAACAA
This sequence comes from Pterostichus niger, assembly GCA_947425015.1. NCBI lineage: Eukaryota > Metazoa > Arthropoda > Insecta > Coleoptera > Carabidae > Pterostichus > Pterostichus niger. The sequence continues at coordinate 13,592,763 of OX380337.1, forward strand.
TACACTTATTTCCTATTTTATACGAATAGGAAATGTAAAGTTTATTAATAAAGAGTAACTTGAAACAGATCATGCGCAAGTAGCGCAAATTAAGCAGAATAGTTACTTATTAGACCGCCAGACGGATTGTCAAGTTGAAATTCAAATAACTTCTGTTTATTTATCGTCAACTGGCAACAGTCAGTTTTTACCTGTTTAGTAAAGCGGACTACGAATTTATTTCATTATTCTTTGTGATCAAAGTTTCGTGTGGAGTGAATTAGTGTGTATTATTTTTGTATGATCTTTGCTTATAACTAAGGTAAGTTTGTAAATTATCGTATTATATGCATGGCTATTACAATAGAAGTTTTTCATGAATTTCTGAATTTAAACTTATATTTGGAGTTATCAATATCTTTAACATTTTAATTATTAACATATATTTTTTTTAAACTCGACTCTGCGATTTTAGAAATTAAAGCGAACATTTGTCTATTACTTGCTTATAAATAGAGATATTTTAAATATGTTAAAACTATTAAAAACATCATTAAAGTTATAAACTTTGGGTAAAAACTTTAAATCTAGCTTTTAAGAATTGATAAGAATGAAAATAACTTATAATGTTGAACTTATTTCAGATAATGAGGATCATATATTGTGAAGTACCTAACTGCAGAAGCAACAGCAACCATAATCCGCAGCTTGTATTTTTTTGCCTACCAAGAGATGATAATATCTTAAAGCAGTGGGCAACAAACATGAACTTTCTTGAAGTTCTCGAGAAACCATACAGTACACGTGTTCATAAACATATATGTTCTAAACATTTTGAAGAAAAATGTTTCCGTACACCCGACAAGAAAAAATTGAATCGTGGAGTTTTTCCTACAATATTAAATCCAGTCACTGGTAAGCAAGCCCTTCTCATCAAGTGTATCTGTATATGTTTATCTATAATCGTGTTCAAAATATATTAAAAGTTCCAGAGATTGCAAGTGGAAAATTAAATTTTTGCAATTAAATGTTCAATTCAAATACAGTAACTATTTACCGTATATTAAAGAATAAACTTCGTCAGAAAATTATCTCCATGCGTAAAATCGGTTATATTCAACATAAAATTGGTCATTTAGTTTCCAAAGAGACAATAAAATAATCTCAGCTAATCATATCATTTTCCCGAAAATTTGCCTACTTGCTACATTCTTATTAATGTTTTCTTGTTATAGATGTCAGACATATACCAGAAATTTTACCTGATCTTGGTGAACCCGTACCTGGACCTTCCAAGAAAATTAGGGACTGCGAGGCGATAATTACAGAGACCGTTATCAATACCAATTACGTTGCCGGAGAATGTTTCAGTTGGTTTTGATGATCCCATTCCTGGAACTTCTGGGACGACAACCGCCATGTCTTAGTTATTTTCACATAACTGTGGACAATGGAGTCGTATGAAGGGTCTTGGCTTTGATTATTTGTTGACAAAAAATTTAAACCAAGACCCTTTGGAAAATTACTTTTCGGTCATCAGAGGCCTGGGTGGCCAAAACAGTAACCCCTCGTGTGCACAATTTGTTTCTGCCTTCAAAACTACTCTTGTAAATAATACATTAAAAAATAGTACAGATTCAAATTGTGCAGATGATGGAGGTGGTTATTTACTTGCCCTAAATTCCCTTCTTTCCCCGTGTTCCACACACGCCCCACAACCTAATGCTCCTGTTCCTACATCTTCTGATCCAAATGAACCCTTTCTTACTCCTGCCACCCAAACATATCATGATGATGTATTTGAGAGCATTAAAAAAATTCGATTTTGTACGTCATCGTACATCGCTGGTTTTATCGGCCGGAGAGTGTTAAACCGTAACTGTCAGACATGTGTATCTTTCTACACGACAACAACATGTACCACTGATAGTCACGCTTTAATACGATTAAAAGACTACGGGACAGAAAAACCTCTTGTGTATCCCTGCGAAGAGATAATTATAGAAATAGACAAATTAAGAAATGCCATTTTAAAAGACGTGCCAGATATGATTAATAAGGACAATATAATTAAACATTTGTTTAATAAATACATTTGTAATGTAAGTTTGGACTGTCCGTGCTCTACTCATAGCCGGGAGTTGACAGAAAAATCGTTAATTTCGTTATGTCATGTAATGGTTAAACATTTTGTTACATTAGTAAATAAAAAAATAATTAATAAAGACAAACGACCCAATAGAGTCGTAGATGATTATTTAAAAATATATGGACGAGTGTCCATCTACAAATAAATATTTATATGTATAGAAAAATATAGAATTATTAGTATATTTCTATAACAATAAATTACTACAAAAATATTATAATTATTTACTTTATAAAAATGTAACCTTTCACTGAAATAATGCTTTGTGTTATCGTAAATGATTATTTGAAAATATATGTCCTACAAATAAATATATATATATATAACTTAACTTTCTCAAACCACCAACTTAGTTTTTTAAAAAGATAAGTATTACAATTACATGTGTTTCTACTTCTAAGTCTGAATCTGAACTGACTAACATTATTACATCTACATACTAAATAACTTTACATATTACTAATGTCACGTTCGGGGGAAGGTGTCTATGTCAGCAGTTTGGTGATGAGTGGAACACTATAACTCCTCCCTCCTTAGAATTGGGCTCCCCCTGGAAGTTGAAGTTCGATGTCCTCTGGCTGAATTTCGGGTGATGTCCTTCTTGAGCAGGATCGTGCAGCTCTTTTTGTTCTTATCCATTTTATGGAAAAGTAGCCGGCCGTGATTGCAATCATGATATACAGCAGCAGAGACCAAATACTGGGAATATGAATGTTGATGGATTCTTCTTTTATAGGGACCATTGAGTTAAAGGAGATATCATTAAGTTTTAATGGATTTAGGTTAATGGAGAAGTTTGTAATGTGTTGTGTTTGAATTTTGAAGTTTAATTTAGGTAGTAGTAATGGTCGTCCTTGAATTTGATTTGAAAATACCAATTTTTGTTCTTTAAAGTAAATTTCACAATTATCCTCATTGTTTATTAAGTAGATTCCCACTAATGGTTTGATGCTAGTTTCTTGTAGGCATTTAATTACTACATTTTCTTTCTTAGGGAAGACGGCTAGGTATTTGTTGAGTTCTGGAATCACTTCAATGTGGTTTTTTATTAAATTTATTTTTGTGTAATAGCAGTGGTTTGATGTCTGCTCTTGGAATATTTCTTCCTCGCAGGTTGAAGAAAAGTGGGCATGATATTTATTAGGACATTGGAATATTTTTGCTCGTACACACATGTCACTTAAAGGAATAATTTCCTTATCCGATTTTAGAAGATATTTTGTATTTGGAATGATTGTAACAAAATCTGAACCATATTTTGTTGGAATAGGATATAAATAAAATAATTCGAAATTTTTCTCAAAGTTGATTGGGGTGGAAATAAAATAAATTATTTGTGTAGGTTTCACTTTACAGTTAATTTTTAATAAGGATTCAAAATCAAGTAAATTTTCTTGTCTAGGTTCGAATGGCAGTTGTGCATGATAGAATTTAGATATTTTATTAAGTTCTGACAATAATTCAAGAGGGTGTATTATACTCGGGTGTAGGGTTCTTAATTTACAGAAGGTAATAGAGTTCTCAACATCTTGTAGGATATTAAGCACCGAGTTATATAGTATAATTAGTTGGTCGTAAATATTTTTGGCATAAAGAATGTCTTGGATATGCATATTATTTATTATTTCTGAAAGTTGTAAAATTTTAGATTTTAATATTTCTTCATTATGTTGAATGTCAATAACTGTTTTATTAAAATTTGTGATAATTTGGTGGTTTACTGAATACGCTTGTTTAATTTGATTTTCTAAATTATGCTCATTTTCTTGCATATGTGCTAACATGTCATTATATCTTTTACCGTCTTCGGCGTCCAAATTTCCGGTTAAGGATTTGAAAATAGTTCCCAATCCATCTATGAGGCCACGTTTATTTCGATGACTAGCGTGTAATCCGATGTTTGTAATTTTAGTGTCTATGCTGGTTCGGATGAATTCAAATATTTTATCGTAATTATTTAGTTCATGGAGATACTGCGTGTTGTTGGAAATTGTTGATTTTAGTGTTTTGTATTGTGTGTTTAGACTATCATACTGATCTAGAAGAGGTTTGAGATTATAGTAGTGTATGAATGTGTGTGTAGTTTTTTCAAGCTTGGCAGGACCTAGGTTGATGGGAAGGATTCCAATGTTTTCTGTTATGTTTCTTATGACTGTTCCTCGCCCGCATGCGAACAGCCTGGAAGAGATTCAAATTGATAAGTTTTGTGTCGAGGTCGTTTTATGTTAGAAAGATGTATTTTTTCTACTGTATTACCATGAGTTGGCTTTAATTTGCCAGTTTTGAGTGTTTTATTTAATTTAGATAATTTTTCGCGTTTGAATTTATTTCTGGTTTTTTGCTGTTTTTGTTTATTTTTGACATATACTGTATCCGATATCTCGGGTAAATTTTCTCTAATTTCATTAAATTTACCAATCACTTTTTCCTTGTTCTCTTTTAATTTATCGTTAATTGTTCCGTAAAGTAATTTTGTTTTATTTTTATGATTTTCTATATAATTATTTATAAGCTGTTTATTTAAGTCGATATTAAAGGGTGATTCTGTATCTAGGTGACCGGTAATGATTTCACATGGTTTGAGTTTTGTGACTGAGTGATTTGTGTTGTTATACGCCAAAAGGGCGTAATTTACTTTGGATTCAATGGGTTCGGTTCTATATTCGTTTTGATTGTTAAACAATCTAACGTGTTCGATGAGGGTAGAATGAAAACGTTCAATCGTACCATTAGAATCAGGATGCTGCGAACTTATAAAATGGATGTCAATTTTGTGTAGTTGTAATAGTTCCTTAACGACAGAGTTTTTAAATTCTAATCCGTTGTCCGAAATGATTTGTTCTGGTATACAATGGTGTGTGAAATATTTAACTAAATTATTAACGACTTCTTTACCTTGTCCGGAGTTTAATTTATAGGCTTGTGCATATTTGGAAAATGAGTCTATTATAGTTAGGAATTTGACGTGTTCTAATGTAATGCTGTCGATATGCAAAATTTGGAAAGGTTTAGTAGCTGTGGGTGTGATGTTAAATTTTAATTTTAATGGTTTTCTGTCGTACTTTGTTATTTTACACGTTTCGCAGCTATTAATAAATGTTTGTATAGATTTCCTTAATTTAGGCCAGTAGTATTGTTGTTTTATACGTTTTTCTGTTTCGTCGATTCCCCGGAGATTAGTTTTACTGAGATGGTGATTTGTTATAATTTGTATGATTTCTTCTTCGTCGATTACGTCAGTTAGATATTGAGTGCATTTAACAAGTTTTATCTCAGAATTTTTAAAGTAATTTTGAAGTTTTAAGCTTAGTTTTACATATAATTCATTTTTGAAATAAATGTGATATTTTACCTTAAGAACAATGTATTCTTTAAGAAATGTTGTCATTTCGTTTTTGCAATTGTTTTTTGAAAATTCAACTAGAATCCTTTGTTTTGTTTGATTATATAATTTAAGTATTTTAGGGGGTTTAGGGTTATATTCGACTTCTGATATTATTATTTGATTTTTCCCATAATTAACTGGGCATTCTACAATCGGGATTCCGATAATGGGGTTTTCTCTGTTAGAGTGTACTATGATATCGCTTTCGCTTGGAGTGTCGTCATCGTTTATATGAGTAGATTGCGCGTCACCTACTTCAACTGCTAGGGATTGTGCATCGTCATCGTTATTCCGATCTTTAGTCTTTTCTAATTCCTTATAAAAATTTTCCATATATTTGTTTAATTGTTCAATGTTATCTGATTCATTTATATTTAATTGAATTCGAGAAATTTCAGGAAGTTCGAAAACTTTTATCATTATATCAGTATTTTGGAAAATGTACTCTATCATTGATTTAACTTCATGCCAATTTAATTCGTCCAAGCCACAAGCAATTTTAGGAATGCTCAAATTTTTTTATTTTTTTATTTAGACAGAATTCTTTTAATTTTAAAAGTGTATAAAATAAACCTTGTTTTGTAGGTTTGTTGAAATATCTTTCTTTTGTTATTAAATAAATTAAATATCTATTTTGATATTTTAAATAGACTAGATTATGAAGTTGTGGTTTTTGTGCTTGGAGTTTATCAACGTTACTAAATTTAATTTTGAATTTTTCTGCTATTCCAGATTTCATTTGTAAGTCTTTACTTACACAATGAGCTAGACTAGAATCTGGTGGTGCATTAAATAAATCACCTGTTACTTCTATAATGATATTTTTAGAATTTAGATTTTTATTATTTAAGTAATCCTGATATATAATTAAAGGTGAATCGTTATCGAAAATTTTTGGTGTGTTTTGGGTTACGTCGTCGTCTTTTGGTGGGATGCGGCTAAGTGCATCGGCATTGGTGTTGGAATATTATTTCGTGGTGTAATCATTTGTTGATTATTAGGACGTACTGTAGCTCTGTTATATGGGTTGGAATTATTAGGAAAAGGATTTGTATAATATGTTGGTCTAGGAGAAAAATGCTTTATGTTGTGTGTAGGTGGTTTGTGATTTGGTTTGAAATTGTTTGAGTTAATGCTCTTAGATGGTTTGGAGATATGTTCAAATTGAAAGTCATTCGCTAACATGCCTAGCGCGGAATTTAAATCAGAAGGATTTTTTGCTCTCATAAGCTGACCGATAGGTTCCTTCAAACCGCGTAGCAATATGCGTAGAGCATAGTTTTGAAAATAATCATTCATGACAAGAGCTACGGCAGCTGTAGCATGAGTTGAAATATAAGAAATTTGTACATTTAAAATGTGCTGCAATCTTCCGTAAAAATCGAAAACAGTTTAATTTGAATTTTGCTTAAGATCGGTCATTTCAATATTTAATGTAAACCAATCGCGTTTATCTGCGAACGCGTTCAATAATGCATCTTTCAAATCGTCCCATGTTTTGACCGTACAACTTGCAATATTAATTGCAGCGTCGCCCTTAATTTTTGTTATTATACTATTCATCAGATATTCATTTTGGAAATCTGTTGGGTCGGCGACAATATAAAATTTGTTTACAAGTTTTTCACAAATATCAATAAAACGAGGTAATAATTCACGTTCGCCATGAAATTCAGGCAGCATATCAAGGTATTCTTTTTTTAGAACTGGCACTGCCATTGTAAATTGGGGTTGTCTTATAATAAAATTTGTATTTAAATTAGTTTCAATAAAATCTTCAAGATCTGGTTCAGATTCTGAATTTGAGCTTAACTCAGAATTAATAAAAATAGTGTCTCTAAATGACATGTATGACTTACAGAAATATGAGTGTCCACTTCATGTGCCCTGAAGTCGTCCACGGGGTTAAGAATGACGGCCGAAGTTCTCTGATGTTCGTTCAGATGGTTACGGGTGTCGAATCTTGGCTTCTGCTGTAGTCTCGAGTTGATCTGGTTGGTGTGGTTCGGAAAGGTTTTGATTTTTCTTTTTTCTTTTTTTCTTGTTCGATAGCCAATTTAATCACAATGTGAAACAAATTATATTCGTTAATTTGTATTGACTATCCTACCAGGACTGCGCCACTTAACTTTCTCAAACCACCAACTTAGTTTTTAAAAAAGATTTATTTAAGTATTACAATTACATGTGTTTCTACTTCTAAGTCTGAATCTGAACTGACTAACATTATTACTTCTACATACTAAATAACTTTACATATTACTATGTCACGTTCGGGGGAAGGTGTCTATGTCAGCAGTTTGGTGATGAGTGGAACACTATGAGTCGTCTAGTTTCAAAACCGGCCAAGTCACGAAAATGTAATTTTCAATTTTTTTTAACTTTTGTAATCTTCATAAAGGCATTCATTTGAAAAATAATTTGATGAGTTTCAAAACCGGCTAAATAACGTGTAAAATGTATAGGAAAAAATGCGATTTTTTTTCACCAATCACACAACTTGGCCGTTGTGTGATTGGTGAATTTCAAATTCGGCCAAGTCATTTACCAACTTTATAAAAAATAATAATCTCAATAGAAAGTAAACATAAATCTATTTATTACATTTTGATTAATAACTTTTATCAGATAACTGTAATTAAACTTTCGTCGTTTTTACAAAATGATTTAAGATTGACCTGGCCGGTTTTGAAACTAGACGACTCATATATATATATATATATATATATATATATATATATATATATATATATATATATAATTTTGAAAAATTATTAGTACATTTCTATAACAATAAATCTACTACAAAAATATTGTAATTATTTTTCTTTTTAAAAATGATATATTTAACTGAAATAATGCTTTGTATTATATACTATATAATATATACAACATTTTTTTGGAAAAATTTTTCATTTTTGAAAAATAAAAATTATTACAATATTTTACTAGAAAATAGGATTTTATTTCTCTGTATACGTAAGAGTAAGTATACCACCCGCATTACATTTTCAGTTACGGAATCGTTCACAGGTGTCACTAATAGTAACAACTTCTATCACATCAATTTCTATGGAGCTGTCAAGTCTCTCTTTAGATATTTGGTCTGTGGTTGATACTCCCAGACGTAGGAGATTGAAGTTTTAATCAAACAAGTCTATAGTTTATTTAAATACTACTCGCGCTTTTGTATTTGATTTATAGCTGAATGTTGAATGCTATTATTTACTTAAGTGTTTGTTTTACTTACAACAATGTATTTGTTGAAAAATATTTGTTTCGTTTGTTTAACGGATACTGACAAGAGTTTAAAGAAAGTGTTACACAATAATACAGCAGATGAAATATTTACAATAGTTAATTATGCTCTACCAGAACTTGTAAGTTGATATTAGTTATGATACAGTGGTTTATTTTAAGTTAGTATAAACTTACGTTTCTATAACCTCTACGACTCAAATCAGCTGTTTGCAAGACAGTTCCGTGGCATGCAGGGCTAGCTTGATATTATTTAGCTCCCCGAACACAATTTTAAATTAAATATTGTAATTAAGTAAAGCGTTATGGACTAAAAGTCAAAGCTGATGTTAACACAAAGGCTTCTTCTCCTTCTTACCTAATCAATGCTATCACTAATGCATTACTTAATTTTTGAGTTCTCAGTTATGGAACTCGTTATAAGTATGTAAAACTACCTCTATTATAGATTCCGAAAGTCTCATGACGTCAGGATCATTATTTCCAATTTTAAGGAATTGTATATATTTAATTCTTTTACAAAAAAAAATAAGTGTAAGATATATAATGTATTTTTCATGAATTTTTTTTCTTTCAGACAATTATGAACCCAATGGATCCTGTATATATTTGTTCTTCGTGCCACACAACATTTCGCTCTTATTCCGAGTTTAAGAAAAAATGTTTAGACAACTATAGTCGTTTGACTGATTATATAAAAATATTACAAGGAAGCAACACCACTTCGGATCAAGTTTCCAGCGAATTACAAATCCGAGTAATTAATTGTGAACAACTGATAAATGATGAAAATGATTTTCATTTAATTATTGAAGAGAATGAAGATTCATTTATGTCATGGGAAGAACATGACCAGAAAATTGAGTACATCGATATAAAAGAAGAATCTCTTGCATACCAGCAACTTTTGAAGATCGAATTATTATCAGATGATATACAAGATGGTGGTTTTAGTTTTCTTAATGAGAATATCAATGCGTTAGATCAGAAACGTATAAGTTTTGTTATCAAAGTTGCTCGATTCTTCCAATAAGTTTTTCCTTCTCTTGTCCTCACTGATCTTGAATCTTTTTCATTTCTGTCTTTACATCTAGTATTTCCTTTTTAATATTTTTTACCTCTTTTAGTATTTCCTTCATCATTTCTATCAAATCTTCTGTTCTTTAATGCTTACTTTGTCTTCTCACTCTTTTCACTCTCTTTTTTTTTGTTACTCTTTGTTGTTCCGGACTTCTTATTACTTTTTTATTCTTGCTAAAAGTTCGAATTTCTTCTTCGGTGCTATTGTCCAATGTTCTATTCCTCTTATTGCTACTCAATTGTTACTACACTATAACCAATGTGACTGCCAAAGTAAATAATATAAAGTCTAACTACTGATATATATATATATATATAGGTAAGTCAAACGTACAGTTTTGAGTCGAAAAATTCCGTGAAATGTGTAGATTGAGGTCGAAGCGTACCTTTTGGGGTCGACCCCAAAGTAGCCATCTTGCCTAACGTTTACATCGGGGTCTTGGATTAAGATTAAAAATTTAATCAGAAAATAAAAGCACATCATTAGATCTAAAGCATGTTGGATCTAACTTTAAACAGGATAAGATATTTGGCGCGTATTTTAAAACATTCTTAGGTTTTTGTATTCAATTTTTCACGCAAATGTATGAATTAACAGATAGCGTAAATTAATGTACCATACAAACCTATATGTTTAAATTTTGAATGGATTATATAACTTCAGAATGAAATAATGTTTTTTTTTGTCATAATATGTAATTGAAATACTACTCAGCTGCAGTGAATTTGAATGATATAATCCCTCTTTTTCCGCTGTGTCATGTTTGACTCACGTAAAGAAAGCAACGAAGGTGTTAATCAGGACACAATGTGAGAGGGAAGGTATTTTGACATATATAGAAAAGATAGTTTTACATTATAGATTTATAATTTTCAACAAAAAATTTGTACAAACCATTTTTGTAATAAAAAACTATTATAATAATTCTTTTCCATTATGTAACTAAAATAAACAGAATTCTAAGTGGTTAAAGAGTGGACATTGGCAATAGCACCGACAAATTAAAAATTAAAGCTAAGAAAAGGTACAAAAATAAAGTTTATTTCTAATAATAAATTTGTTTTAAGTAGATACTGATTTTTTTTCACTGTAGACAAAGTAAAAAGTGTTTCAATTAAATTATAATAATATGTGTATACAGGTGAGTCTGGGTAGACGAACTCCCCCCTTAATTTTTTTATAATTTCTTTATATAGAAGATTTATTATATTAAATATACTATTTTATGACATATATATATTTTTTTTGTAAGATCAGGTTTACATATTACGACTATCAACTTTTATTTTTCAAATGGAAATAGAATTGTTTTATTAAAATTAGAACCGCTATTTTTTTTCTTTTCAATGACGTATTACTTGTCATAAATGAATATGAAAAAATTCGAGATAAATAAGATAATTGAAAAATATCAGAAATAATTTTTATTCAACTATTCTAGGTGGCTATGCGAAAGTAAACAAAATGTAACAAAGTAAAATGAATGACAAAACACGTGAAACAGGTAACAAATATATATCTGCATTGTTGTCATTAATTTTACCTTGTTACATTTTGTTTAATTTCGCATAGCCACCTAGAATAGTTAAATAAAAATAATTTTTGATATTTCTCAATTATCTTATTTATCTCGAATTTTTTCATATTCATTTATGATATACATCTTCGAAAAGAGAAAAAAATGGCGGTTTTTATTTTAATAAAATAATTCCAGGTTTCCATTTGAAAAATAAAAGTTGATAGTCGTATCATGTAAACCTGACTTTATAAAAAATGTCTATATAAATATAAAAATAGTATATTTAATATAATAAAACTTTTGTATAAAGAAAATTTTTCTATTTTTTATTATCAAAATGTTAAGGGGGGGGGGGGGTTCGTCTGTCCAGACTCACCTTATATAGATAAATGATTTTTAATTCATTACATGATTTTAAAAGTAGATATTAGTTAAAATATTATTTTACATTAGTCTACGATCAGAAAGTTTTACTTAATAATGATGTGAAATAATTTGTAACTAATATCTACTTTTAAGTTAATAATTCAAATATCATCATATCTATTGACTTACTATTAATGCGCGCAACCCACTTTACATTAGTGTATATATTACAACGGCTAGTGGCCAGTGATGCTCAAGTCTCGAATAGTGTCCCAAACAAATTCGCCCGCAACCATTAGTTCATCTTCAGCTTTCGACGTACAATGTCATTATTAACATAGCCTTTCACCATGGCTGGTGAGCGGTTTTTTAACACTGGATATGTTTCTATAACATCTCTACATTCCGTAAGACTCGGCAACTTTAAATTTCGTAAATTTTTGGGAGAATACTTTTTTGATGATATTTTTTTCCGGAGTTCTCCAGGTGCGAACAGTTTCTAAAAGCAGATATATATTAGACATTAATTTTTAATAATAATAATAGTAAAAAATATGGCCGTGTAGATTCAAGCTATGAAACTGGTATTACTTTCGCATAGTCACCTAGAATATATGAATAAAAAGATAAAATACTTGGCTAGTTTCAAAATTCGAATTTTGAAACTAACCAAGTGTTTTATTTTTTTATTTTTATTAAAATGTTTCAACGAGAACCGACAGGAAAATCCATTGAATTTATAGAATATTTGAATTAAAATCATTTCTGATAGTTCTGTTATTTTATTTTTCTCGATTTTTTTATTATTAATGATAAACAACCTTCTACAACATGAAAATAGAAAAAAATGGCGGTGTTAATTCAGGAAAAAATACTCTAGATTTCCATTAAAAAAATTAAACCTTATAATCGTATTGTGTCAAATTTGCTTTAAATAAATTAAAGGTGAGGTAGGTCGTCTTTCCAAATATACCCTGTATATTTAAAATGGCCTTTTTTATCTAATTTAACTAGTCTAGTTTTCTGTTTAGTTTTCGAGATTACTATGCTGTCGTACGTAATTCCAAATTTCAAGGGATTATCATTGCTAACTTTTAAACCATAAAAGCTAAGATTTCTATCAGATCTATTTTCGTTTGCCAAAAATTTCCATATGTCACAAGATAATGACAAAAAAAATCTAAAATTAGTCGATGTTTTCTTTCTCAAGTAATTCCTAAACTATTCAATAGAAAGAAAAATGTTTCAAATAAAAAAGTTAGATATGGTTAAGCTCTAAGTGGCGTAGCAAAATATTTTCGAGATATGTTATAAACTTATAATTTATTAACTGACATTAATATTAAAAATTTAGAGAAAATTAGGAAATACAAAAAAAAATCGCACTCATTGAAATTTATTGTTAAACCATCGAAAACAATTGAAACACGTAAATTTGTACCGCAAATTTGTGAAATAAAATGTGTGTATGTTCCTATAACAAATATTTTGCTACGCCACTGGTTAGAACTTAAATATATTCAACGTTTTTATTTGAAACATTTTTCTCTCTATTGAATATTTAAGGAATTTTTTTCAGAAAGAAAAAATAGACGTCTGCAGTTGCTTGATTCATATAATACAGCATTACCAAAATCAGCTACGTTTAATTTTTTTTGTGTTTCTCCCTGCTCAGATTCATTTGATTCAAATTCATCACTTGGCAAAAAGTCAGGATCACCAATACTATCATCTGCAAATTATTTACTCTTAATTTTTTTAACTTACTATAATTAGTCTAAAAATAGTTAATTTTAAAGTAATAAGATTTAAAAAAATTTACTTCAATATTTGTGTTGTGTATTACCTGAAAAATTATTGGATACATCGTAATATTTCTCCTGTTCAGAACATTTTTTTTGTAATAACTTCTTCCTTTTCATCATTAGACTGAAATATATAATCTAAAAAAAATAAATTAATAAATTGGAATAAAACTTTATTCTGGGCTGATTTTCAAATTCAAATAGTCCAAAAATATTGGGTTGATGCATAAACTTGTAGTGTTTTAATTAAATTCAATGAGCGGTCCGGTAAATTGATTCAGTAGCAAAGAGAACTAGATTTTAGTGAGTATGATTTTAAACGTCAAGCATGGGCAAATTCAAATTAAAAAGAATTATTCCGGGTACAAACAGAGCCAGGTAACTTTGATTGCAATTCATTGTCAACAAATTTTGACAATTAGATACTTATTTAATTCAAATTTTTCCAAATTGTGAATTAAACTTGATTTACCAGAATTTGGTTGTTTTAGGGAATGGTACCCGAACGCACAAAATTCATCTATTTTTTTCTTTATCATTTAATATTTAAAACTCTAATTTAAATAGTCGAAGTTATTTTCAGAAAAGACGGTTTAATCAGTACCATTTAGTTATTACATAATATATGTAAATAAATGTTAAAGATCTTTAAATTTAAAACTATTATCATTTTATGTTGTATTAAGTTAATTTATTTAAAATAAAGAACAGAATAAAATTACTTCCGTAATAAATTTAATTTAGGGTCAGTCTTTCCACTTTCGAATAAAGTGACAAATAAACTATCTGGCGAATAAACAAAAAATATTGCATCAAAAATTAAATATAAATAAATATATCATCACGCCATTTACCCATTACTGGGCGTGGCACTCTGCCAAAGCAGATCTCGGCAAATGATATATTTCTTCGCGTGAAGTGCGGTTACCAGCCGTCAAATGATGGCCTCCAAAGATGTTAGTGGAGAGGGAGTCACAGGGGTAGATTTAATTTGGATAATAATTGTACAATATAATCATTAATTTGCATAAATTCAGATACTCCGGAATACACCATTCTACAAAAAAAAAATCGGAAAAAAGTGTTACGTATTTCGTACTGCCGAATATTCCGTCGAATACCGAATAATTATTTGGCTTAGATTCCATCTCTAGTAAAAACAAAAAACCGATTGCCGGGCAGAATTTTTAAAATATCGTTAAGTTGCCTCCACTAACATGTTTAATTTGATACCAAGGATAATTAGATCCTTACCTTTAGGTAAACAAGCAAATTCCTTAAATTCAGGTTCGTTTTTGTGTACTGTTTCAAGATGTCGATGTATTTTTGTTACCAACTTCTTACAAAAAACACAGAAAGCTTGTTTTGTTTTTCCTTTTAATACAGTTTGAGTTTGCGTGCAATTCATTTCAGTACTCAAATTCTTCTTTGTTTCTTCTCCTCTGCAGTTGCTTGATTCATATAATACAGCATTACCAAAATCAGCTACGTTGAATTTTTTTTTGTGTTTCTCCCTGCTCAGATTCATTTGATTCATATTCTTCACTTGGCAAAAAATCAGGATCACCAATACTATCATCTGCAAATTATTTACTCTTATTTTCTTTTAACTTACTATGATTAGTCTAAATATTTATGTTATGTATTACCTGAAAAATTATTGGATACATTGTAATATTTCTCCTGTTCAGAACAATTTTTTGTAATAACTTCTTCCTTCTCATCATTAGACTGAAATTTATAATCTAAAAAAAAAATAATAAATTGGAATTATTGTTTATTTAATATATGTAAATAAATGTTCAAGATCTTTAAATTTAAAACTATTATTAAGTTAATTTATTTAATATAAAGAACAGAATAAAATTACTTCCGTAGTAAATTTAATTTAGGGCCAGTCTTTCCACTTTCGAATAAAGTGACAAATAAACTATCTGTCGAATAAACAAAAAATATTGCATCAAAAATTAAATATAAATAAATATATCATCACGCCATTTACCCATTACTGGGTGTGGCACTCTGCCAAATCAGATCTCGGTAAGTGATATATTTCATCGCGTAAAGTGCGGCTACCAGCCGACAAATCACGGACCCAAAGATGTTAGTGGAAGGGGAGCTACCGGGGTAGATTTAAATTGGTGAAAATTTTGCCGACAAAATTTACTCCAAGTTATAATTACTCCTGTTATTCCCCCCCTACACTAACATCAATTGATTTAACGGCTACTAACCGCACTTCACGCGCATACCACTTACCGAGATCTGCTACGGCAGAGTGCCACTCACAGTAATAGGTAAAAGGCGTGATAATATATTTATTTATGAAAAATTATTTTAAAAGTTGGCTTTTATTCATACCTATCGAGTAAATTAACTGCTTATCCGGCGCATATGAAAGTACATGCCACACTAACAACTTTCCTTTAAGTCAAGTGATAACTGCTGGTACCAACGTTTTATGGACAGGGGGCATGCATTAAAAAGTTTTATTATATATATGGTGCTGGTTTCCTAAGAGCAACAAATAACAATAAACAAATTATTCATGTTACATGGAAACAATTTTGCATCTTATTAATCAAATGTTCAAATGAATATATGCAAATAGATATTACATGAATTTTGTTATTGTTACTTGTTACACAAACCTGTACAAAATACTTACAAAAAAAGTCGTAATAAAATTATACTATGTACCTTTTATGTTTGTGCTTGCAGACAAATTGACAGACGGTGTAACCATCCGTAGAATTTTTTCACCACGAGACATACTGAAAACTGAATATAATGTAGAAATACACAGAATCGGCTTAACTTAAATATTATAATGAATAGAAAGGTCATTGAAGAAACTTAAAGTAGACACCTAGGATACCGGATGTCTACTGTTTCTTTTGTACAATACTGTGGTAAAATCTTCAATTTGCGATAGATTTTTCCCTATTAATTTTAGAAAAAAGTGTAAATACAAAAGATGTTCAGAATTTAAAACTGCATTAAATGAGCCTAAATTTGTTGATATAATACTTTTCTGGCATCAAATAAACGTAAAATGACTTAAACAAATAAGTATTGTTTTGGATTCTTTGGGTTTGACAATTACCAGTGGCGGCTCGTCATAAGGGGCTAGCTACGGGGGCCAAATCTCGGCTATAACTTTTCATTAATCAAATTTTTTTAATGTACTACTTAATTCGACTTGATATGTTATTTTTCGTTTCGTTGGGGATAGAGGATAGATTTTTAAATAATATGGTATTGATTTACTGGTTTGTAAAATTTTAAAATGCTAAATGTAACTTTAGAATTGATTAATTTAATATATAATGACAATCGTGTACATATATTAAGTAAAGAAGAAAGAGTTATTTTATGCCTTATAAAATTGAAATGCGATTTAAGTTTTTCAATTTTACATTTATTGTTTGGTATCAGCTCTTCTTTATGCATAATGTACTTAACGCAAACGTGCAAAATTATTTCAGCTGCTTTAAAACCTGCCATAGCATTTCCGACAAAAAATTAAAATGATAGAAATATGCCAATTTGTTTTAAAAAATTTGAGGATACGTAAATAGTTTTTGAATGCACAGAAGTATTTGTGCAAAAACCAAATAGTATTTTTGTGAAGAAATATTGCACATTGAACATGTTAAAATGATGTGTAATTCAACTATTACTTACAGAGGTCTTATTATTCAATTTTCTTTTGAAGTTTCACTGCAGATAAAAACTTAAAAAATACTCCAAACAAATATTTAATGTTACGAAACTTCAAATACCTATCCTGGAGGAATCATTAGTTCGTGAAATATTCCGGATGGCGCAACGATCTTACTGTTATTTACCGCGCTATAAGTAAACACGGTGAGTCGCGCGTGACCTTGAGTTAGCCAATCAGAACATATGTGACAATATCATAAGCGGAGCTTGAAGAGTTTTCCCCAGAGCGAGAGTGGGCATGTAAGTTAGCGCATGGATTTTAAGCAGTTCTGAATGGTTCCGAACTTTCTGTTGGAACAAACCAGTTACACCTGTCACAATAGCTGTAGCACAATGTTTTAATTTAACGTTGAAGTGAATAAAACCGTTTAAAAAAAATTTGACAAATTTCAACATAAAAATAAATAAATTTATTTTTCAAAATAATAGACGGGCAGAATATTTATTAAAAGTAATATTTACCTTTAAAATTAGTATAATTTGTTTTATTTTTTAAACATAAATTTTAATATATCTTGAATTAATAGAAGAACAGTTTATTAAATTATATTATTTTTTAAGATACCATATTATATATTTGCTCTACACTTTTGACCCCGGCTAATATAAAAATAACAAGCCGCCACTGGAAATTACCGATCATGCTGCAAAGCGAAAAAAAAAATTTTTTTTTGGGAGTCATTAATAAAATGAACTTATTCTAAGACATTAGGCATTTTCCATCAAACTTTTGCTTTAGTTGTAAACAGAATCAATTTATATTGAGAGTTCTATCTTGTGCTAACACCCACACAACAACGCTACTGCATACTACGCACTATTTTAAATAATTTCTTTTCAAAATATCCTTAATAAATAATTACACAATAACTCTCTTTTGTAATGTACATACCTTAAATATTTGTTGTTTTGTTGAACTGCACTATATATTCCACTACACCTACTTGCACAAATTAAAAATATAACTGATGAAGAACTGCGTAAAGCACTGGTACAAGTCGTTGGACAGTTGGACGTAGTATGTCTTGTCAATTAGAGTGGGGGTAAAAACTAAGTAGCAGCAGTGTTCCCAACTGCATTTAAAAAATATCTATTGCTAATTCAAAGTTCAACAATTAATTTCTCGGATATATTGCAATTTAAATAAATAAAAAATAGTTTTCTTATACCGTATTGCTTCATGAATATGAATAAATGAAATACGTAATTCCATGAAATGTATTGCATTTTATCACATTCAATTTTGAAATATTTTAGGCTGTGTTACTTTAATTTTCAATTATTTGAAGGTTGTTTTTTGTAACTTGAAAGCGTTATCAATTTCATTTAATTGAAATAAAAACATTGCTGAGGTTTTAAAGTTTTAAATTTTTCTTAAAACCTGATATCCACTCAACAAAAACTATATAAATCATATCATTTGGCTTATTGTTTATTAATATTAGCCAAAACGAGCGAAGTGAGTTTTGTAAATTATGTGCTTAAATATTAAGGAATAACATCATGTATTTAACGGCTGGTTCATGAGCATAAATATATTACTTACTGAGATCTACAACGATAGAATGCCAATGCCAGAATGGGTGAAGGCATGTTTTTTTTTGTTAATTTTTGGTTAAACCGGTTCAAAAATCGAATTTTTTTAAATTCTGTTTCTATATAATACACTCGATTAATCCGCATTCCAATATCTGTTTTAGTTTTTGAGTTATATCGATTTTTGACTTTTTTTAAAATCAACTTTGGAGCCCATATCTCGAAAACTAAAAAAGATATTGAAATGCGAGTTAAACGACTGTATTTCTCTTGCGCTACTTAACTGATACTGAAATTTTACCATTTTTGAAAATTTTTCAACTCTTTTCAAAATTTTCTTTTCTCAATATTTTTAAAAGTTAAAGCGATAATGAAAATCTGAAAACACCAGTGAATTCCTCGCGTGAAAATACATAGGTACAGCAAAATTCGCACAGATTAAATTTTTATTACAAAAAATCGAAAAGAAAATTTTGAAAAAAAGTTGAAAAATTTTCTAAAATGGTAAAATTTCGGTATAAGTTAACTAGCGCACGAAACCAATTAAGTCATGATTATAAAAAAAAAACATTAGATTAAAATGACCTAGTTTACAATTTTGAGTTCGATTTTCTCAAAATTCGTATTATATTTGGATCAATAAATAATAAATTTTCTATTATGATATCACATATCTTTATAAGTTTTATAATTACAATAAAACTTTGAACAATTTCATTTCAGAATATATACAATAAATTAGATTTGATTTATAATTAAAAACATATTTTGTTTCAAAGAGATCAAGAAAAAACGTTGTTTTGTAGCTATCTGCATCCGTGATGATTCACCTTCATACAAAATTTAATTCTCTGGCAGGCGCAACTAAAAATACATGTTTTAAAAATAACTTTATCATAAAACTTAAGATATTTTTAATTTGATGAATATAATTTTCAACAAATTTTTGTGAGTAACAATATGTACAGAACATGAAAGGAAATAACTGTTTTGACATAATCAGATTAATTCGGTCAGTAGATAACAATTAAATTAAATTGAAGAAATTCAATGTTTTTTTTTTAATTCTAAATAAATCACATATGTGACTATCTAATCTATTATTCTACATAATTGTAAACATATTTTGAGATTCTCTAAGTAATACTATAACGCCTCACTTTGAACTGTATTTTTTTTTCATAAATATAAATAATTGACATATACCAATATCTAATCAATAATTCTACGTATATTGTAAACTTATTTTGAGATTTTCTGAGTAATTCTATGCTCAGGTATCAATTAAAATGAATTACAAGTTGATGTTGGTCTATATAAATACTCCAAGAATATCGCTCCCCTTTGAACTGTATTTTTTTCATAATTATAAATACTTGACATATGCCACTATCTAATCAATAATTCTACGTATATAGTAAACTTATTTTGAGATTATCAGAGTAATTCTATGAATAAGTATTAATTAAAATGTATTACAAGTTAGTGTTGTTCTATATGAAGTCTCCAAGAATATCGCTTCACTTTAAACTGTATTTTTTTTATAATTATAAATAATTGAGATATGCCAGTACCTAATCCATAATTCTACGTATATTGTAAACTTATTTTGAGATTTTCTGAGTAATTCTATGCTCAGGTATCAATTAAAATGAATTACAAGTTAATGTTGTTCTATATGAAGTCTCCAAGAATATCGCTTCACTTTAAACTGTATTTTTTTTATAATTATAAATACTTGACATATGCCACTATCTAATCAATAATTCTACGTATATAGTAAACTTATTTTGAGATTATCTGAGTAATTCTATGAATAAGTATTAATTAAAATGTATTACAAGTTAGTGTTGTTCTATATGAAGTCTCCAAGAATATCGCTTCACTTTAAACTGTATTTTTTTTATAATTATAAATACTTGACATATGCCACTATCTAATCAATAATTCTACGTATATAGTAAACTTATTTTAAGATTATCTGAGTAATTCTATGAATAAGTATTAATTAAAATGTATTACAAGTTAGTGTTGTTCTATATGAAGTCTCCAAGAATATCGCTTCACTTTAAACTGTATTTTTTTTTATAATTATAAATAATTGACATATGCCACTACCTAATCCATAATTCTACGTATATTGTAAACTTATTTTGAGATTTTCTGAGTAATTCTATGCTCAGGTATCAATTAAAATGAATTACAAGTTAATGTTGTTCTATATGAAGTCTCCAAGAATATCGCTTCACTTTAAACTGTATTTTTTTTATAATTATAAATACTTGACATATGCCACTATCTAATCAATAATTCTACGTATATAGTAAACTTATTTTGAGATTATCTGAGTAATTCTATGAATAAGTATTAATTAAAATGTATTACAAGTTAGTGTTGTTCTATATGAAGTCTCCAAGAATATCGCTTCACTTTAAACTGTATTTTTTTTATAATTATAAATAATTGACATATGCCACTACCTAATCCGTAATTCTACGTATATTGTAAACTTATTTTGAGATTTTCTGAGTAATTCTATGCTCAGGTATCAATTAAAATGAATTACAAGTTAATGTTGTTCTATATGAAGTCTCCAAGAATATCGCTTCACTTTAAACTGTATTTTTTTTATAATTATAAATACTTGACATATGCCACTATCTAATCAATAATTCTACGTATATAGTAAACTTATTTTGAGATTATCTGAGTAATTCTATGAATAAGTATTAATTAAAATGTATTACAAGTTAGTGTTGTTCTATATGAAGTCTCCAAGAATATCTCTTCACTTTAAACTGTATTTTTTTATAATTATAAATACTTGACATATGCCACTATCTAATCAATAATTCTACGTATATAGTAAACTTATTTTGAGATTATCTGAGTAATTCTATGAATAAGTATTAATTAAAATGTATTACAAGTTAGTGTTGTTCTATAAGAAGTCTCCAAGAATATCGCTTCACTTTAAACTGTATTTTTTTTATAATTATAAATAATTGACATATGTCACTACCTAATCCATAATTCTACGTATATTGTAAACTTATTTTGAGATTTTCTGAGTAATTCTATGCTCAGGTATCAATTAAAATGAATTACAAGTTAATGTTGTTCTATATGAAGTCTCCAAGAATATCGCTTCACTTTAAACTGTATTTTTTTTATAATTATAAATACTTGACATATGCCACTATCTAATCAATAATTCTACGTATATAGTAAACTTATTTTGAGATTATCTGAGTAATTCTATGAATAAGTATTAATTAAAATGTATTACAAGTTAGTGTTGTTCTATATAAAGTCTCCAAGAATATCGCTTCACTTTAAACTGTATTTTTTTTTATAATTATAAATAATTGACATATGCCACTACCTAATCCATAATTCTACGTATATTGTAAACTTATTTTGAAATTTCTATGCACATTTATTAGTTAAAATGAATTACAAGTTTGGCTTCGCAGTAAACTAACTAAACTGTAATTAGTAGTAGGGATAAAAATTCAGCAAGTTTTCAAATAGACTAGAAATATAATCCCATGATGCGAATAATAACATTACCTACATACATATAGTTCACACTAAAAATATTTCCAAATTTGTAACCCTTGTGCCGTTTATATAATTATATATTCTAACTATCGAATATGTACCATAATTATGTTAAAATATCAATAAAGCAATATTCACCATATTTAAACAAAAAAATTAAACAAGAATTAACAGGCCAGTGCGCCCCTGTGTATTGGTGTTTTAAACCATTGTCCGGTGAGTAAATGCAGCTCTATCCGCTATGAAACGTTTCTCTCGCGATACGCTAGAATGATAATTGCGCAGTATAATCAGTGCCGAATTAAGGAGAAATATATATTTTTTAACATTACTCCTATGGCTCCCCATAGTTTGTATTAAGAGTATTTCCAAATTTGTAACCCTTTATTAAATTAAATATAGCATAAATAATAGTTAGTCACTAGTTATATTGCATCAACACCTATGACAAGCCGTTTTAATATTTGATGTAAAAATGACTTCATACAAAATTTAATGCAATATAATGCGTACCTAACTAAAAATAATTGTCTTAAATTGTATCTCATAAAAATTTAGATGTTTATAGGTATTTTGATGAATATAATTTACATATAATTTTTATGAGTAACAAACTTAATTAGAACACATTTAAAATGTGTACGATTTAAAATGTGAATGTATTTAACATTAATAAGACATAAATTTTGATGTATTATATTTCGTATTATTTAAAATTTAAAACTATTTAAAATTTATTTATGTACAGTAAATCATAGAATGAAATTTCAGATGTTTTTTAAATGTGAATGAGTTAAAATTTACTCATATTATATTCTGTACGAATTAAAATGTGATCGTAATTAAAATTTTCAACTCGGACCGCGTATCTTATAGAAAATAGAAATAGAAAGAACTATTCCCTATTTCAAGGCGAGTTAAAGTTGAAGCTTAACTTAAAATTAATATTATTATTATTATAAATGTTATTGTTACATATTTTTATTGTAATTTTTGTTGTTAATAGTTATTCAACAATTTTTTACATTATTTATGTCGGTACTTACCTATATTTTAGTGAATTTACAATTATTAGAAGCAAATCTAATTGCCATTTAAAAAGATCCATTAAGTCATAGATCAAATACGTGAAGTGTATTCAGCAAAAGCACGTTAATAGACGAATATCGACCTTCTGTACTTGCAGACACATAGAGTCGTTTTTCAACTGTACTAGCCACAGTAAATTGAACCTTTGTAGCATCTCCAAGGCCGACGAATGACGAGACGATATGCTGTTACAATTTTCAATTTTTTAACGAAACTACTTCTCGGATTGATAATTTGAGAAGAATAGTGTAATCCTCGATCATGGATCTACAAGGATCGTACAAGTAATTTTTTCATGTAACTAAAAGGTTTTCGACTTACGACAAGTTTAAGGATATTTTTTAATATACAATAATTTGCTTCGAGAGGAAGTGTGTTATTAACAAAGTTTATTATATTTCGTAGGACGAAGCCTATATGCTTTTTCAGTGATATCAATATGGATATCAAATAATCAAATAATAGTCTGCAATCTAGAGTAATACCAAGATCTTCGACATGGGTCGATTGTTGTAAAGGAATTATCTATGGTATAAATATAGCTAAAGACTTGTCTATTACTTGTGAAATATATTTTGTTGCACTGGGATACATTTATAAGTCAGATTGTGAGTTGACAGTACGAAAAATGTTTAAATTGTCTGCATACATCACGAATTGAGAACATTTGAAACATTTGTTTATATCATTGATAAATATATTGAACAGGGACTCCAGACGACGATTATATTAGTATACTTTTTCGATATAATGGAAAAAAAAAACAAAAAAAGAAAGACTTGTCAATAAATAAGGTTTATTTCATAATTGTTTATTCTACATAAGGTATTTTACAATGGGCTCATAAACTATAATCGAAATACGGCAAATTTATATTAAAATCGTAAAATACTTATCAAATTATCAGTAGTAATTATTATTATTTTTATTATATAATTATTTACGATAGTAAAGTATTATAATGCATGAAACAATTTGTGACGTCAGCAATGGCTCCAGGGCCCCCGATGTTTAGGGGCCCCGTCCAGCGGATATCTATTTCTCAAATTTACATCACAATTTTTAAAATTTATTATAATAATTATATTCATATTATAATTCACAAAATATTTAATTTTGATATCCTACAACTTATAGTAGAGACAAAATTCCGTGCTTTACTGCCATTTATTTTCCACTGCGCCATACATAGAACGGAGTCGCGAATAATGTGGCTGTGGCAACACTGTGTCTAGTTCTGTGGTTCAGATCTACAATGCTCAATCCTAGATTGAATGCTTTGGCGCTAATGAGTATTGAAAACAAAATATTGGAGAAATAAGATTTTAGTGTCATAGTAGAAGACTTTGCTGCATCCAAAGCGCGGGAGGTCTCTTATAGTTTAGTTTTTTTGTTTGTTTATTGTAGAATCTTGTTTTATTTTATTTTTTTGTTGTTATTAAATTTAAAGAAAAAAAATGTTAGTTGGAAAGTTGACAGGAATAAATCAAAATCAGTGTTGACAACAATGACATTGATTTATTCCTGTCCACTTTCCGAGTACAAAAATTTTTCCTTTCAATTATTTGGACGTTATTCTCAATTTTATATTAATTTTAATAATGATCATTATAAGTATTAATAGTTTTGTGTAATTTTATTGTTTGAATAAATATATTTATATTTCAACTGGACAAAACAAAGTTCAGTTTAAAAAGTCAGGGGGAGGGGCCCAATGATTAATTTGGCTCCAGGTTCCCGATTGCCTTAATCCGATCCTGGTAATTTATTATCATTTTTGTTATAATGATATATTAGCTAAATATTATAATTATACACAAGGATTAATTCATACTTTTATCTTCATGCACTACCATTTTATAGTTAGGTAAAGTATAATAAGAGCCCATATACGTTTCTAATTCTTTTATCTTGTTATTTACGTTTGTTAAATTTCTTTTACTAAGTAAAATATAAATTGTATTAAATTATTATAGAAGTTGATATTACGAACGAAAAAGTGCAAAAATGCAGTTTCTATAATTTCTCCGGAGTGAATACAATTTTCAAATTTGCCCCTAAAACTTATGCACCCGCTAAACCCAGCAACTTGGCGTGTTGCTGTTCTTTGAACCGTGGTCTGCTGGCCGAGGATCTATTTATTATGGGTTGATTTATTTTTTATTTTGTTATTGTATATTCTAATATTTGTTGTATTATATTCAACTTCCGAAATATCTAACCCAGATGATGCGAGTTTCACAGACATTTAAGTTTTAGACGAATTTGCACGTTATTTTATATTTATTATCTATTTTTAAAATATTTATTAGATGAGAAACAACAACAATTAAAATAAATGAACTGTACTCAATATCAATATAAATAACTCAAATCATTTTAAAATCATTTATAAATCAAATAAATATTAAGGAATAACATCATGTAGATATTACATATGTATGATTCACCACTGTACCACAATTCTTAGAATCTCAATCGGTAACATTTACAGCAATAACTATATACCTAATTTGTATTAATTTATTTTTCAGTCTTCCTTGTCGGAGGATTTAGTAATAGAAGTATAATATTCTAAAATGAATGACGATGAAATTTGCGGTAGAAGAAAATATCATTAAAAATACTGACCGAAATTATATTCTCCAACACATTATTGGCTAGTTTATTGAACAGCTTTGGAAGGAAGAAAGGCGAAAACGTGTTATTGTCTCGCATTTCGAACAGATTTGCAAAAAGCCGAAAGCAGCATCCACAACGATTATAGTTAAAAATATGTTGTATAAATTGTTTAGTGGTTGTAAAGCAACAGAATATGGTATTAGAAATGAAAGTAAGGTTATTAAAATCCTGGACGGCAAACAAAAAAAAAACAAAGCGGCTTTTTAATACATGAAGCCATATTATTTTTAGGTACGTTGCCGGACGAACGAATCGGCTGTGATAAAATCTGTGAAATCAGCGCACGAGACATGACAGTGATTGAAACAGTAGAGAAAAAATATAAAATTTGTAGAAATTAAAAATGGCATGATAAGTTTGAAAAAACGATATGTTTTGTATCAGATACAGAGCCAATTAAATATTTCAAATAGAAATATGTGTTAGTTTGTAATTTACACTAATATTGACAAATATATATTGAAAAAATACAAAATAATTCTGTATTTTGGGAAGAAATAATGGTTCCAAAATTTTATCAAAATTCTTTGTTGCACGAATTAGTTGATCCTCGATATAGTCGTGGATTATCTATTAGAGATATTTGCTAATCGTAGACATGGGAATCCTGTAAATCAAATAATTAAACACAATTACGCGAGAAAAACCTCTTTATTTAACTGCACAAAGATGTCCGCCGTCCTTCACGTCGGACATTACAACTTGAACTGCTCGTGCGCACGGCGTGCCACAAGCTACGCTGGCGCGGTACACTCCGTACAAAAATGTACACCAAAAAACAACAAAATAAACTATAAATTCTCAACATTCTCCCACCTGAGACACAGATATCTCACAAATGAGGTGTCTCACTGTAAGTAGCAAAAATAAACTTAACCAAACTTATTGACATGAGTAGGTACTTAAAATATTTGAAAACTATGTTTTATCTCTTACAACTAATTTACAATAACATAACATTCAATTATAACGTTTTGGTTTGTACACTTTTCGTCCACTTTTAGTTTCATATGGCACACAAGTTTTGTCTTCCACCATACACTTTTCATCGACGGCACTTTCAGCATAGGTGTCCATGCTGGCCTCACTGAACTTGGTGGCCTTCTCCTCCTGTGCTTCAAGAGGACAGGATATGCCCTCCAAAGTGTAGAGCCTCTGAACTGGTCGCAACAATTGTCCATGGGAAGTTTGAAGTCTCACCAGACGCACCACATTGTCTTTTCCCGGTAACAGTTCAATAATTCGCGCTAACGGCCAGTCCATTCGTTTCGCATTGTCACTGCCGATTAATACTATTTCACCGACGGTGATATTGCTAAGGTTTTTACCACGATCACTACGTACGAGTAGACCGAGATATTCAGACCGAAAACGGCTTCGCAGTTCACTTCGTAGTCTCTGCAAGTATTTGTGACGACGATTTAGATTAACCGAATTTAACTTATCCAAATCGGGCACACCGCACTCTTTTATTTCAGTTAAAAACATCGACGGGGTTAGTGTCTTCAAGTCGTTAACACTGCTTGACATATAAGTCAACGGACGTGCGTTTATAACGGCTTCGCAGTCACAGAGTACCGTGTATAGTTCATCACCAGTCAAACATGCTTGTCCAAGTGTTCTTCTTAGCAGCCTCTTGAGAGATCCTATCAGCCGCTCCCACCAGCCTCCCCACCAAGGAGCCGATGGCGGATTAAAATACCAGCTGATTCTCCATGCGGAAGTGTTCCTTTGTATGATGTCCCACTGCAATTTGCTTAATAGATTTTCAGCGCCACGAAAGTTTGTCCCGTTGTCAGTACAAATATACTTTGGCCTACCTCTCCGCGCGATGAATCTTCGCAACGCGTTTAAAAAGTCATGTGTCGATAAAGTATATACTATCTCCAAATGAATGGCTCGGTACACGGCGCACGTGAAAAGACAAATCCAAACTTTACGTCTGTCTTTCACCAACAATGGGCCAGCCAAATCAATTCCGCTTACTTCAAAAACTGCTGCATCGCGTACTCGATTTATCGGCAGCGGCGGTGCTTCTACCTGAATTTGCTTTGCATCGAAACGTTTGCATATTACACAATTGTTCGTAACCCTTCGTAGCGTGTGGCGTCCACCAAGAATCCAGAACTTTTCTCTGAGGATACTCATGAGTCCTTGGCCTTTTACATGACATGAAGTGACATGAGTGTGGTGAATAAGTTGTTGCGTTATTAAATGTTTGGCAGGCATTAAATACGGGCATAAAAAGTCTTTCGTATCTTCACGACTTGTCAGACGACTTTTTACTCGTAACAGACCTTCCTCATCTTGGAATACCTTAAGAGTCTTCTCAATTTCCTTCGTCAGTGGTACAAAAGCTTCTTGCTGAGAAATTCTAATCAATGTTTTTTCAGCATTATTTATCTCTTCTGCTGAGAGCTCACCACGTGTTTTAGTATTTTTATTTTTACAATTATGTATGAAACGATGAGTCCATGCTATCATACGAACATTCTTTAAATATTTTGAGAAATATGAATATAATCGTGAACTTTCTTCGCTGGCCAATAAAGTATTCGTAACTTTCTTTTTCCGTTCTACATTCACTTCATGTTCATCTGTTTCTCGCATTGTTCGTGGCCACGCTTCTCTCCCTTCATACAACCACGCAGGTCCCTCCCACCATTTGGTTGTTGTTAGTACTTTAGGAGAACATCCCCTTGACAACAAATCTGCAGGGTTTTTTTCTCCTGGTACGTGGTTCCAGCATTCAATATCTGTCAACTGTCTAATTTCTTGGACACGGTTCCAAACGAATACTGACCATTCTTCTTTTCGTTTTATCCACGAAAGCACCGTTGTCGAATCCGACCAAAAATATGTACTTATCTCGGCTTTTATTGCTGTATTAACTTGTGACCATAGCCTAGCCCCAATAGTAGCTGCCAATAATTCGAGTCGTGGAATTGTTAGTTTCTTTAAAGGTGTCACTCTGGTTTTGGCTGAAACTAGATGTACTTTTACATTTTCTGGAGTTTCGACTCTAATAAATATCGCTGCTGCGTATGCCAAGCTGCTAGCATCGCAAAACACATGCAGAGTAAAATTCCCCCCATCATTGGCATCCATGTTGAACCATCTAGGAACTCGAATTTCTTTTAATAATGGCAACTCGTCTAGCCATCCTTTGAACACCATCTGATCTTCTTCACTCACCTCATCATCCCAACCGATTTTTTGTTCCCATAAATTTTGTAATAACTGTTTTGGCCGTGAGGTTACAGGTGAAGTAAATCCAATGGGGTCGAAAACACGTTGTACTGCAGATAGTATTTCTCTCTTCGTTATCTTTTTCCCTGCTAAAATAACATCTTTATACCAAATAGAGAGAGTATCATCTCTCTTATTCCACATTAATCCCAGCACGTATGCATTTTCTTCATTTAAGTCGTTGGCGTGCTCCCACCCTCTTAATTCAAACTTTCCCTCGTTCATTATTGTTGTTGCTTCTTCCACAAAACGAGTTAGTTCTTCTTCGCTGCTGACGCTAGTCACACAGTTGTCAACGTAAAATGAGCTTTTTAACTTCATTACAGTCTCTTCTGAGTAATTATGTGCCATGTCGCATTTACTTAGACAATAGTTAAGATGATGATCTATCGTAACCGCTAACATAAAAGGACTAGAGTTGACTCCGAAAACAACTCGATTGTGTCTGAACATTACCTCTTCGCCATCTTTGTTCTGCCAAAAGAATCTAAGAAAATCTCTATCTTCTTTATGTACGCTGATTTGTAGGAATGCCTTCTTAATATCAGCTATAACGCCGATCGGTTCTTTACGGAATCTCAATAGAATGTCTGGTATTAACTCTATTAAATTCTCGCCCTTTTCCAGGCAGTCATTGATTGACGGAGAGTTTGTTTCTCTCGCAGACGCATCAAACACGGGGCGTACTTTAGTGAAAGCACTATTCTCCTTAATGACTGGTCTATGCGGAAGGTAATGTTTTCCCTCATTCTCTTCATCTTTAGGTACCCTCTCGATGATTCCTTCTGTGCACCATTCATTAAAAACCTCTTGATATCGCTCATGATAACCACTATTCTGTATCTTGACCAACGTTCTTTCCAGGCGCTTCTTTGCTAAATACTCGTTTGACGGTAGAGGAGGATGGTCTTCTTTCCATGGTAATCGTACTTCGTACCTTACATCCTTATCCTTTGTTATCGTACTGCTGAATGTTTCTTTAGCTAACTCATATGTTTTCCTTTTGCTGATCTTTTCTTTTGGCTCGGTTATCCCCAGAATATCTAAATCCCACCAATCTTTGATGGTTCTCGTACTGTTATACAATGATGTAACTATCATACTTGTATCACGGTTTACTGACGTGTGTGGAGCTTTTCCCATCAACACCCAACCCAGTAAAGTACGTTCTGCAACTAGATTGCATTTTAGCATTACCCTCTCTCCGGTAAATAGTTTTCCACCTACATCTGCTCCAATCAATAGCTCGATAGGTTCACTTCCTTGATTGTCAGTTAGTTCGATCCCATGTTCTTCTAGCTCGCGTGTCCAAGCACCGTCATGTATGTCGGAAATGTTATTACAAATGACCGATTGATCCATCACTTCGAACTTACACGCGTATTCACCCGACAAACTAGCAACACGAACTTCATAACAACTGTGTTTTTGTTCACCTGTTTGAGTTCCACCGAATAAGGAATGTATCATCCTTTGTGAACGTTTCACCGGATAGTCCAATTAACGCGCGGTAGTGGTCGAAACATACGATCTCTGTGATCCACTGTCAAATAGAGCCCGCACTATACGTGAGCCGCGCTCGCTATACATCCGAACCCGTAATGTTTGCAGAAACACGTTAGTGCCTGTTGGATTAGCTAGATTAGTGAACGACGCTTCGGCACTGTCACTTTTCCGAACACTGTCCGTCTTTTTCATGTTACTATTCTTTTCTTCGCTACATCCCGCTCTGCCTGCATTTAACTCGGGGCATAAAATTACTACGTGCTGTTTACTACATATCAAACATTTTATGCGTTCTCGACAGTTTTTCTTGTGATGTCCAATTTTTGCGCAACGGTAACATGCTCTTTTTCTCGAGAGTACTTGCCTTTTCTCCTCTAAAGACATCTTCTGCATTTTAAAACAATTTTCGGAATTGTGATTCCCCTCACAAAATATACAATTGCTTGCATTACAATTAATTAATCCTGCAGCCGTAGGTACTTGATAATTTGCCGACCTTTTTTCTCGTTTGTTCTTGTCACTAGCTATATTAAACCCTGTTGTAGCTAACGTGATCCTTTGTTCAGCTTCAACTTCATTTTTGATAAAGTTCATCAGATTGCTTAAACGATTGTCTTTACCATCAATTTTAGGCTGCGTTAACAACGCCGATCTTTGCCAGATCCTAAGTAATTCCTCTGGCAGCGCTGATTCAATAAGAGGAAACAACATTGATTCATACTTTTCAGTTGTGACGCCTAGCGTCTCTAGTGCTCTGAGCTGGGTCTCTAACTTATCATAAAGCGTCGATAAACTCAGCTTTTCTTGTGATAACGTATTTTGTAGCACGAGATTCAACAGTTCCCTTACGTATACTTCAATCAAGAGTTCGTCTCTTCCGAATCGCGCCTTCAATGATTCAACTGCCTTCTGATAATTTTCACGTGCCAGCGGGAAACTGTCTACAAGCTCCCGCGCTCTCGTACCTGCGGTGATGGCCTGTTGTAAATATTGAAATTTATCCTCGGGTGCAATTGAACAATCTTCGTGTATTTTTAGGAATTGTGTCCAAAATGGAAGCCAGTCTTTTATGTCACCTCCAAATTTCTTAATTTCTAACATAGGTAATTTGAACTTTCTAACTAATGTGTCATTCGGCATGCTAACCTCTGGTATCTGTGGTTCAGTCAAATATTTAGTAATGTTAGATTTTACCTTTTGGAAGAGAGCCTCGTATTCGTCTACAGTTTCAATATCCTGTACCAATTCCTTCTCATTTGCTTCACTAGCTACCAATTTTTCGTAAATTTCTTTGTCTAAGTTTCTTAAAACCTCGTGTTTTCCTTGTAGGAGAGTCCACTTGACTTTTACTTCCTCCGTTTGTACTTCCGACTCAGCTGTTATCTCTTGTATCGCTTTTGCGGTCTTCTTGAAAACGATGCGAACAGCTTTACGAGATTTCTTTGCATCTTCCATCGTTGACATGTCTAGACAAAGTTTATGTTCTAATACACGCACGCAAACCTTGTAAAGCCGGTACCGGTTAAACACTGTTTTTCACGCACTTTACTTTAAATCCTCCGTAAAGTCATCAAAACTACTTTCCGATCACTTGTATCGCGTCAAAACTAGTATCCGCACAACTGTCTCTGGCGTGCGCGAACGTATCGTATCAAAACTGCTTTCCACTCGCGGCTGCGTAAACACTACACAGAATGTCTGGCACCGGTGGTTAGTAGCAACGTAATTAAACAAAACTCACGTAATTGTCCTGTCACGGTCGCCAAATGTTAATAATGACTCACCATGGTACTACCCGTAGACATGGGAATCCTGTAAATCAAATAATTAAACACAATTACGCGAGAAAAACCTCTTTATTTAACTGCACAAAGATGTCCGCCGTCCTTCACGTCGGACATTACAACTTGAACTGCTCGTGCGCACGGCGTGCCACAAGCTACGCTGGCGCGGTACACTCCGTACAAAAATGTACACCAAAAAACAACAAAATAGACTATAAATTCTCAACAATTACTAACATAATGTTCTACTAATCTGCTCTGCTAAAATTGATAAAATGTTTGCAGTAAAACCTGATGTATCTGTAATATAAATTATTTAGTTGTATGTAGATTCATTTTATTTAAATATATGACAATAATAACATTGAATTTAGAAATATATAATATAGAAGATGTGTACACTTTTAAGTTTGAAAGAAGAATGAAAATAAATAAATAGTTGACAGAAAAGTAAACATAAACAATAGAGTAATAATAAGAAGTTACTTGGAGACGAAATAATGTAACGTCGCCAAACTACTTGATAGCGACGCTACATTACTCCCCCCTCAAGAAAAGAAAAGAGAGGGAAAAGAAAGGACAATAAAAATGTTGTGCTCAACATCTAAAATGTTAAATTTAATGTGTGAAAGATAAGAATAAAGAGATAGTGAACAATACATTGGATAAATATAATCCAGAAACGAAGAAACTAAAAGAATGATAATTTCAACGGAAAAAGTTAAGTAAAAATTGCTGAAAGGGGTTATTGAGAAGGGATGAAATTATCAAGAATTAATTAAAACATTACTGAAAGAATTTAAGAAGTATTAGTAGCACTAGATTGGCTTTAAACTAAATGTCACACAACACAACATTGATATTGTTGAAAATGGAAAGGAAATAGCAAGAAAAAGCACGTAACACATAAAGTAATGTAGTGTTTGGTGATGTTGAAAATGTGTTGCAATAATAGTAATAATAAAATTGTATAATCAAGTAAGTCTGATTAGTTGATTGTGTTAGCGTACGTGTAAGTGAATAAATGAATGTGTTACGTGTTGAAAGAAAAGAAATAGAAAAATAGTTATAGTTACATTAGACACTTAACAAAATAATATAAATTAAAATGGTCATATTTCTTGAAAGATGGGTAGACTGGCAGAGTTGGATAGACTGGTAGAATTGGGAAGACTGGTAGAATTGGAGAGACTGGTAGAAGTGAGTAGACTGGTAGAAGCGGGTAGACTGGTAGAAGTGAGTAGACTTGAAGAATATCAGGAAACGTTGGGCACTTTGTTAAGCACTATGACTTTCGCGGCACTGAATTATGTTTATTTTTTGTTCTTTTTGTCGGGGGTCACCAATGTAATATAAATTATTTAGTTGTATGTATATTCATTTTATTTAAATATATGACAATAATAACATTGAATTTAGAAATATATAATATAGAAGATGTGTACACTTTTAAGTTTGAAAGAAGAATGAAAATAAATAAATAGTTGACAGAAAAGTAAACATAAACAATAGAGTAATAATAAGAAGTTACTTGGAGACGAAATAATGTAACGTCGCCAAACTACTTGATAGCGACGCTACATATCGTACTAATAACTTCGAATATTAGTGTAATATAATACGAAAAATAAAATAGATATATGTCAAACCACAAATTCTGAAATACTCATTCATAACATGTATATATGTAAAGCATTTAAATTTAATTTAGATGTATATAGCTTCACTTATTTATTTATAGAACAACAATTTTGAATTTAGAAATAAAATATAAATATATGATATGGAAGATGTGTACACTTTTTAAGTTTGAAAGAAGAATCAAAATAAATAAATAGTTGACAGAAAAGTAAACATAAACAATAGAGTAATAATAAGAAGTAACTTGGAGACGAAATAATGTAACGTCGCCAAACTACTTGATAGCGACGCTACATTACTCCCCCCTCAAGAAATGAAAAGAGAGGGAAAAGAAAGGACAATAAAAATGTTGTGCTCAACATCTAAAATGTTAAATTTAATGTGTTAAAGATAAGAATAAAGAGAAGTGAACAATACATTGGATAAATATAATCCAGAAACGAAGAAACTAAAAGAATGATAATTTCAACGGAAAAAGTTAAGTAAAAATTGCTGAAAGGGGTTATTGAGAAGGGATGAAATTATCAAGAATTAATTAAAACATTACTGAAAGAATTTAAGAAGTATTAGTAGCACTAGATTGGCTTTAAACTAAATGTCACACAACACAACATTGATATTGATGAAAATGGAAAGGAAATAGTAAGAAAAAGCACGTAACACATAATGTAATGTAGTGTTTGGTAATGTAGAAAATGTGTTGCAAAGGTAATAATAATAATAATAATAAAATTATCTAATCAAGTAAATCTGATTAGTTAATTGTGTTAGCGTACGTGTTAGTGAATAAATGTATGTGTTACGTGTTGAAAGAATAGAAATAGAAAATAGTTATAGTTACATTAAATACTTAATAAAATAATTTAAATTAAAATAATGTTCATATTTCTTGAAAGATGGGTAGACTGGCAGAGTTGGATAGACTGGTAGAATTGGGAAGACTGGTAGAATTGGAGAGACTGGTAGAAGTGGGTAGACTGGTAGAAGTGAGTAGACTTGAAGAATATCAGGAAACGTTGGGCACTGAATTATGATTTTTTTCTTTTTGTCGGAGGTCACCAATGTAAAGCATTTAATTTTAGATGTATATAGCTTCACTTATTTATTTATAGAACAACAATTTTGAATTTAGAAATAAAATATAAATATATGATATGGAAGATGTGTACACTTTTTAAGTTTGAAAGAAGAATCAAAATAAATAAATAGTTGACAGAAAAGTAAACATAAACAATAGAGTAATAATAAGAAGTAACTTGGAGACGAAATAATGTAACGTCGCCAAACTACTTGATAGCGACGCTACATATATTTACATTGTGAAATATATCATTATGAATGACAGCTGTCAATCTAGATGTTCATTTTTGCGCTGAGTGTACGACAAAGCACACATCAAGTGTGTAAAATGAGTATTTCGCAAAGTTGCTGCAACAACTTCAAATTTCAAAAAAATATTTTATATACTTATTGTCATCTAAATGAAGGAACCAGTATTGCAGAATAATCTCACAACATTCTACTTTTTGATATGTACAATATAAAGAATGTGAAATATTTATAAAACAAACAAATTTGAATTGAAATGCAGCAGGTCAAGATATCAAAATTTCGAGTCTGAATTGCTCAAAAATGACGAGTACGATTTTTTTAAAAAAAATCTGTATATTTAAGAACATAATTTTCTATAACACATAATTTTTTTATCCAATTTGAATTTGTAACTTTTGAAAAAAAAACAAAAATATCCGAAAAAGCCTGCTTTGAGTGTTTTTTCGCATGTTTTTTTTTTCTCAAAAGTTACAAATTTAAATTGGATAAAAATTTTATATGTTATAGAGGACCATATTCTTAAATATACAAAAAAAAATAAATAAAATCGTACTCGGCATTTTTGAGAAATTCAAATCCATTTTTGAACCGTTTTCTATCAGTTAATTGTACATAAATTTAATAATATGTATATTATTATTACACATTGAAGTATTGGCTTTAAAATTATATACAATTCATCGTAAGTTTCATTCATAAAAACAAAGATATCTTATTTGAAAGAGATCAAGTCAGATCAAGTGTTCTGCAGCTAACTTAAGATTTAATTAAACGGATGCTTCACCTTAACAATAATTTTATAGACAAACATATTTTAGGAAAGTATATTTTAAAATTCAACAAATTTTATTAACCTAACTTGTTTAAATTAAATTTACTACTTATTTGGTAACAAAAATATTATATACCAATATATTTCACAAAAGTACAATTATTCCAAAATTCACAATAATCCGCTGGACGTAATCGATACTAGTTTATAAAAGATAATTCCTATTTTAGAAATGACTACAGAGCCTTAAATTGAATAATTAAATAAGCAAAGCTGCTTGATTTTGTACAATTATAATATTAATGTTGTAAAATATATGTATTTATTTAAAATAATATTTAATAAAATTTTTCCGTTTTACTTTCACAACACACACACACACGTTTTGTCTATCTATTCTTCACCACTATTTTTGGGATTTATTTAATAAACAATGTTTAAAAGCTTCTATGGCTATAGAAAATGCAAAAACATTTATTTATTATACAACTAGAAAATATATAATTTGATAAAATTTATTTTAAATAGTATCTACATCAGGGGTCACCAATCTTTTAGAGAAGAGGGCCAAATACAGATTTTTAAAATGTGTGGCGGGCCAAAAAAATTCTTATTGGAATCGTATTTGATCAAAATAAAATGATAGATGCAGAATTTAAACTTACCGTTAATATATAATATGAGAAAATGCTGAAAATTCAAGATAGTAAAAATGAAATTATTATAACTTTTTTTTTTCCTACTGGCTTCCTGGCGGACCAACTGCTAAGGTCATATGCCGCCATTACGCCCTGATCCTGCGTTTTAGATCTTAAAGTCAACAGCAACGCGGGTTTCTCGGGACGGTCACCCATCCAAATACTCCCCGCGCGCAACGTTGCTTAACTCGCGTTATCGCATAGATCAGTTCCAACGAGTTGAGCCATGGCCGTTGACATTATAACTTTTATATAATTATTTATTTGTCATTTATTATTTATGATATATTGATTATAATATACACATATAATTAACAAAAAGTTAATGCGAAGAATACATTTGTTTTTCGGAACAAATTTTTTTAATATTTGGTGTAAAATTCCAATTTGCAAAAGAATTTCTAGATGCGGGGGTCAGTGATGCGTGATCTATTTTTTGATTTTACATATCTCATTTTTGAAAATGTTTGTTCGCATATATAAGTGCTACCAAAAATAGATATTATATTTCTTGCAAAATTTTTAATATTTGGGTAATTGGATGCTGATAACATCCTATAAAACGAAATTAAATTTTCACTATTAAATAATGATTTCAACGCATCATTAGCTTGAAGATCAAGGACTTCTAATTGTAAATCCTCTCTAACGTCTCTGATGGAGATGTCAAATGGATTTTGAAATACCTGAAATGTCGATGAATAAGTTTTAAAATCGGAAAAACGATCCGCGAAATTTTGCTGCAATACTAATATATTTTGAACAAAACTGTCAGTAGAGAAATTATTATAACCCGACATAGATTTTAATAAGTGATCACAACATGGAAAATGGGCAAAATTAGATTGAGTTAATTGGTTTTTAAATAAACTCAGCTTAGCTTCAAATGATTTGATGTTATAAAACAAATCGGTAATCAATTTTTCACGTCCCAGTAGTTTTGTATTTAAAAAGTTAAGATGTTCACATATGTCTGTTAAAAACGCAAGCTGCCACAATCACTTAGGATCCGATAGCTCTGGCACAGGCTTTAATTTTTCCGTCATAAATATGTCGATTTCCACTCTGAGGTCAAAAAATCGCTTTAAAACATTTCCGCGGCTCAACCACCTCACTTCAGTATGGTACAATAAATCACCGTACTCAGCATCAATTGTTTCAAGAAAAATTTTGAATTGACGGTGATTTAGTCCAGCTTTACGAATAAAATTTACAGTTGTTATTACTGTTGCCATAACTGCATCTACACCCAAAAACTTTCCACATAAAGATTGTTGGTGAATTATACAATGAAATACCATAGGTTTTTTCATGTCGTTATTCTCCAGATATTGATGAAGCCGGCCCATGAATCCAATCTTAGAACCGACCATATTTTTAGCCCCATCCGTCGTAACCGCTGATAAAAATTTCCAATTTAATTTGAGGTCAGTAATTGCTTCTAAAACACACGAAAATATGGTTTCTCCTGTAGTTCTATCTTTCATACTCTTTAATGCTGCTAACTCTTCAGTTGTTTCAAAATTTTGATTTACACCTCGAATATATATTAGTAACTGAGCTGTGTGAGCTGCATCTTCGCTTTCATCAATGGCAATGGAAAAATGTGTGAAATCACGAACTTTTTCTCTGAGTTGATCCTTAATATCAGATCCTAGACCTTCTATTCTCCTTGTTACAGTGGAAGCAGACAAACTTACAGCAGCAAAATCCTTCACTTTTTCAGGGCATATTTCTTCGGCAATCGCCAAACAAACTCGTTTAACAAATTCTCCGTCAGTAAAAGGTCTTCCTTCTTCAGCTATGATTTGGGAAGCACGGAAACTTGCTCGAACTGTATTTAAATTTTGATTCGTAAAAATTATCATCTTAAGCTGTTGACTTTCAACATTTCGGAGTAAGTAATTTAGTTTTCTCTCTCGCAAATGTCCTTGAAATTCATCAAATTTTAAACTATGTTTTGTAGTGTAGTGCCGTTTTAAATTATATTCTTTGAATACTGATACACTTTCATTGCAAATAAGACATATGGAACTATCATTGTTCGCCATAAAAAAGTAATTAAGTGACCAGCGCTCGTTGAATGAGCGACACTCGATATCCACTTTTCTCTTCTTTGATATCATCGAACTCAGGTAACTAAGTTAATAAATAAATGTGCATTAAAATTTTAGAATATAAAATAGTTTAAACAAAATAACTAATAAGAATAATTTATAAATCAATGCAAATACTAAGTAGACATTTTAAATTAAAAATTCAAATAAATAGATAAACTTAGTTAATTTTGTGTAAAATTTCCACCAAATAATTAAAATATATTTTTTGTCTTATTA
The DNA here is from genome assembly GCA_947425015.1 of Pterostichus niger. NCBI lineage: Eukaryota > Metazoa > Arthropoda > Insecta > Coleoptera > Carabidae > Pterostichus > Pterostichus niger. Next base: position 13,632,220 of record OX380337.1, read on the forward strand.
GCTAACTACGTATTTTGAATTATTTTATTTTATAAAATAATTACTTAAATTGTATAAAATATGAAACATAATATAATAAAGAGTGAAAATAATTTTCTTACCTTGATTTAAAAATAAATAAATGTGGATCACACTAGTCCCAATCACAATTTACCTTGTGAAGCAAAGACCAAAATCGTAATGATTGAAACTTTCATTATGTAATTAAGAAATGTCCATTGAGTGATAATGCTTTCGTCGGTTACCATAGCAATAGGGAAATTCCGAGAGAAATTCGTAGAATCATAAATAGGCAATTTGCATGTACCATAATACCTGAAGACAATAAGTCGCCCTTTCTTCATACACTCCATGGAGCGCTCAACAACATATTTTTGCAATTGTGGAATACACAATATAAAACTTAACAACCATCATAAAAACATAAACTCAAACAAATTTGTAAGATAAGTAAGAAGAAAAAATGCACGAGCAAATATTTAGATTTACATGGTTAGGAATCAGAAATGATGGCGGGCCGGATATAAATCTTAAGCGGGCCGTAGATTGGGGATCGCTGATCTACATGATTCTTTTCAATAATACACTACAAAATTAACATTCTCACATTTATTATAAATAAATAAATATATCATCACGCCTTTTACCCATCACTGGGTGTGGCACTCTGCCCAAGCAGATCTCGGTAAGTGATATATTTATACATTAATTGGATAAATTTATTTAATATACTGTATTAATATAATATGAAATTAAAAATGAATTTTATTTAATTCTAAGACAATGAGACAAACTATTTTAAATTATTAACAATAATAGTTAAGATTATTAAAATGAATATTTTATTATTTTAAATGTGTACCCAATTTGGATACGTATGCATAGCTACTTTATTATATTGGAAATATGAAATTTAAAAATGGAATTTACTTACACCTAAAAAGTTGAGGTATTATTAGAAATTATTGACAATACTAGTTAATATGGATATTTAATTACTTTTGAGTGTCTGTGAAATATGGAAAAATTGTACATGGGGATAAATTAATGGTACTTTAGGCAGTAATTGTATCTTTATAAGTACCCATTTATATCCAGAAAGAGATTTTTGATCATTATATTTATAGTTTTGAAATTATCTTTTAACGACTGTATTTTGTAAAATATTACATACCTAATTGAAACATAGTTGTAAATACTTCTCTACTGTTTTATAAAAATTTAATCTTGTTTAAAAGTACGCGTAACATATAATAACGCCATTTTAAAACCATAATACAGCTTTCGTAAACAGCTATAGTACAAACCCGTAGTGAAAATTAAAAAAATGGCACCAAGACAATTTGTGAATTATTATCCATGTGTGTATGATGTTTACGGTGCTATTGATGATGTTCAAGAAGTTTTTGTGGCTCAAAATAATAATGATAACGACGTCGGGTTTATTGACTTCATCTCCATATATGAATTTGAATCTACGCAGCAAGCTGAGAGAATTTATATCAACGACATCATTGATATTACCAGTGATAGTGATAATATGAGTGTAAGTGACAATGAAAATAGTAGTGAGGATTATAATGATAATTTAGTAATAGTTGTAGAATATACGCCCATTAGTTATAAAAGCGAGAATACCAATATTATTGTAAATGTATGTGACGAGTGTTTAAATAATATTAAGTTAAGTTATAATACAATTCATTATACGAGTAGATTTATTAGTTTTATGTTACAATTTGATAACATAGATAATGGTGCGTTGTACATCGCAGATAGTGTTTCAAATTCATATAACTATCGCGAAGATATAATGCACCAAATAAGTCAATACATAGATTATATGTACTATAGTTGCAGCAAAAGATTATATAATTTTATTTATACGTAAAAAGTCCTTAGAACATACTTTTAAATTAGTTGTAAACATCATTATAAATAAACAAAAAATAGAAATATTATTGTAAAATATAGAAGCTAATTATTTGTACCATATTGTAATTCTACTATTCTTTTCAATATTTATTGTAATAAATTCATTATCTATGTAAAATATGCTCAGGTTATTTGAATCTTTTATTATGATAAGTTATATAATTGATATTTATGATCTTTTACGAAAATATATTATTATTATTTAAAGTATTCATCATTGTGTTAAAATGGATTTATGCAGTAATCAACATGTAATATAACATGTATTTAAAATTACCCAAATAGTATACATGAACTGCTTAAATCAAGTAGCTGTAACATTTAAATATTTTATATTTACGTCATCAAAACGTATTGGTAGTAAACTATCATGTTCTTATTATTTTTTGTTTCATTTATTATAAACATCAAAGATATACTAGCTTATTTCACAATAAATCAACTCATGTTTATGTCATTTTAAAAATATTTCTTTTAAACAGTAAAGTAAACACATATCCATTCATTCATAGTCATTTTCTAGATTTGTAGAGATAAATTATGACGGTAATTACACTATGACGCTGATAATCTAACATCATGCAGCGCTCGCTATAGAATTTAAACTATTTTTTTAGTTTATAAATGTATTCATCTGGTAAATCATCGAATCGACCTGGAAGATATGTAACAAATTCTTTGCATTCGACAATCACTTTTCTCCCAAATCTAGTGGTAGCAGCTTTAATATCACATAATTTATATACTTTATTTCTAACTCAGTTAGAATTCTTCGAGGTTTTAAATTGGATAGGTGGCCTTTCTCATTCAACTTGTTAAAATCCATTTCTAAACCAAACAATTATTTTAATAACACAGTTTATAATTTATAATAATATTTTTATATTTACAATGCTATGAATACTCAGTGTCCGCAGTAAATATAATGTAAACATTTTAAACTAAACTTCCACATTTATACCAGTCGTAATACAAATCCGTATCAACAATAACAATAATGTAAAAATTTTAAACTAAACTTCCATATTTATACCCGTCGTAGTAGAAAATAATATTTTATTACATTTTTATATAATCTAAAATTCATGCAAGTATTATAAATATTCATAAAGAAATAAATAATAGTATTCTTAATAATAAGACAGACTGTTTATTATTTATTATATATTTGTTTTAAATTTACATTTTACAAATAATAACATTATTATTAAAGAAAATCTAAACTCTACTTACATTATTTATTAATAGTTTAGTTTTACAAATATTGAAAACATGCGGTAGAAAATAATATTTTATTTTACCTAATCTAAATACATTATTAAATTTATAAATATTAATGGGCGGCTTTTTCTTTTATTAAATAAGTCATCTTCTTGCGCTGCTGGAGATAGTGGGCTTTTTTTCTCTCACAGCGATCGCTATAGAATTTCAGTTGTAACATTTAATATCAACTAATTTATGTACTTTATTTATTTCTCAGTTAGCCAAGGAGAAAATATAGAAATAGTAAAGAAGTATACATACCTGGGAATCAACTTTACATCATCAGGACTACACAATAAAACATTCAAAGAAACAATAAGCAAGGCAAATGTAACCTCCGCCAACATTAGAATAATGATGATACTAGCACGAATGGAAAACTGGGCAAGATTAAAACTATTCCATACCACAACAGTACCAACAGCGCTATACGCAAGCGAAATCTGGGGACTAAAATACGCAGAAGAAATAGAACAAGTGCAAACAAACTTAAAAAAAAAATTCAATTGGCCAAAATCGACACCCAATTACTTAGTACGAAGAGAAACAGGAGAATGCAACCTCTCAGTAATAATACTAGAACAAACACTTAAATGGTGGATGAAAACTATGAAAATGAACGAAAATAGATACCCGAAAACGTGCTATAACAAAATACGAAATATAGACTCACACGAAAACTAAAACCAGAACAAGTACAATTGGTGCAATACATTACAAGCAATGCTAAATAAACTAGGCTTCCAAAACAAATGGAACAAACAAAGTGTAGAAAACCTAAAACAAAATATGGATCATATTTTGTGGACTTATAGATGCTACCTTTACAACTTGGATTCAAACAGAATTCAAAACTCTAGTTATTCAAGCACGTATAAAAATATCCAAGCAAACTCTAAAAATAGAAACATAATATACAATAGTAAATACCAAATGGCCAAACTTCTCTCACAAATCCGCGTGATAATTACAAGTACATTTTGACAGTAATTGATGTATTAAGTAAATATGCCTGGGCGATTCCGTTAGAAAACAAGAAGCCTACAACAGTAATTAATGCATTTAAAAAGATATTTAGAGAACGAAAACCACTTTATTTACAGACCGATAAAGGATCATAATTTATTGCCAAATCAGTGAAATTATTTTTAAAAGAAAATGATATTAAATTTTATGTAACTCATAATCCTGACGTAAAAGCATGCTTTGTAGAGAGATTTAATAGAACATTAAAAACTAGAATGTATCGCTACTTTACTTATAAAAATACATATAAATATATAGATATATTACAAGATCTTGTTTTATCTTATAATAGAACTAAACATATATCCCTTAAAATGGCGCCACGCGAAGTAAACGAGAACAATATATTAGAGGTATGGAGAAATCAGTATAAAATTAAACAAAGTATAAAAAACCCCCAGGAAAAATTTGAAGTTGGTGATACAGTTCGAATATCAAAATACAAACATATATTTGAAAAAGGATACGAGGCAAACTGGAGTGAAGAATTATTTAAAATTTGTGGTATTAAAAGGAGAAATCCAGTTGTTTACAAATTAAAAGATTTGAATAATGAAATGATAGAGGGTACTTTTTACGAACATTAATTACAACATGTAAACATAACAGCTGATACAACTTATAAAATAGATAAAATAGTGACAACAAAAGGTTCTGGCAACAGAAAGAAGTTACTAGTCAAATGGAAAGGTTACAGTGACAAATTTAATTCCTGGGTACCCGCAAACCAAATTAAATTATTAAATAATGAATGATAAAGAATTTTTTATAACACTACCTCGTAATAGTTCAATCCAATATTTTCCTGATAATAAAACTACAAAATTTACAACTCAACTGCCTCAGAATATAAAGTTAGATGGATCTTGGGAAGTGGCTTTAGCTGAAATTATTTACCCATGCTCTTTTTATAATATTAACAATCGTGAAAATAAAGTTTTTATCATGACCAAGAAAGAATATATTAGAGAAAAAAGCGTAGTGGTAAGCATTGAAAAGGGAAAAATTTGTTCAAAAAATTACAATAGCATTGATAGCGTATTACATGAATTGAATTTAAATGAAAAAATTTATAAATATGTTACATTCACTTATATGGCATCAGAAAATCGTGTAGAAGCAAAAATTAGACGTTCTGAAGTATGTTCAGTAAAATTGTCACCAAGATTAGCACTTCAGTTAGACTATCCACCATTTACCGACATATATCAACAGAGAACTTCAATCAATTTACCTAATCTGATGTTAGGTATAGCAACACAGTTATACATTTATAGCGATATTATTGAGCCTCAATTAGTGGGGGATGTAGTTACACAACTTTTAAGAATTGTACAGGTTAATACTGAAAAATATGTTTTCGGCTCAAATAAAATTATTTCATATGCGCAACCGCATTTTGTCCCTGTTTTAAGAAGAGAATTTTCAAACATTGAAATAGATATTAGATGCAACGACGGATTTGCGGCCCCATTTGAATTTGGACCGTTATGCATTAAACTTCATTTTCGACGCTCTACAGTATGAAAGGCTGCTCCAAGAATACTATAAATTTCAAGCGGGAAGTGGTATTGGGCCTGTGTTTAGAGGAAATCAATTTCAGAGAGGTCATGGACTTGGAAGTTTTTTTTAGTAGATTATTCAGAAGTATTGTACCCTTAATTAAAAAAGTGTTGGAGCCGTCGGAAAACAAGCTCTTAGTTCGGGAATACAATTTTTGGGAGATTTAAGTGAAAATCGCCCAGCTACGGAATCATTCAAGCAACGTGTAGCGGGGATTAATTTAAAACGTAAAGCTGAAAATAAAATTGAGAAATTAATGAATGGGTCTGGTTATAAAAAGAAACGACTAATTAAGAAACATGTTCATTCTAAAACTTCACCTGCTAGAGTAAAGGACAAAAGACATTCTAGAGTGATAGACATATTTGATTAAAATGGCGTTTTTACATGCTCAATCCTGTAATGTGTCAAAACGGAATTAGACTTATTCGCTTTACCCCCCACGCAGACAAGCATTGAAAGTGGCCAGTGGGTAAATTATAAACCTTTATCATCCATCACTGAAGATGGACCCCTAGAATTTGTTATACCTGGCCATGGAGAGGAATATTTAGATTTATCACAAACTATGTTATATTTAAATGTAAAAATTACTAAATCTGATAACTGCAATTCTTGAAGCAGACAACGTGGGGCCAGTCAACAATTGGCTTCATTCAATTTTTAGTCAGATTGATATATATATATATATATATATATATATATATATATATATATATATATATTTAAATCAGAAACTAGTATCACCACCAAACAATACTTATGCATATAGAACATATATTGAGACTTTATTGAATTATGGACGCTAAACATTCTCACCTTAGTTCATCTTTGTGGTATTCTGACGATTCCGGGCAAATGAATAATACTGATGCTGGTGGTAATTCTGGATTCACTAAGCGACAAAAATTTACGGATAACAATAAAAATGTAGATATGATTGGGCACCTACATGCAGATATATTCAATCAAGAAAAATTTGTAATAAATGGTGTCGAAATGCGCCTGAGATTAGTACGCTCCCGGGATAGTTTCCATTTAATTTCTACGGGGACAGATTTCAAAGTACAAATAAATGAAGCCACATTACTTGTTCGTCGCGTCAAACTAAATTCTAGTATCTTACTTGCTCATAACAAAGCATTAGAAATAAATACTGCTAAATACCCCATCACGAGAGCCGAGATGAAAGCGATTACAATACCATCCGGAATTCAAGGCAAGTCGTTAGATAACATTTTCTTGGGTCAGTTGCCGAAGAGATGTATAATTGGTTTTGTATCTAACAAAGCATTCAATGGCGATTATAAAAGTAATCTCTTCAATTTTGAACATTTCAACATAAATTATTTAGCACTTTGTGTTAATGGACATCAATTACCTTCAAAACCGCTGCAGTCTTCGTTTGGAAACAAAGCAGCATACATTCAAATGTACAATACATTATTTTCGGGGACAGGTATATATTTTGCAAATTCTGGAAATGGAATTTCCAGAGAAAGTTACCCCCAAGGATATTGTTTAACAGCGTTTGACCTAACTCCCGATCTCTCAGCAAATTCTATGTTACATTGGAATTTAAAACGTCATCGTTCTTTAAGAATTGAAGTAGGGTTTCAAGGGGCCCTGACCCAAACTGTAAATTGTGTTATCTATGCTGAGTTTGATAATATTGTTGAGATTGATAAAAACAGAAATGTAAGTGTAGATTATGGTAATTAGTTTATTCATATACTTGTATTTATAAATAATAAATAAATAAATTAAATAAAAATAATTATTAAAATGTTTCATTTCAAAAGCTCCCTTATATTCCTGTAAAATTTAATTTCAGAGTTAGTTTCAAAGTAACAGCCTTTCAGTCAAAGAATAATGAATGCTGTATTTATTAAATCTATATTTCAATACTATTTTCAAAGCGTAGCCCATTATGGCAATTTTTATTGATCGCCAAGGAAACGGAATGTATTTTGACAGTTTTGGACGATCTCCATATGTAAAAGAACACATTGAGTTTTTACAAAGAAATACTCGAAAATGGACAAATAATACTCGTCACCTACAAAGTTTTACTTCATCTGTCTGTGGCTACTATTGTATAATATATTTGCTATTTAGAATTAATTGTTATTCACATATTAAATTGTTTAACAAATACAATCAATTTGAAAATGATGAATTTATAAAGTATATGTTTAAATATTATTTTCATAAGGAAAATAATTAAAAATTATTATTTATATTGTATAAAGGCTATATGGATTGCTTATTTATAAATTGTTATAAGAAAATAAATTTCTAAGATACATGTTTAATAATATTTTAATAAATAAATTCATTTTAAACATGAAGTTTTATATTTTACCTACATATTTATATACACATTTCAGATATATCCTATATTTATCGATAAAATAAAACCTAATAATATAATATTACGGTAAATATTAATTCTAATATATTATTTATTAATAGTTTACAGATATTGAAAACATGCTGTAGAAAATTATATTTTATTTTACCTATCTAAATAATTATTGGCGGCTTTTTAAAATGAGCCATCTTCTTGCGCTGCTGGAGATAGTGGGCTTTTATCTCTCACAGCGATCGCTATAGAATTTCTGCTGTAATAGCTTTAATATCAAATAATTTATATACTTTATTTATTTCTAACTCAGTTAGAATTCTTCGACGTTTTATATTGGACATCTGACCTTTCTCATTCAACTTGTTGAAATACATTTCTAAACCAAACAATTGTTTTAATAACACAGTTTATAATATTCATAAATAATTAAATATTAGTTCTCGTAATATGAATAATAAAAGTTCTGCGTTATTTTGTATTCAAATGCCTCCAGCTGTGATGACGACGTGCGCTAAGCACCCTAAACTTTCTACAGGACTTCAACTGATTCAACAGTGTATAATTGCGATTTCCATTCATCTCTGGTGCTGAACTTGGAATTAAAAAACTCGGCGGCAACGGTGACGTCCTCGTCGTCCCAATTTTCAGCACTTTCGACATAGTAGGGCTGTTCTTTCACTTCACCCCTGGTGCTGGACTTGGAGTTTTAAAAACCTCGGCGGCCACAGCATCGGCGTCATTGTCCCAATGTTCAACACACTCCACGTAGTACGGCTGTACTTTCGTATCACAACCAAAACCGTTAAATTAAAACTCATGTTGTTAATATTATCGCAAAATATACGCTATAATATATACTTTAATTATTTCTAACTCAGTTAGAATTCTTAGAGGTTTTATATTGGACAGTTGACCTTTCTCATCAATAGTAATAACAATAAATAAATATAACTTACCAGATATCGAAGTCATGTCCTCTGAACCGCATATATCATCCACCGCTGTTTCAAAATCGTTATCGACGATATTGTTTAATTCACAAGACATAGCGTAAACGTAAAGTTGCACAGAGTCACAAGAGTAAACTGTACAATATTTAAAATTATTTGACTTCTTATATAAGGCAGTGCCCAATATGTCACTAATGTGGTTTTTCAAAGTTAATGGCTACAAATTTATCTTCGTAAATATAAATAGGAATTTTGAAAATATAATTACTGCGCTAAGCACCCTAAACTTTCTACGGGACAAGATTGAATCAGTTCTTCAAGTCGTTTCACATACAACCATCTATTAAAATTCATGCACGTATAATACATTTTATAAATATATAAATATTATAATAAATATTCATAAGTAAATAATAGTACTTTTAATATTAAGACAGATAGTTGGTTTAATTTTTATATATGTTTTAAATTAATTTTTTTACAAATAATAGCGTTATTTAAAATAGTATAAACAATAATTAATTACTTTCAAACAGACAAATTCATTGTTTCTCGTATAGAGACGGTTAATTCTAAACACATCTTATTAAACAAAGTCCAACTCTGCTTATATTATTTATTAATAGTTTAAGTTTTACAAATATAGAAACATGTAGAAAATAATATTTATTTTAATAATATTTTTACATAATCTAAAATTCATGCAAATATAATAAATATTTAAAAATAATTAAATAATAGTACTCTTAATGTTAAGACAGACAGTTTATTATTTTATTAATAATAAAAATTAAATTTCTACTTTATTGTATATATGTTTTTAAATTTAAATTTTACAAACAATAACATTATTTAAAATAGTATAACCAAATAATTAATTACGTTCAAACAGACTTGGATTCATTGTTTTCCCCGTGTAAATACAAGAAATCCTAAACACATATATTATTAAAGAATGTTAAACTCTACTTATATTATTTATTAATAATAGTTTACAAATATTGAAAACATGCTGTAGAAAATTTTATTTTATTTTACCTAATCTAAATAATGATTTGGCGGCTTTTTTAAAATGAGCCATCTTCTTGCGCTGCTGTTCTTTCACTTCACCCCTGGTGCTGAACTTGGAATTATAAACCTCGGCGGAAGAGATTTTCGCGGAAATACGTATGTTTTGAGGTCCCCTGAATCCGTTTTTCCATTATCTCAATGATGTCAATGCATGTGGGGGTATGTTTGAGCACATGCCTGTTATGATGTGTGTTTGCGATGGTGTATTTGTGATGGTGTGTGTGCGAAAAAAAAGTTTCAAATAAAAGATGTTCGCAAAAATATTTGGATATAAAATTATATTTGTAATTTCCTGTAAATGCTTATTATTATAATAAAATTTAAATTATATATTTAATAATATATTCCAATAATCATAGTTATATTGAGAACAAAAAATTAAACATTTGTAAAATAATTGTCAAAATATGAAAATAATGACATAAGCAAGGAGCAGTCCCCTGGCAGCTAATATGATTTTTGCCGTAGAAGTTAGTTAATAATATTCATAATTATTAATATTTAAATACACATATGCTGTGTATAAGAAAGTTGTGTGGCGGGACAACACCAGAATTATTTATTAATGTGTAAATAAATTATTTTAGAATATTATCCCTGCTACTCCAGAAAGTTATTCTTCTGCTGAATTTATAATTTATTCTCCAGCTGAACCTATCATACTAAATATTCCAGACTGTGCAAATCAGGTAATATTTGTTTTTTTTACTTATTAAGTACAAACAAATAAAACATTAAGATTTCTTTTCAGAATTTAAACAATGAAATAAGTAATGATTTTTTGAAGGATTTCGGTTATGTACAAAGTTCTTTTGATGTAAGTGTTTAAGACGTTATGTATAAACGAGAACATATTGTTGGATATTAAATTGGTCTATTACTCTCATACATGTTGAATATTATTTTCAGAAATCATTGGTGCCTGATGACTGTAGTAACTTTTCAGCCGATTATAATGAAACACCAGCCTCTTGCAACAAAAAAAAAGTACGAGTACACTAGGAACTAACATCCTAACTAGTTCTTCTGATAATATTCAACATTTAAATGGAAAGATTAAAAATAACGGCCAAAAACGCAAAGGCAATAAAGGAATGGATTTCTGTTGTTACTGTGAAAGTTCTGTGTTAAATTTTGCTAGGCATATTCTAAGAAACCATGCAACCGAATCGGAAGTAGTACAAATTTGTTCAAAACCTGCAGGCAGTAAAGACAGAAAGGATTTACTAGCAACCTTAAGAAAAAGAGGAAATTATTTAAATATTAATACAACAAAAAAAACAGTCAAAACCCCTGTAATTGAAGGAAATCTTTTACCGTGTACTGGCTGCTTAGGTCTATATTCTGCTAAACAACTGTGGCGACATAGAAAGAAATGTGAAAACAAGGAAGATAGAAAACATCAGAGTAGTAGGCAAAATTTATTGTTTTAGATATTGATCGCGAATTAAAAGAAGAAGTTTTTCCTAGAATGAGACCAGATGAAATTTCTTTGCAAGCAAAAAAAGATTCTCTAATATGTGCATTTGCAGCAAGGTATATAAAAATTCACCGAGAAAAACATTTTGCTGTAGTAGCTTCAAGAAAAATGAGAGAATTGGCCAAACTTCCCATTGCAGTTAGGAATCAAGTACCTATGCTCAAAAATCTGTTCGAAGCCCTTACACCAAAATATTTCGATATTATAGCAACTAAACTGGAGAAAAATAATGATGACAAAAAGATATACCTTCAATTATTAGAAACTGTTTTTTGTAGAGTAATATTGCTGAACAGGCGTAGACCTGGTGAGGTCCAAAGATTATTATTACATATAAATGAAAAAACGGACACTAATGATATACAAAACTATGAAGAATTTTCAGATGTTATAACACCATCAGAAAAAATTCTTATGAAAACCTTAAAAAGAGTATATATATATATATATTAGGTGAACCGAAATAGTGTTTACTTAAAAACATTTATTTTTAATCAACGAACTTACAACTCAAGTTTAAATGTTTACAGACTGGATTCTAACTTGTAACTGACTTACTAACTACGTTTACAAATTCAAAATGAAATATAATATAAGTGTAATGGAAGAGTTTTTCAGGGTTCATGGCTGGATTAATGCTGTTATCCGCAGTTTCCTGTGGGGAGCTGTTCCATAACTCCTCCCTTCTTTGAATTGAGCATCCCCGGGAAGATTCAGCTGGGGATACTGCTGTTAGAGGGTTGAAAGCCTGGGCTGAAATTCATGGTCGTGGATTCTTCTGGACTTCAGGTTTTTTTTCTGAGGAAAGCTGCAAGTATTGTAAATGCAACTATAACGTATAAAACTAATATTGAGTAGTTTGAGATATCGGCAATAGTGTCGTAGTCTTCGATGTCTTCACAATTTATTTATTAGTAGTTTCAGAGCTTGTATCTTGTTAAGTTCTACAGTCGATGTTTGTGCTTGTATTTCATCAAATTTTATCTTGAAATCGTCTAATATTATCTGACTCCCGAATGTTCCCTCTTGAAAAGGTAGAGTTTGGTTTCTAAATGTAATGTGGCAATTATTTTCTTTAATGATGAATATGCCTTGTATGGGCTTAATTTCGTCACCAAGTTAACATGACGCATAGATCTTTTCCTTGTTTTGGAATTCAATGAGAAATTGGTTTTTTGCTTCGATGGTTTCTATGTGCTTTCTTTTTAAGTATATTTTAATGTATTGGCAGTTTGATATTCTTTTTGCAGGACTTCTCATACCTGTTTTCCATCTTATTTGAACATTGATAAATAGTTCCTTTAGTACATTTGTCCTTTAGAGATTTAATTTGGCTATCAAGATATTTTAGAAAATATTCTTTATTTAAAATAACAGTCACAAATTCCATTTCAAGTTTACTAGGAATAGGTATAAGGTGGAATAATTTCGTAATTTATTGGAAGTTCTAGAAAGCAAATAATTTTATTTAAATCTACCTTACAATTTACTGTAATTAATATCTCAATTTCTGGTATATTTTCGAAAGTGGGTTCTAACGGGAATAATTCGTTATTATAACTTTTATAGATCTTATTTACTTCTGAAAGTAATTCGTTAATTACGTGAAGTTTACAAAAGGTTAGTAAATTTTTTATGTCTTGCATTACATTTAGAATCATATTTATCAAAGTGTATAGTTGACTGTAAATATCATAAATGCTGAATTTATTTAAATTATGTGTTCCGCCGACAACAACTGTTCTATTTTTAATTTAAATTCTAATTTATTATGTTTAATCGTTTCGATTGTTTTATTGATTTTCTCAATTAATACATGGTTAACGGAATATTGGGCATTTAATTGTTCATTTAATTTATGTTGGTTAAATTCCAAAAAAATTATTTAAAATTTTTTAATATCGTTTTTCATTTTTTGCGTATAGGTTTCCGGTAATTGATTTAATTATGGATCCTAGTCCATTTAATAATCCTCTCTTTTGTCTATGGTTTTCATAATTCAGAAGTAAGTTACTAATGTCGTCTATCAAGTTTTGAATGTAAGTAAGGATTCCGTCATTGTTCTTAAACTCTTTTGCACTAATCTCATTTGCATATATAGTTTGTTTTAAGTTGTTGTGTTGTGTTGTGTTTTTAGATTATTATATTGTTGGATAATAGGTTGCAGGTCGTAAAAACGAAAGAAAGTATGTTGGGATCTCTGTAATTTTACTTGTCCTCGGTTTAGGGTTAAAAGTCCAGGGTTGTGCGTAATGTTCTTGATATCTAATCCGCAGGTGTACGTGAAGTATATGGTCCTGGGGATTTTATTAATAGTTTTATTTTTAGTTTTCTTAGTCTTTTAATGTTAGATAAATGAATATTAGTCTGTTTTCTATTGTCTTTCGTATCTGTTTTGATTTCTGCCGTTTTTAAGTCTTTATTTATTGTTTTATAATTCCTTTTTTGAATTTCTGTTGACGTGTTTTGTTCACTTTTTGTTAATTTTGTATATAGGGTGTTCCGGGTATATCAGGTAAAGTTTCACGATTTTCATTTAGTTTATTAATTAGATTTGATTTTTTATTTTGTATTCGCTCATTAATATTTTGGAGGCTAATTTTGTTTTTTCTTTATGTTTTTGAATATAATCTTGTGTTATTTGTTTCTCTAATTGTACTTCAAGAGGTAAGTTAGTTTCAAAGTGCCCGTTTCATTAACGGTGGAAGTATGCTAATATGCCAAAGTTGACATCATTTTCTATCGTTTCATTTTTGAAATGATCTTGCAAATTAAATAAGCGAATATTTTCAATCAACGTAGAATGAAATCGTTCTAGAAGGCCGTTGGAATCGGGATGTTGGGAATTAGTGAAATGGATATCTATTTTGTGTAAACTTAGCAATTCACGTAGAACAGTGTTTTTGAATTCTAGCCCGTTATCTGATATAATCGTCTTAGGGATACCGTGGTGTAAAAAGAATTTTGTTAATTTATTACTTACCTCGATTGCATTGAACTGACTTCATACGCTTGGGCCTTATTTAGAAAAGGCGTCGATTATTGTGAGAAACTTGTAGTTTTCTAAACTTAAGGAGTCAAATTACGTTCGTACTTCGATTTTAAACAAATTTCGCATAATTAATAAAGTCTGTATTAGTTTTAATTTGATTTGGCCAATAATATATTCTTTTTATCTGATTATGGGTCTCGTTAATTCCACGATGGTTAGTTTTACCTTCGTGATAGTTTCGGATAGTATCTTCCTTTTCCATATCTATTAATTTATTATTGCATTTTACAAATTTAATTTCAGAATTTTTTAAGTGTTTATGTAAAATCTTACTAAACTTTTCTTATATAGGTTGTTCGAAATATAAATAATATACAACCTTTGGAACTAGATAATTTTTAACAATATTTACAATATCATTTTCAAAGTTATTTTGGGATAATTGTACATTAATTCTCATTTTATCCAAGTGTAATTTTTTATTTTGGGTTTAGATGGTTAATGTTCAACTTCCGTAATAATCAATTGATTTTCACCTACATTTTTTTTTCGGGATTAATGTAATGTCACTATCGTCGGTTTGAAATTTTAGTTCTAGCGTCCACTTTGACAATTAAGGATTCGTTGCCGTGTTCGTTGGTTTATTTTGTACTAATTGTTTATTAAATTCGTCCATATAGGTAATTAAAGAAATCATCGCAATTATCCTTAGTTTCATTAACGTTAAGTTCAAACGGTGGTATTGTATCAATTGGTTTACTATACACGGTTATTACTGTACTACTATTTCTAAAAATTAATTCTATCATAGGTTTAACGTTAGTCCAATGTAGTTGGTCAAGTCCTCAACCGAATTTTGATATATTTACATATTTAATTTTATTTTTTAAGCAAAATTATTTTAAATTTAGAAGGGTATAGAATAAATCTTGATTCGTAGGTTTTTGGTTATAATAGTGTTTCGTTATTAGATAAATTAATCTGTTATTTTGATCTTTTAGGTAAACTAAATTATATAATTTAGGGTTTTGATTTTTTAATTTATCTATACTGTAAAATTTTGAGCGAAATCCTTTGCTATTCCATTTAACATTACTAGATTTCTGCTAACACAATGTGCTAGGCTTTCGTTACAGGCTGAATCAAAGAAATCTGCCTCCACTTCAAAGATTTTGTACTCTTTATTTGATTTAGTCAATTTACTGTCTAAATAATTTTTATACTCGAAAGTGATTAATTATCTTCAATATATAAATTTTGTATATTAAGATTGATGTTAATCTCAAAATTTTATAGCGATTAAGTACATATATTATTTGTGGTGTCTATAACATGTTCTCTTTCGTTTCGATTTATCGTTGGATAGTAAGTGATATTATTTTCGATTTTTTCAATTTTATCAACATAGAACTTTGTTATCTTCTCAGACTTAGGTGTGACCGTGACATACTGAGGACGCGGTGTTACAGTGTGATAATGAATTTCTATCTCAGCTGTTGGTGTTATTATCTTACCGCGTGTCGATGACTGTTCCTAAAGTTTTTAAGTTATCTAGTCCTAATAGAATATAAAACTGGTTATGAAAATCGAATAAATAATATTTAAGATTAATATTATGTTTTTTAAATATTTTTGGACAGGGTAGTAATAAGCTAAATTTTTCGGTTGAGTTTCATGTGCAGTAGTAATTTTGAAATGATCGTATTTAATTTCACTATTAAAATATGTATTTGCAATATCTGGGTTAATGAATGAACGTGTGCTTCCTGTGTCGAGTCTGATTCTAGTTCGCAATATTCGGTATCTACATTTGATTAGTAATTAAGGGGTAAGACCACTCTAAAATTAAAAAAAAATGATTTTTTTTAATGGCTTAAATTATAGTTTAAACCCTTAGGAATAAGGGATAATTAATTTAAATGCCGCGCGGAAGTTTTCAGAGGGAAAAAAGCATATTTTTATTAGTACTAGTATATATTTGGGAAAAAGGCCGCGCGCTAAGCGAACACTTGCGGGCACCGAGCGCTCGCTCAGCGGTCACTCGAAACCTTCCTGCGGCATATTTCTTTTCATTGTTGTTTTCATTGCTCACTGACGCTGCAAAAAAGGCTCGAATGGCGCAGAAATCTTCGAGAAAGGAGCAGGACGATGAAGAACTTCATCTGGAAGGATAATTTTATGGCGCAGGCATTGCAGATTAGAGGTAAATACAATATTTCTATGAAAAATATGACTTGAAACTTTAAACGCGTTTTTCTCGAAATCATATTTTCAAAATCAGGCGAAAAGAAATGTGAAATACTAATTGATGGATCGTGCTGAATCTTTTTATTTCTTATTCTAGATATAAAATACTCAAAAACTATGGGGGCTTTTTTTATAGTGCTTCTTTCGTTTTTTATGGTCGTTTTTATACAAAAATTTAGTCCCGAATAATGAACTTTTTTTTCAAACGTGCGCCATTTTGTTAAAAATCAAAATTTTAAAAATCCAGCCCGTAGTTTTTTGTTCCAGGTCCATTGCTGTTCCCAAAATGTTTTCGCCCGATTTGCCCTACGCGCCGAGAGAAGTCGTCATTTTTTTTAATTTCTGACAATTTTGAATATTTTCTTTTAAATTTTTTTTGAAATAATGTTTAAAGAGCACTAAATAAAGATCCAAAAACAGTTCTTAAGCAGCACGTTTAGATTTCGTTAAAAAATCTAGAAAATGACTTGTCTAGAATGGCCTTACCCCTTAAAAAAGTTATTTCGTCAGTGTCTGGTTCGTCGTTTATGTCATTAACTTCTGTATTATGAAGTTCTTCGAATGTAAAGTTTTGTCTCTGTTGCGTTTGTGGATATAAGACGGTACGCGAATTGTTGAGATCGCGGTTGATTGTAACCTAAACTCTAGCATGCAGATCCGGGTTTAGGTGCAAATGTTTTCCGCGTACTGATAGTCATTGGTGTAGGTTTAAGAAATTTTTGATTAGGGTTAGATTTGAATACGTTAACACTATTTTGTTTTGCATTCTGAAATTGAAAGGTATATCGGTATTAATTGGTATTATGTGGAATCGGTCGGTATATTAATTGAGGAGATTGTCCATACGGTGGTCTGTTATGTGTATTATTATGTGTGTTGTGGATAAATTGTTTTGGTTTGGGTATCGTGTTAAATTTTTGATGTGTGCGTGAATAACTTTCTGATGTTCATATCTGACGGATTTTTAGTGCGCATTAAATTACCTAAGAGCTCTTTAAGCCCTCTTAAGAGAATTTTTACAGCATAAGTTTGAAAAAACCTATTAGAACATTTACTGGTAATTCACTGATCGGTATTCCAGCTTTGGGATTTTCGGGATTGGAATGCACGGTAATGTCACTTTCGTCGGACTCATCGTTTTTATCTGAAGTATCTATAGTTTTCTCGTTCGTTAGTTAAAATTCATCATCATCTGTGGCGCTACAGCCCAAATCGGGCCTGGGCCTACCGGACACACGGAGCCGCAGTTTTTACACTGCCGTACTGCCGGTTTTCGTAGTCGAAAGCTACATTATTTAAGGCGTATAAGTGACTAGCTTATAGCGCCCGAGTGCGATAAATACATGTAGCTGTATTTTATATTTTACGACAAATCACACATTGTCGACAGGCGGATTCGAACTGACGAACCTTGGCTCGGATGACGTCACAGTATGTTAAGAGATGTGCCTTAACACGCTCGGCCACCGCGCCTGTTAGTTAAAATTAACCAGCGATAAAAATGCTGACCCATAGTTGTTTGATGCTTATATACATACTATACTAGCAATATATGTCGTTATAATAAAGAATATGAGTTTGGTTTTTGATATCCATTATTAATTTTGCCTGTAATAAAAATAATGGAAATCAATCTATTCTAATCTATGGAAATATGTCAAAAATAAATTTCAAAATTTTGTAGTAGTGAAATACCTAGCGACGGTCCTGGAGATATACTATCAACAATCTGAAAAGAATGAGCAAATCTCTGATGTTCACACCGTTATCTCCCGTTTTAACGTATTAGTTTAAAGTCAGAGTGCAAATAGGCGACAGTGCTGTGGGCGCAATTGTGAACGTCACTCTTTAAATGACTTTTTAATGTTCAAAATATTTTAATCGGTAAGTTTTTATAAAAAAGTTTGTTTACAATTTTTTTGTGTTGGTTCTTGCACATTGTTAATTTGATAAAAATATTTACGAAATTGATTTCTATTTTAGACTTGATAATGAACTCAACTTAGGTTTGAAACGTCGTCGTTAAATAGAAATCCGCTCAAAAAGGAACTGTTATTTTTCCTATCCTTAACGGCTTAATAAAATTATCTATAAAATTTATGGTTTCATATAATTTGTCTTATTATTTATTTAGCCTTAAAATTTCAAGCCAAAAATAGCTTTTAAGAAAAAATTGCATGCTAGTTTTAATCATTAATGTTTTTTAATAGTCGAGAATTATAAGCTGGAAAATAGTATTGAGTTAATAGTATGGATAACTTGGTTTGATTAAAATAAAAATACAAGTTTTTTATTTCGTTATTTAAAAAAAATTATGGCGACGTTTCGACCCCAAACAAGGTTATCCTCAAGTCTAGAAAACATAGGAAGATTACAATTACCTTTTATAACTTTTATTTTAATTTTAATTAAGCCAAGTCATTCATATGTATGTTTTTCCGTTTATAATTTGTTTATATGTTGTTTGCAATTGTATTTTTTAAAAAATATATATTTATAGTAAGCTTTCTTCCCATATTTTATCATAACTACTATTTTGTTGAATTAATTTTTTATTCATGAAATTAAATTTTAGCTAATGAGATGTCAACCTGAATAGTAAAAAATTGTGACCGAATGCATATCAATATATTCTTTTAATAATCATTTAAAAATATATTGCAATTGAGTTCAAATAAAAGCTATTTAGGAGATATAATAAAGGATTATGATATCAATAAGCCACGGGTTGATAGGTTATAGTTTTTTTAAATTTTACAGAAATGTGTATCAAATGGTAATTTTTTTAAATCAACATTTGAATGTGTTGTGTATAGAAATATACGATTATTTATCTCTTTTTGAGTCATGAAATTGGTTTTCAGTACTGTATGGAGATTAATAATCCAAAATATCACCATATATACAGACTGAAGCCACAATATATTTTATTATATATTTTGCTGAATGCAATGTTTAATATTTTACATTTTTCATTTCTTCTTTTATTTTTGTAGAAGTACAATTTGCTGAATCACTTACCTAAACTCAATGATGAAAAAGAATTCATTATTCTGCCAATTCAGTTTTTGTGGGTATTTACAAACAAGTAAATATTCATGTCAAGATTATGTTACTATTATCACTTATAATCGTTAAACAGGATTTCAATGCTAATACTGAAAGAAATAATATATACACTTCTCTCTCTTGGTGTATGATATACTTTGATCTATTACTTGTTATTTTTAGTTTAAAAATTTAAAATTATCATGCAAACCCCAGAGCTATACGTAAAAGGTAAATCAAGCCAACGCCACGACTCGATGGAGACGTTGTTGAAATACTTACATCTGGTGCAGTGGCATGAAACGGGGGAAGAAACGGTGTTAGATGTGGGGTGCGGCAGTGGCGACTTGACCTGGGAGATTCTGAAGCCAAGACTTCCAGATAGAGTACGACTCCTTGGTGCTGACATTGCCCCAAACATGCTGAAATTTGCTGCCAGTAAATATCCAGACCTGAACACATTTTTGTTGGATATTAGCACACCGAATCTTCCCCAACATTTAAATCAGACCTTCAGTCACATTTTCTCATTTTACTGCTTGCACTGGGCGGTGAATCAAAGGTAAATAATAAATAAATAAATAAATAATATTTATATCCTTATTTAATTTTGTAATACCTAGTAGAGTTGAAAAACGTGTATTGAATAAAAGATTGGTGAAACAGATGCATTTAATAAATGAATGAATTGGTGTTATATACATAAATATATTTACTTATAGTCAGTGGTGAGCTATGAACATTTTAACAATGGACTCGCTATTTATTTTTTTCGATACAAGAGAAGCTTTGAAAATTAAAGTTTCAGAAAAATGTTAGAATTTAATTTATTTCTAACAAATTAATAAATAAACTATAGGATATTAACAAATAAATATAAGATAAGGATATAGTTATTTACGTAACCAGTTATGTAAAGGTTGATATTGTTTGACGAACATAATATTTGCCAAAACGAGCGAATCGAGTTTTGCAAATTATGCGAGTCAAACAATATCACGTTTTCATAACGTATTACGTACAAAATTTTATCTAATTCCGCTAAAATAATTTTTAAAATACATAAAATTCTAGGTTTATGACAGCTCAGATAAAATAAATAAATAAATATATCATCACGCCTTTTACCCATTACTGGGTGTGGCACTCTGCCTAAGCAGATCTCGGTAAGTGATATATTTTTTCGCGTGAAATGCGGTTACCAGCCGTCAAATCACGGCCCCCAAAGATATTAGTGGAGGAGGAGCCACAGGGGTAGATTTTTTTAAATTGGTGAAAATTATTTCGTCGGCTGTGGGGATCGAACCAGGGTTCTCAGTATATATCAAAATCAATAAATCAATTTACCAAAGCATTGCCGTGAAAATAAATGAATAAAATTTTTAAATCTAAAGCTTATGTCATCGTTGAAAATGAGTTCTGGATCCGAGATAGACCTTCCTTCTAATATCGTAGAATCTGCTAATTTGGCCGGGAACTGGTATTAACCAGTAAAATTATTAAATGTATATAAATCCTAAAAATTTTAATAAATAGTTTTTTTCCGTTGTTTGCAAACATATTTGAGAAAATTCAAACCGTCAACATTCATTACGTAACTAATTGAATGACAGTTATGAAAAAATGTACATTTCATAAATTGATGTAAAATAGAACTTTTCATAACGGAATTAGGTAAAATATTGTATATATTTATTTTAAATATAAAACAGAATTTTTATATTTCAGTCGGTAATATTTTATTTTATCGACGCCTCGGCCAACACTTATTCAGAACATTACTTATATAATATAATAATAATATTAATATAAAAAATATATTTGAAATGCAAACGTCAAATATTTTTAAAATTAAAATTATGGTTATTAAGTGTAAAATTAATTAGGAGTAAATGGTTCAGTGGTATCGAATCGGCTTGTGGATTTGAGAACTTGGGTTTTATACCCATAGCCGACAAACAATTTTAACCACATTAAAACTACCATTGTGGCTTCCTCGCCACTAACGGTTTTGGAGGTCGTGATTTGACGGCTGGTAACCACACTTCAGCCAAAGAAATATATCACTTTCTAAGTCATCAAACTTAAATTTTGGTCTTTTTTAAATAACTGTTTTTATTTATTGTTTACAAAATATTTGACATTTACATTTAGAATATATATATCTACTATTATAATTTATAATGTTTATCATTATTAATCATTTAAAAGAAAATTAAAAACATATTATTTTTTCATAATTTATAATACGTATACATATTATAATTTTTTATTGCTAATATTTTTGTTATATTATATAGTGTCCTGAAGACGGCCAAAGTGTTGACTGAAGTCCAAAAAAAATCTGTTCAAAATTTATGTCAAATAACAATCGAATTAAAATTTATATCCTTTATATCCCGCGGTATCGCGGCTCATGCGTTTCATCATACACATTCGTAATTGTTTTTAGCTGATGAGATGTAGACTAAATTATTATTGTTGATTTAAAACGAACATATTTTTAGCTTCAATTACTTATAATTATTTGTTATTTTAATTGATAATTGCCTCAGCTATAAACAATATAGATTGACTTTTGCTTACTTATCATCTGCGGTAGGTCTTTGTTCTATCGACTGCGCCAATTGTAATAGTGGCCAAAGTATGTGGCAATACAAAAACCAGTTTGGCTGTGACACGCAAAAAAGAGAGTACAATGGCTTTAATTCGCGCGGAGCTTAAGTAATATTAAAGGGAACACTCCCAATAATAATGCTAACGTTTTAAAAGAACTATCATCAAAATGACAAACGAAGGGATATCGGATATTAATTCAAGGGAAATGTACTTTAACTTCATCCAACCTTAACTGCTGTAGATGATGGCTGGCTGGTCAGGAGTCATCGGCGGCTGCTGGGTCTTGAAGTCAACTGAGTGTCAACGAATGACAAACACACACACACAACACAGGGTAGTTTGGACAGGTACACTTTCTCCAAAAAAATTACAACCAGCCATCTATTTAGCTTAACACTGTTTATTATTTTTTTAAATACAGATAAATAGCATACACAACACAGAACACAAACTAATACAGTACTTGAGCACTTGGTAATTAAATTATATTAATTACTACTGAACTTATAACAATAGACTTTCAACAAACTATAAACTAAAATAGTTTGAGACAATTAGTTGAACTTTAATCACTAAAGAATTTCTAGCTTTGGCAAATGATTAGCAATTACTATCTAGGTTCATTCAAAGACCTGGCTTCAACTAACTAAGCTCGGAGCAACCAGAAGGGTACTGAGTAACTTACGGGGAAATGTATTAGGTGTAAATACCCGACTTTATCAATGACTAAGCGACAGTTCCTTCTATCTAGAAGGAATATAATTTGCATCACCTTGTCGGCAGAACAAAGACCTACCGCAGACGCTAAATAAGCAAAATTCAATCTATATTGTTTAGCTGATGCAACTATCAATTAAAATAACAATTTATTCTAAGTACTTGCAGCTAGAAATATGTTCATTCTAAATCAACAATAACACAATTACGAATGTATATGATGAAACGCATGAGCCGCGATACCTTTTGATACCGTTTATTATTTTTTTTGCGATTTTTAAAACGCCTTAACTCTACTTCAAACTCGGTTGACTATAACTTTTAATATGATAGGAATTCAAACACGATCATCCTAAGATGGTAGCAACTCATCCCCTCTTCCCATTCATGGCTTTAAAAACTACAACTCACGCCCGCAAATGTAGTTCACGCTCTACTTCGTTTCGTCGAAGTTTATAAATAATAATGTTTTAATTTTTTTGACAGGCAAACGTTTCAGAATATTTTTGATATGTTAAAACCTGGAGGAAACTTGTTTACTCTTTACTTGGAAAGACATCCTTTTTATGACGCCTTTGTCAGTGTGTCCAGAACTCAAAAATGGAAGAACTGTTCATTGAATGTAACAAACGTTTTTCATTTACACCAATTTGAAGAAGACATAAATGAGAATCGGACAAAAAATATGCTTATAGATATTGGTTTTAATATTTCAATTTATAAAATCAAAAATAGACTTTTGATGTTCACGAATTTGCAAAAATTGAAAGGTCAGTAATGTTTACAGCCGATATGCTAATCAGTAGCGTAGCTATCGCTTAATTGGCCTTGTATAACATTTAATTGGGGGCTCCCTTCTTAAAAGAAATTATCACTGAAAAACAGTGATGACAATAAATTTCATTAATTCAATTAAATAAAAATTAGACAATACAGATTTTTAAAACAATAATAAATACATATTAATTCGGTCCCGATACTGACTTAATGTCATTTTCACTCTAATTATATCCTTGGTTAGTGGTTACCTATTTTTTACTGCCGCTGTAATTATGAAATAATTTATTTCTTCTAATGCACACCATCAAAAAAGACAGGATACATTTATTTTCGTAGTAAATATAATTTAATCAACAATCTCGAATAAAATTTATTTAATTTATGGCTTATATATCAGTATGGTGTAAAGTTCGATTTTATTTTATTTGCATTGGAAGTAAATTAATTTATCTTTGACATAAATCAGTTAGTTTATCTGTGTAATATTTTTCTATAACCAATGTTATAGTTAGTTCAATAAAATTTATTTGCTCATTTACTGATACTGCAACCATGCAATCATTTTGTGAAAACAATCCTTAAATAATTAATTTGAGACTTTATAAATACCGAATGTAGTTTATATTTACAGATGACATAATTGCTATATATTCACACTTTTCAAAAATACCAAAAAGTTTAAGGAATGAATTTATAGATGACATCATAGAAGAACTCTTTAAAATGAAAATCATGAAAGAAATGAATCAGAAAAAAAAACAATGATATTTTGATTCCTTACAGATTAATTTTTATTTTTGCAGCGAAACCAAATAAAAAATATATAAATAAAAGTGACAAAATTACGTCTCCATAAATTATAATTGAAGAATTTTTCCCTAAATCAATTTAGAAGCTTTTAACAGTGGAAATTATCGATGGCAACTGTTTTATATAATTTGAAAATAAATTGCAAAACTCCAGCTTTAAGAGCAATACTTTTATTTATGAATATTATATTTTTAATGTTACTTAAGATATATTATAATAAAAAGGAAGCATGATCATTTTCATTTGAATGAAGATGTCTATCAGCAGGTGTGGTCTGGCTCCAAAATATATATGCGGAAAATTTCTCAAGCGTCTCACTTGAGCTATGAACTCTAAATTTTTAAAAGAAATATTACTGAATGAATGATGATCGATAACGTTCGTATAGTTGAAAATTATATAATTAGATATACAGAGATAGAATATTATATAACTTGTAAAGTTTAGGTACAGCGATGACGAAATATTAATTGGAGGTAACCAATTATATATACTGAATATATAATCTGGGTATGTGATGATGACATGGTGTGAATCAGATGAAAGTCAGTTGAGTCAGGTAAATTAATCAGCCGGTTCCTGTAAATAAAGATGAGTTTCAGGCATGAAGCGCAGTGAGAGAGTTATCGTAGAGTCACGCACATTAATCCCCATCATGTAAATTAGACTGGATTATCAATGATACACCTCCTCCACAAGCAGAATGGAAATTCATGCTAAAAGATAGGTCGTTGGGTTCACAGACATAACTAACAACTGTAATGAACACCGATCATTGCCCTACAAAGGATATCGGCATACACATACCACCGCCGAACTGACAGAATAATGCAGCATCGTTGCCACCAACGTTGCCCAGGTACAGGAAGCTAGCAGTGTTTTAACTCCCGTAGGGCGGCATTTATGACTATAACAGTACCATAATGACGCACCGCTGCCCTTATAGGATTGGTGTCGCGTCGTCCGCGTCAACACCGTTGCCAACAGATGCAAGATAGCAAATTGATTCGGTATAGACCCCTTCAAGGGTGGCCAGTGGCGTAAATAGGGTCTACAAAACCTGGTAATGCGGGAGGTGGGGGGCGCATTTTAAGAGGCACAACATCCGTCAGTACGGTGGTGTGAATAGCGATACGGAATTCGAATCCGGAGATCCCGAGTTCGAATCGCACTCAAGCTAAAAATTATATAAACTATCACACTGCGGCTCGGTGAGTGCGGACCCTGTACTGTAATTGGAATTAAATTTCTGTTGTACAGCGAAACATAAATAAATCAATAAATAAATAATTTGCCACGAAACTATAATATACCATTTGGATATGAATAATCTCTCTTAGTTGGCAACAGAATTACAAAACATTATTGCAAAGATTTATCAGAAAATTTCCCGATGCAATTAATTAATGCGGTGCATTTTCTTAAAAATCACATTAATGCTAATAGAACTATACAGAAAATGACAGATATAATTTTAATAATTTATTCCTTTATAGAAAGTGATTTATGTGAAGTTTGCACTACCTTATTACAATTTTGAAGCATTCCTGTCACTGTGGCTACAGCAGAAAGATCCTTTAGCAAATAAAAAATAATTAAATCATATCTTAGAAACAGCATGAATCAAGATAGATTCAGTAATCTAACTCTTTTGGCAATAAAACATCATACAGAAGAAAATTTAAATTTTTATCACATACCGAGATCTGCTACGGCAGACTGCCTCGCCCAGTAATGGGTAAAATGCCTGATGATATATTTATTTATTTATTTTTAAAACTCTTTTAACGGATTTAACTAATAAAAAGCCCGAAGAAATTATATTTAATTTAATTAAGTATGTGATTTATTATATATTTTGTTATTTTTTTACCTTTAAGAATTATAAAAAATATAGAACTTATTACTTTTTTCCTTGTATTTAAATCATTGAATTTTCAAAAGATTATCAGAGCCAACATTTTTTTTTTTTTACAAAAGGTTAGTAAATTTTTTATGTCTTGCATTACATTTAGAATCATATTTATCAAAGTGTATAGTTGACTGTAAATATCATAAATGCTGAATTTATTTAAATTATGTGTTCCGCCGACAACAACTGTTCTATTTTTAATTTAAATTCTAATTTATTATGTTTAATCGTTTCGATTGTTTTATTGATTTTCTCAATTAATACATGGTTAACGGAATATTGGGCATTTAATTGTTCATTTAATTTATGTTGGTTAAATTCCAAAAAAATTATTTAAAATTTTTT
This sequence comes from Pterostichus niger, assembly GCA_947425015.1. Classification (NCBI taxonomy): domain Eukaryota; kingdom Metazoa; phylum Arthropoda; class Insecta; order Coleoptera; family Carabidae; genus Pterostichus; species Pterostichus niger. Next base: position 13,659,346 of record OX380337.1, read on the forward strand.
AATATCGTTTTTCATTTTTTGCGTATAGGTTTCCGGTAATTGATTTAATTATGGATCCTAGTCCATTTAATAATCCTCTCTTTTGTCTATGGTTTTCATAATTCAGAAGTAAGTTACTAATGTCGTCTATCAAGTTTTGAATGTAAGTAAGGATTCCGTCATTGTTCTTAAACTCTTTTGCACTAATCTCATTTGCATATATAGTTTGTTTTAAGTTGTTGTGTTGTGTTGTGTTTTTAGATTATTATATTGTTGGATAATAGGTTGCAGGTCGTAAAAACGAAAGAAAGTATGTTGGGATCTCTGTAATTTTACTTGTCCTCGGTTTAGGGTTAAAAGTCCAGGGTTGTGCGTAATGTTCTTGATATCTAATCCGCAGGTGTACGTGAAGTATATGGTCCTGGGGATTTTATTAATAGTTTTATTTTTAGTTTTCTTAGTCTTTTAATGTTAGATAAATGAATATTAGTCTGTTTTCTATTGTCTTTCGTATCTGTTTTGATTTCTGCCGTTTTTAAGTCTTTATTTATTGTTTTATAATTCCTTTTTTGAATTTCTGTTGACGTGTTTTGTTCACTTTTTGTTAATTTTGTATATAGGGTGTTCCGGGTATATCAGGTAAAGTTTCACGATTTTCATTTAGTTTATTAATTAGATTTGATTTTTTATTTTGTATTCGCTCATTAATATTTTGGAGGCTAATTTTGTTTTTTCTTTATGTTTTTGAATATAATCTTGTGTTATTTGTTTCTCTAATTGTACTTCAAGAGGTAAGTTAGTTTCAAAGTGCCCGTTTCATTAACGGTGGAAGTATGCTAATATGCCAAAGTTGACATCATTTTCTATCGTTTCATTTTTGAAATGATCTTGCAAATTAAATAAGCGAATATTTTCAATCAACGTAGAATGAAATCGTTCTAGAAGGCCGTTGGAATCGGGATGTTGGGAATTAGTGAAATGGATATCTATTTTGTGTAAACTTAGCAATTCACGTAGAACAGTGTTTTTGAATTCTAGCCCGTTATCTGATATAATCGTCTTAGGGATACCGTGGTGTAAAAAGAATTTTGTTAATTTATTACTTACCTCGATTGCATTGAACTGACTTCATACGCTTGGGCCTTATTTAGAAAAGGCGTCGATTATTGTGAGAAACTTGTAGTTTTCTAAACTTAAGGAGTCAAATTACGTTCGTACTTCGATTTTAAACAAATTTCGCATAATTAATAAAGTCTGTATTAGTTTTAATTTGATTTGGCCAATAATATATTCTTTTTATCTGATTATGGGTCTCGTTAATTCCACGATGGTTAGTTTTACCTTCGTGATAGTTTCGGATAGTATCTTCCTTTTCCATATCTATTAATTTATTATTGCATTTTACAAATTTAATTTCAGAATTTTTTAAGTGTTTATGTAAAATCTTACTAAACTTTTCTTATATAGGTTGTTCGAAATATAAATAATATACAACCTTTGGAACTAGATAATTTTTAACAATATTTACAATATCATTTTCAAAGTTATTTTTTTATTCATGAAAATCATGAAAGAAATGAATCAGAAAAAAAACAATGATATTTTGATTCCTTATAGATTAATTTTTATTTTTGCAGCGAAACCAAATAAAAAATATATAAATAAAAGTGACAAAATTACGTCTCCATAAATTATAATTGAAGAATTTTTCCCTAAATCAATTTAGAAGCTTTTAACAGTGGAAATTATCGATGGCAACTGTTTAATATAATTTGAAAATAAATTGCAAAACTCCAGCTTTAAGAGCAATACTTTTATTTATGAATATTATATTTTTAATGTTACTTAAGATATATTATAATAAAAACGAAGCATGATCATTTTCATTTGAATGAAGATGTCTATCAGCAGGTGTGGTCTGGCTCCAAAATATATATGCGGAAAATTTCTCAAGCGTCTCAATTGAGCTATGAACTCTAAATTTTTAAAAGAAATATTACTGAATGAATGATGATCGATAACGTTCGTATAGTTGAAAATCATTTAGTTAGATATACAGAGTTAGAATATTATATAACTTGTAAAGTTTAGGAACAGTGATGACGAAATATTAATTAGAGGTAACCAATTATATATACTGAATATATAAACAACAATAAACACTTGATAACAAACCTACAACAAAGCAATACAACAACGGAAAGTTTCAATAGAAACTCAATTATTAAAACAGCAACAGAATTTTACAAAAATCTATATAATGAGCCAACAAACACATCCCCAAATGATACACAAAATTATAACAACACAAATGATGACGAAATTCCAGAAATAATTGAAAAAGAAATTGAACAAAGTATCCGAGAAACAAAAAACAACAAATGCCCAGGAAACGACAAAATCACATACGAGCTGATCCGACTCAATTCAGAGGAACTATTACCACTATTATTAAAATTATTTAATAAAATTTTAGAAACGGCAGAAATCCCCCAACAATGGAAAGAATGCTCCATCATTCTCTTACATAAAAAGGGAAATAAAAATAACATCCAAAACTACAGACCAATAAGTCTCTTATCTAATATGTACAAGATATTCATAAAAATAATCACAAAACGAATAGTACCAACAATTCAAGAAAACCTATCCGTCGAACAAGCTGGTTTTAGGAACTCCTTCTCAACTACGGACCATCTCCACACCTTAAATATTCTAATTGAAAAGACTAAGGAATATAATCTGAAGATATACATGCTATTTATTGACTATTCCAAAGCCTTCGATTCAGTGAAACACGAATATATCTGGAATTCGCTACAACTACTACAAATAAATGAAAAGTATATTAACATTTTTAAGAACGTTTACTCAGAATGCACCGCATACATTCAACTAGACAAAAGGGGCGAAAATTTTAACTTAAAAAAAGGGGTTAAACAAGGGGATCCAGCATCACCATATCTTTTCAATGCAGTTCTTGAACAAATATTTAGAAACTTAGATTGGCAAAATAAAGGTATTAACATAACTGGACAGCTACTAAATAACCTAAAATTTGCAGACGATGTGATACTTTTTGCAGAATCAGCTGAAGAAATAGAAAAAATGCTGGAACAACTAGCAGAAGAAAGTAAAAAAGCGGGTCTTGAAATTAACATAGACAAAACTATAATCATGACTAACGGGAAGAAGGACATAATACATTTCGAAAATCAAGAACTCAAATATGTCGATGAACATGTCTACCTAGGACAAATAATTTCCTTCAAACAAAAAAGCGATAAAGAGATTCAGAGACGAATTACACAAACATGGAACAAATTTTGGTCCTTAAAATTTGTCATGAAAAGCACACTACACACAAACATTAAGAAAAGAATATTTAATCAGTGTATTCTTCCAACACTAACCTACGGATCACAGACATGGACCTTAACAAAAGAACAAAACAAAAAAATACAAACCACCCAACGAAAATTAGAAAGAAGCATGCTGGGAATAAAACTGGCTGACAAAGTAAGTAACACCGAACTACGTCAACGCTCCAAAACAACAGACATACTTCACTTCTCTAAAGGGCTAAAATGGAAATGGGCTGGCCACATCTCGAGACTACCGAACGACAGATGGGCGAAAATTATTACAGAGTGGTCACCACGTTACCAAACAAGAAGAAAAGGCAGACCCCTAAGCAGATGGGATGACGAAATCAAAAGATTTGCAGGAAAAACCTGGACAAGAACCGCCAATGATAGAGACAAGTGGAAAACGATGAAGGAGGCCTTCGTCCAACAGTGGACTTAACCCACAAAGAAATATAACATTAAATTAATCATATAAATAAAATAATTGTAAATCATTACGTAATTGTAATCATTATTCATAGATGTATAAATTTAAAAAAGGGTTCAATAAAGGCTATTATTATTATTAATTATATATACTGAATATATAATCTGGGTATGTGATGATGACATGGTGTGAATCAGATGAAAGTCAGTTGAGTCAGGTAAATTAATCAACCGGTTCCTGTAAATAAAGATGAGTTTCAGGCATGAAGCTCAGTGAGAGGGTTATCGTAGAATCACGCACATTAACCCCCATCATGTAAATTAGACTGGATTATCAATGATACACCTCCTCTACAGGTAGAATGAAAATTCATGCGCATTTTAAGAGGCACAACATAATTTGCCACGAAATTATAATATACCATTTGTATATGAATATTCTCTCTTAGTTGGCAACAGAATTACAAAACATTATTGCAAAGATTTATCAGATAATTTTCCGATGCAATTAATTAATGCGGTGCATTTTCTTCAAAATGACATTAATGCCAATACAACTATATAGGAAATGACAGATATAATTTTAATCATTTATTCCTTTATAGAAAGTGATTCATGTGAAGTTTGCACTGCTTTATTACAATTTTGAAGCATTCCTGTCACTGTGGCTACAGCAGAAAGATCCTTCAGCAAATAAAAAATAATTAAATCATATCTTAGAAACAGCATGAATCAAGATAGATACAGTAATCTTACTCTTTTGGCAATAAAACATCATACAGAAGAAAATTTAAATTTTTATCACTTACCGAGATCTGCTACGGCAGACTGCCTTGCCCAGTAATGGGTAAAATGCCTGATGATATATTTATTTATTTATTTTTAAAACTCTTTTAACGGATTTTACTAATAAAAAGCCCGAAGAAATGATATTTAATTTAATTTTATATTAAGTATGTGATTTATTATATATTTTTGGTTTTTTTTTTACCTTTAAGAATTATAAAAAATATAGCACTTATTACTTTTTTCGTTGTATCTAAATCATTGAATTTTCAAAAGATTATCAGAGCCAACATTTTGTTTTGCTGGAAGGGCACCAAATCCTAGTTACGGCACTGCCGGTGGTACCGAGTTTAAATAGAGAACCAGTTACATACACACATCAAGCACACTCAGCGTGGCACCATCTCAAGTGATGCGCATATTACAACTCATGCATGATATATAAAACTCACGTAATTACAAATTTATCTCAAAGTTAACACTGCACAAATGAACTTTACAAGACAAATACAAGTCTTTGAATGAGCCAAGGGTAGTTTTGGCGCGTGTCTGAAGTCCTCAAAAATATTTACATGACCCACATAATGTCGTTGGGAAGTTTTATATTTCAAATAAAGCTAAACGGCTAGAAAACCGAAAAGTAGAAGAAAATAATTTTTAAAAATCGTCTCGAAATAGAAAAAGATAAAAATTATATAGAGTGATAAATAAAGAGCGGATTTTATGCTCTTTGCTTACATCCAATATTTAAAGCAAACATAAATTTTATTAAATTGTTTTTTTTATTTGTTTTTCTTTGTAATATTATGCTTAGTTTACTATTTTATGGTTTTTAAGCTTATTATGAGTTTTATGATTTGGAAATATTTATTTAATTATTTACATAAGATATCTGGGAAATGGATAGATATCAGTTAAAAAAATTCTGCGTTGTAACTTGCCATCGGCCCGCGCTGCAATATTGTTAGAGGAACAGACACTTTACGCTCGTGAGACACACATTATTTTTTCTACGATTGCACCTTAAAATTATTAAAAAACGTATACATACTGAAAATAAATTAGTTCTGTCAACTGTCAAAATGACAAGTTTCTGTTTTATTTGTATCCCTGGTAACTATTGAAATAAGCGCGCATTTAATATCTTTTTCTCGCGTTCTCATTGAAGCCGCGCGACAAAGATATTTTTCTATTGTTCCACAGAAAACATCAATTTTACGAAGACAAATAAGAGCGCAATTATCAACTTTTCATAGGAATCGTAGAAAAATAACTATTTATATGTATTTAATTATTAATTTTTTTATTATTTTTTGTGTTTTCTATTTTGCATGTCTATCTTTTTTGCTATTATTGACATTTTACAAATATATGTTTTATATTTTACGTTTTTTAAGATTTGTTTGACATTTTGATTAATTTGTTAGTTTATTGTACTTGTATTTTAAGATGCTGATGATGATCTAATATTTTAGTTTGTAATGTTCACAAATAATTCTTTTTCTGGAGCCAATTATTTATTTTTTATTTATCTAATAAAATAAAATACATTTAATGGAATTGGGTATTTTATTTATACATTCAATATTATTACGTTAGGTTATATTAGTGCTCGCTCTTTAAATTTGAATACACATATGCACAAGAACACAACATAATTAATGTATGTAATTTTTATATGTTACAGTTGTTAAGATTTATATACTTTCTGTTTGTATTGTTCTACGGACGTGCCGTGTGCCATAGAAATTTGAAACCAATCCTTAAAAATAGATTTAAAAAAATATTTATGTGGAATATCATGTTTCACGAAAGACTTTGTGCTACCTGTATCTATCTATCAATACTTTAAGATTATTTTTTGTCAGTAGTATGAATGGTAATGTATTTTGATTGTTCGTTAGATTTAGTAATTCTATTGTAGGATTATTTTCGAGACGGTTTCGAATAAAAAATCATCCGATTCAGTGTTTGTGTCTGCGGGAAATTCGATATAACTTATATCATATAAGGTTCAACTAAGTGTTATCTGAATGCGTGTCATTTTCATACTAAATTGTTTCCCTATCTATGTTATATAATCATTCAAAGATTACGTTTTGTTTGGGTCTAACATTTTGGTAACCGTAAAATGATCCTACTCATGGTTGATATGTGTTGTTTGTGGATATGTTCATGGGTGTTGGTTTTGAAAATCGTTGACCAAAATTTAGGTTTTGTGTGGTAGTTTTGCTTTTGTTAGCATGAAAGTTTTAATTGAAATTTCTATTAGAAGGTCTATTTAAGTTGGGTGTATAATTTGTTAAATATAATGGTTCAGACTGGTTAAATTTATGTGGTTGTTTTCTATTTGACATTTGGAAAGATTTTCTTTTTGTTGTTTTATGGTTTGAAATTTTTAGTCGACGGGTTATCGAACTGAAAATCGTTAGTTAACATGCTTAATGCAGAATTTAAATCTTCAGGAATTTCAGCCCTCATAAGTTGTCCGATCGGTTCTTTAAGTCCTCTTAATAATAAGCGTAAGGCATAATTTTCAAAAAATTACTGTTGTAATCTTAATAAAGTTCATGTTATGTAATGTGTTGATTTAAATTAAATTTATATTTTTAATGTTAAAATGGCTTTAAAACGTAATTTATATACATTATTTGTCATCCATAAGCTCTAATATTATTCTAAAATAGTTATGTCAGAAGTGAGATTCGAACCCACGCCCTCAGAGAGGACCAGAACGCTCAGCCTGCTTCAAACAGACAAGTAATCCTTGAGTCTGGCGCCTTAGACCGCTCGGCCATCCTGACATGCTGATATGTATACCAGTGGCTTTCAAAATATGACTTATACAGTTGTATATATTTTAAAAAAGATAACAAATATTGCAGCATCTTCAAGCAACTATAAACTATCTGACTCATTAAGGTGAAATATTCGGCCTGAAATTCGTTAACATCTACAATATTATTTTAAAAAGCTACAAACAAATTTTAATTAATAATTAAAATAATCTTGGAGCTCCTTTTTCCTTGATGTCGTAGAACGTGCTTAATTTGTCTATTGGGTACTCCGACCCTGTACATAAGTTATACATATTGACGTTATACTATTAGCATTCAATATTTATTTTATGGCTCATCAGCACTTATAGGGACGCAAGCGGAGTGCCCATGTTTGTAATGCTGGTTGCAAACAATTTGCTTTGAAATGAAATTTCTTTTAATTTTCAATAAATTTTTATTTATAATATATATTTATTTTTAACTAACGAACTAATAAAACATAAATACTGCGACTAAATAATAATTATTATAAGTTTTCACTACGAAATTTGTAAGTGTACAAAAATTAGCAGATATAAATAAATGCTTATATGACCCTCCTTTGTTGCCATAATTGCTAATACCAAAATAATCTGAAGCCATACAACATGCTGTGGCTTGTAGTATGAAGTTATTGGTGGGGTAAACAGAATGAATTGAATAGTATTTTACTAATCAGAAAATTATTAACCAAGAATAAAAAATTAAGTATTTCAATCGCTTTTACGATTATAATTTGTTGAAGTTTTTACCCGATTCCAGGAGAGGGCGACAAGTGCATCGTTTTCAACCCAGCCCCGCCCTTTCCCTACCGACGCCCATGAGTGACACAATGGATATTATTTATCTAGACATAGATTTTAATCTGCTAAGACTACTTACAAAATAACATTAATTTTCTATAATTAAAAAAGTAAACTTTTTAAATTTTCCTTTATATTAACTTTTTGATATTAATGATGTTTACTGGATATGTTTTGATATAATTTTAATTTGTTTAAGTGGTATATAATTAGAAATTTATTGATTGTTTTAAAAGGTAAAATGATCACATTGAGGCAATAGCTTCTATTTGAAAGTACAATGTATAAATTAGTAGCATATTTGAAACCGTTTAATTTTATTTTACAAGTTTTTGGAGCTTCACTTTTTAATCTAACAAAGCGAGAATCATATGAAATAAGTGATCAAATGTGTGGTTTTATTATTAGTATCCCAGTTCTTTTTTTTATCATATACTGTAATTGTTGTTTAATATTTACTATAAATTTTACATACAAGTCCGTAAATAATATTGTTTATGCAGAAGATCTAATGCTACTATTTTTTAACATGTTGAATTTTTGGTCTATGTTATTTTTAAATATTATTCAAAGAAACAAATTGAAATCAGTGCTATATTTAATAAGTAAACAACTATCATTTATTGCAGATTATACATTTCGAACTAGGAAAATGTTACTGATTTTAGCAATTCTAAAAATTTGTTGTATTCATTGGGTTGTAATAGATTTTGTAACAAATGAGATTAATATGTATATATTTTCATTTTCAATGCTAATTTCATTAATAAATTTTTATATAAATTTTTTTCATTTTATATTATTGATTGAACTTAGAATTGGATTCAAATATTTAAATAACAAATTAGCATCCTTAGTTTCCAGTGATTCTAAATTAGAATTAAATAACAACGTACAAAATCAAATAATATTTTTAATAGAAAATCATCAAAAACTGACAGAAGTATGCAGAAACCTGTATGATCTTTTGTGTCCAAGAATCCTCATGCAAATATTACTTTACTTTTCAATCATTCTTATTGGTGGAAGTTCTTTAGTTGATGTAACAGCTGAAAAATTATCCACAGATTTAAATGTGAAAGATATCACGTCGATTGTGGTAGGAAACGGATGGTGTCTTTTGTTTTTAATAGCAACGGGTGTTATTTGTTATTCTTGGAAATCTCTGCAAAATGAAGTAAGTACTTTTGAATTTTATTGATTGACTTATAACCAATACAAATATCTTCAACTGATTACAATTAAATTATGGAAATAAAATACACTCAACAAATAATATTCGCCACAAAAAAAAACTCAGTATTTTTGATAAATCCAGATTTACGAGTAATTTACATTTTGTCCCTACGGTTTCTAAGTGGACCAACTACTTAGGTCATATGCCTCTATTGCGCCCTGCTCCGCGTTTTAAGTCTTCAGTCAACAGCAACTCAGGTTTCTCGGTCACCCATCCAAATACTCCCCGCACGCAACGTTGCTTGATTCGCGTTGTCGCATGAATGAGTATCACTTTTTTTAACTATTAGCCTAGCAGCAAGACATTATTGACTTTTTCTCTGCCGCTTCCTTAGTAACGGTCAATAATGATATATTATTGACCTAGGTAAATAATGAGAACTGTCACTTTTCAAAGAAATTCAAGCTTCTAAATTTATTTAAGTCATTGATGCAAGGAAAAATATTAATTTTGAATTTAAAACTGCCGCCTAATTTGAAGTAGACAATTCAAGTCAAATTTCAGTTTGAATAATAAATATCTTTTTACCTGTCACATTTTACATGTGACTGTGCTTCACTATTACATCGTGAAATATGTATTTATGCATTTATTTATTGTAAAATTTTCGAAAAGGTAAATGTTTATTATAATAATCTTACATTGTACAGATTTGTTTATTTTCGAGTTATAATTGCATGTCTATATAAAAAACGGAAAGCATGACTAGTATTTATTGCTGCCCCGTGTTTAATTAAATTTGAGTTCTTCGTATATTTCATGAAGTTGCAGTAAGGTTACCCACGGGCATATTAAGTTGCATTTAGAATTTCTGGTACCATTAGTTGGGGTATGGGACTTGAACTGGATAATATTGAAGGCAGAGATGTGCATCTACGTGTAATCTTTAATTGTCGACATCTACACGTAGATAATACGTCGACAATTCTAGCGAGGTAGACAATGTAAATAATGTAGATAATGCATCTGACAGTTGTAAAATTCAACATAACCTAAATTTATTCCTTTGTAACTATTACAAGTATTCGTATTCGTGAGCTCGGGTCATTATCGGTCTTTATATAATAAAACTAATAAAGCAAGTGCTCGTACATTACTAGACGAATGTCTGTCTTGGGTCTTGGGCAAACTGTCATATTTTTAAAGCCGATCAACGCGCCATCTCACCAGACGGAGTTTTCTTTGGCGCTATTTTTAACAGTAACCAGTTGACAAATTTAGAGCGTTTTGCCCTGCACAAATAATTGTTTTTCATGTAATCCCTAGAATAAAAATAAAAATCTCTACCAACATTTAAAATTCCCTTGTTCTAGGGATAAAATTTTAATATGACTTAAGTAAACACAAGTGTTTTCATTGTCTTCTACATAGTCTACATTGTATACATGAAAAATGAAGACGTAGACTACATGATTGTTTACACGTAGAGAATTGCGTAGATTACTTGCAGTAGACTACACGCACATCCCTGATTGAAGGGAATCACTGGCTATAGAACCAATTAATACTGATGGAAGTGATGCTTCTTGTATCATTCCAATAATTCTTTTTTATCATGACGGATTTCCATCCACTATGACGTTTAAGAGATAATATGTCGTCCCCATTTTCTGTCAAAATTATAGCTAAAGTACTTCACTATGAATGCACAATATCAGTTTCTGAGTTATCGAAATTTTAAAATGTTGGAACTATATTTGGACATCTTGCTTTATTATGTCGTATATTTTGTCTTGTAGGTTTGCCATGTCGGAAGCTAATGAATACTTTTGCAATGTCAGGAGTGGGTCTCTTTTTAAGATATATTTTAACTATTTCAACCCAAAAAGATTTTATCAGGACCAATTTTCCCGAGGATTTACAAATATTAAAAAAACATTGTTGAAAATAAAATAATTTCATTTCTCCCTGCTCAATTTTTGTAGATATTAACAAGTATCCATATCAAATTGCTTATGTTATGATTAATAAAAAAAAATTGTTAAATAAGATTTAAGAGCTAGTAGTGAAAAAAATAGTATATAAACCACGGTTAATAGTATATTATAAGCCAAGGTTGAGAAGATGATCATTATTGACCTAGCGCATGGTCAATAATGATCTTCTCAACCGTGGTTTATATACTATTTTTATCACTACTAGATTTTTAATCCAATTGAACGAATTTTTTTAATAATCATAACAAGCAATTTGATATGAATACTTGCTAATATCTACAAAAACCGAGAAGGCAGAAATGAAGTTCTTTTGTTTTTAGCATTGTTTTTTAAAATATTTGGATCCTCGAGAAAATTTGTTCTGGTAGATTCTTATTGGGTTGAAATAGTTACAAAATATCTAAATAAGAGGCCCACTCCGGACATGGCAAAAGTATTCATTAGTTTCTGACATGGCAAACCTATAAGACAAAATATAAGACAAAATATACGACATAATACATTAAGCACGATGTCCAAATATAGTTCCAACATTTTTAAATTTAGATAACTCAGAAACTTATATTGGTTATTCATTGCGAAGTACTTTCGCAACCATTTTGAAAGAAAATGTGGGCGACATATTATCTCTAAAACGTCATAACCTCAACCAATGATGCCAGAAATTCCAAATGCAAGTTAATATGCCCGTGGTTAATCTTACTGCAACTTCATGAAATATACGAAATACTCAAATTTCATTAAACACGGGTTCTGCAGCAATAAATACTACTCATGTTTTCCATTTCTTATTTAAAAATGCAATTATAACCCTAAAATGAACAAAACCGTACAATGTAAGATTATTAAATAATATTATAATAAACATTTACTTTTTCAAGAATTTAACAATAAATATAGCAATAAATAAATACATAAATACATATTTCCCAATGTAACAGTAAAGCACACTCGCTTGTAAAATGTGACAGTTTGAAAGATACTATTCAAACTGAACTTTGACTACGATTGTAAACTTGAAGTTAGGCGCCAATTTTAAATTCAGTATTAATATGTTCCTTCCATTTAACGAGTTAAATAAGTTCAGAATCTTAAATTTCTTTGAAAAGTGGCAGTTCTCATTATTTACCTAGGTCAATAATAATCCATTATTGACCGTTGTTAAGGACGCGGTAGAGGAAAACAATTTCACGACTCAAAACGAAGTCAATAATGACATGTTGCTAGTCTAGTAGTGAAAAAAATATATTATTATTTATACTACCCATATACAACAGGATTTACACTAACCGAGCCGTAGTATATCACCGGACATTGTATAATTTGTATTAATTGCACAATGCAATTATTATTACCATCAATTAGTATTATATTGCCAGGATCAGTTAATAAGTCTCTTCACTGCCTTTCTGCATTTGATCTTAAGGCGACCGTATGATTTGCAGAAGTTGCACCTAGGTCGTTTTTTTAGATTTCCTTTCTGAATGTTTGCACCGGATGTGCCTGTACAGTCTTTGAAATCTAGAATGGCGTCTTTAAGAATTAAGATGGCATCGATTGTGCATTTTACCAAACTACCTTGATGTGAAACGACTGATATTTCTCTGGTCGTTCCTTCATTTCTATTTACAACTTCTTTGCACCTGATGAATTCAGCGAACTAGTCAGCAGATATGATAAGGTTTTTCGTTTTTGCTCGCGTGGCAATTCGCTTAGATTTTTTTATCCGGAGTGCAAACTTTTTCGGGAGCATGGGGAATAATCTCGTTGCTTCCACAGTCGCAAACACTTTTCTATATCTCCTTCTGATAACAAAAATAACACTGTGGAATAATATTTATAATAAGGCATAACAATTGAACGAAACTAAATCTCCTTACTTTTCCTTGATAAAACAAATCTTGCTCTATTTATAATTCCTATTTTCTTTGCAACCTTTTTTAATATATAATCCTGCTCCTGATACTTCACTCGAATTTTTTATTATTCATAACTACTGACAAATTATTACTATTCATCTTATCACAATTATCCACCTGTGCCCCTATCAATATACATTTAGTTTTATTAACATTCAGACATAATTTATTGACATGTAATTCGCATACAGAATTTAATTACCTGTTTAACATATATTTATAACGGGTTTTTTAAAACAAGCAGTATGTTTAACGTTATTTATTTTAAATTATTTGTTAATTACACAACAAGAAAATGTAAATTAAAAATGAAAGAATATTGCTTATAATAATGATATTTTGTTTACAAAGTTACTTCAAGCCCTTCTATGTTACAAAGTACGCGTGATCGCTCGCTCTAATGCGTCGACTCGACTGACTGGTCACGACTTGTCGTCTATCTGGGATGTTCGGTAGAGGGGCGGGGGAACTCAGGAACTCAGTGGCGTTACACTCTCCCCCTCTGGTTTGCTGCTGACGCCCTCGTGCGCGGACCAGAATTTTGCATCGGTACGAGTTCCTTCCGTGGTCGACCCCGTCCTTTCTTCGGGATCACAGGTAGTTGTACTGCTTCTTCCTCCCGTGGCTGAAACTTAAATAAATCGCTTACATGGTATTTACCAATAGTCTTTCCCCTATCCCCAAGTTCTTCTACTTCGTATGTAGTGGGTGTTACTACCCTTTTTATTTGATAGGGCCCGTCTCGCTTGGGTGCAAGCTTCCCACTGAGGCCCCGTCTTGCGTTACTCAGTACGTGACTTTTTACTAAAACCTTATCTCCAGGGACAAAATTCTCAGCGACCCTTCGTTTCTTATCACATTTTTCCTTTTGAATGTCTTGTTGTTTCTCGATAGATTCTTTCGCTTCATGTAAGGTATGAATAAAACCTTGCAGAAAAGGCGTTATTGCTGGTATGAATGTGTCAGTTTTAGCCACATGGCGCAAATCGTGCTTCACGTCATCGGGCGTTCGAAGCTCTCTACCATATGTCAAATAAGCGGCACTGTACCCAGTGGATGAACATTTTACAGTATTTATTGCGAAGCGAATTGCGGGTAAATGTTCCGCCCTTTTGGTGTGTTTGTCCCTCACTAACATGGAAATCTGCGTCTTGATGTCTCGGTTTTTTTCTTTCCACCGGATTGCTCTCTGGGTGGTATACCGGAATGAAGCTATGACTAATTTCCAGCCAATATGCCAGCTGTTGCATAATATCAGCAACAAATTGTACTCCATTGTCGCTTATCATGCGTCTTGGCGTTCCATATCGTAAGAAAATCTCGTTTATTAAGGTTTGAGCACATACCTCGGCTGTTGCATCACGTAAAGGGAAAATCTCAGTCCACTTTGAGGCAGTGTCTTCTATCACAAATATCCAACGATATCCTTCGTCGGTTTCGGGCAATGTACCAATCAAGTCCATTGCTATAGTTTCAAATCGTTGTGTTGGAGCTAGAGTCTGTAGTAATCCTGCTGGCTTCAGATTTATAGCCTTGTATCGTTGGCACAGAGGACAATTCTTTATATATTCTTCTACGTATCTTCTCATTCCTGGGAAATAGAACCTTTTAGCTAGTCTACTGAGGGTTCTTTCTACTCCTTAATGACCTGCGGATGGCGAATCGTGGTAATCTTCCATGATGCGTTTTCTGACATCTTTAGGTACAACAATTTGTGGTTCATCAGTATCATCTTCTAACGAATATCGGTATAAGACTCCATTTGTCAAAATATACCCCCTGTCGGTCCATCTGGAAATGTCTACTAGATCTTTTCCCTCAAAAGCCTCTACTATTTTTCGTACATCAGGATCTTCCATTTGTTCCTTACGTATTTCTGATGGATTTCTATTTGGTATGTCTACCGTTACTGTGTTTATTTCATGACATACAGAATACATAGTCAAAGAATATAAACACGTGTTTTTAATGTTGCGAGTTTTATTGGTGAATTTGTGAGTAAAATTATCTTATTAGTGCTTAAACTTATATAGTTTTGTGCGAAATTTATTCGTTAATATAACAGTGTTATAAAAAATTTAAATACTCCACTGGCAGTCTTGTTTTTAAATATACAACTGTTGAATTGGTTCAATTTCTAAAATTCGTTTTGCAAATTTAATTATTCGGCACAAACTTGTTAACTATGGTTTCGTGTAGCAAGTGCGCTCGTTCTGTAAACAATAAATATCCCGGCATAAAATGCTTGTCGTGCCAACAAACATTTCACGCCTTGTGTGCCGACCTTACGAATGAACGTTTTAAGATGCTGGTTGCAAACAATGACATTACCTGGGTTTGCACTGTTTGTCGCCACAAATCTGATGATGAAGATCAAATGTTGCAACTATCTAACATCAATCCATTACCTACAGATGTCTTAACTTATTTAAAAACTGTAAAGGACGAAATAGTAAATGCAATGAATATTAAATTCGAATCCGTAATGAAATGTGTAAATTTTTGTTCGGATAAAATAACCGACTTCGAAACTAATTTTAAAATTTTAAATGATAAGATGAAAGTTATAGATACGATAGTTAAAGAAAATTCAGAACTAAAAAATCAAGTAATAAATTTAAACAAGAAAATTGAAGATTTGGAGCAATATTCCAGAATTAACAATTTAATTATTCATAACATTCCGGAACAAAAAAATGAAAACGTCATTGGAATTATTTCCGATATCGCTAAGCATGTTGGAGCTGACATCAAACCACATGATATTGATGCTGCTCATAGAATTCCATCCACGCAAAGGGATGTTCCGAAGAAAATAGTTGTTAAATTTACTACACGATTACAAAAAGACAATTTCATGTCATCATTCAAAAAAATTAAAAGTGTGACAACGCGAAGTCTCAATATTGATAATTTCGACACCAAAATATTCGTGAACGAACATCTTACGCCGAATAATAGTGTGTTATTTAAAAAAGTGCGAGATATACTGCGTCCTAAGGGCTTTAAGTATATTTGGACAAAAAATTGTAAAATATTTGTGCGCAAAGATGATACGTCGCGGATTAAACTCATTGAATCTGAAAGCGACATCCACAAACAATAACTTGAATATATTATTTGCAATTTTTTTATTATTGTGAATTATAATGGCTATCGCGATTTATTATCAGAACGTACGCGGTTTACGAACAAAAACAAATGAAATTCGGTTAAACTCATTTTCGTGTTCCTATGATGTAATCTGTTTAACAGAAACATTTCTACAATCGCATGTGAACGATTACGAAGTGCTATCTCCTGAATTTAATATCGTGAGAAGAGACAGATCAAGTGCAACTTCACATAAATCTGATGGTGGTGGTGTGTTAGTCGGTTTGCGTAAAAACATTTGTTATGAAGAGAGACCTGAGTGGGCAACTAATATTGAAGAAGTGTGGGTAACGATAACTTTAAATCACAACAAATATCTCCATATGTGTTGTGCCTATATCCCGCCAAATGACAATGAAGCTATGACACTACTTACTTCCAATTTGTCACGTCTTATTGATTTATACCCAACAGACTCATTTGTGGTTTGCGGAGATTTTAACATGCCGCATTTAGAATGGATTTCTCATAATAATTATTACATTTCGTCAAATGCATATAACATTGCATCAACTGAATTTATAGACTGTATTTCATATTGTAACTTAAATCAATTTAATGTAGTTAAAAATGAGAATAATCGCACTTTAGACCTAGTTCTAAGCAATATGAGCACAGTTACTGTTGTCTGCTGTGACAATCCTCTTACAAAAATTGACGCACATCATCCCCCTCTTGATATATTTATTCACTACGCTAATAGTTGTAATTTATCTCAAAAACCTAGAAAACATTACAAATTCTTTAATGCTGATTATGATATAATTAATAACAAACTATTATCAATTAATTGGAATTTTGAATTTCGTGGTTTAAATACTGAACAAATCACAACAAAACTCTATAATATAATTAATAGACTTATTGATGAATGCGTTCCACACAAATTTAAATCTAGAAATAAGTATCCCTGTTGGTTTTCGTCTGATTTAATTAAAATTATTAAAGAGAAAGATAAAGCACATAATAATTACAAACGCTTTAAAACAACGGCAGCATACAATATTTTCTCTATTCTAAGAAAACGAGTGAAAAATTTAATAAAAGCTTGTTATAATAATTATATTGATAACATAGAATTACAAATCCAGCATAACGCTAAAAAGTTTTGGTCACATGTAAACTCCCTTAAACAACATTCCATTCCATCTGTAATGGAATATAATAATAAAACTTCGACAGATGGTAATGAAATTTGCAGAATGTTTTCTGATTATTTTAATTCAGTATATTCAGAAAGTACTGTGCCTGATTTAAATTTTTTCTGTGAGACTAACAACAATAATTCAGTATTGTCACATATTAATATTACCTCTGACAAAGTTTTCTCCATTCTTTCTACTCTTGATATTAACAAGGGTGCTGGACCAGACAATATACCATCTATTTTTGTTAAACAATGTGCAATTTCACTATGCTATCCTTTATCTGTGCTATATAACAGATCTTTACGGGAAGGCCATTGTCCAGAATTATGGAAGAAAGCATATGTAGTGCCTATATATAAAAGTGGCAAAAAAAAGTTAATAGAAAATTATCGACCAATATCTAAATTATGTACAATAGAAAAGGTCTTTGAACTAATAATTTATGACCACTTATTTGCACTTGTAAAGCATCTCTTAATTCCGGAGCAACATGGGTTTTTCCGAGGAAGATGTGTTGAAACAAATTTAGTGACATACACGGACTATATTCTTAACGCAATGGATGATCGCATTCAGGTTGATTCGGTTTACACAGATTTTAGTAAAGCATTTGATAAAATTGATCATGCTATTCTAATTAAACGGCTTGCTGAAGTTGGTGTACACGGTAATCTCTTGAAATGGTTTCATTCATACTTAACTGGTAGAACTCAAAGTGTAATTGTCAATGGATATTGTTCAGATTTAGTTACCATAGCATCAGGAGTTCCTCAAGGATCGCACCTTGGTCCACTGTTATTTAATATTTTTATCAATAATGTTAAACAGTGCTTTCTAAACTCCAAAATTTTATTATATGCTGATGATTTAAAAATATTTCATTCTGTAACTAGTGTCGGTGACTGCGAGGCTATACAGGAAGATATTGATAGGTTTTGTGATTTTTGTATCAAACATAAATTAATTCTAAATTATTCTAAGTGTTCACAAATTACATTTACAAGAAATAGAAGTCCTATCCAATGTAATTATAAAATTAATAACAATATCATTCAATCAGTTTCGCATATAAAGGATCTTGGTGTTACATTGGATAGCAAGCTTCTATTTCATATACATATAGATAATGTAATAAAAAAATCTTACCGTACGCTCGGTTTTGTTTTGCGTACATCTAAAAACTTTAGTAATCCATGTACTTTATTTAAATTATATTTTTGTCTTGTACGCAGTCAACTCGAATTTGCATCTGTTTGTTGGTCGCCACAATATTTTATTGACAATGAAAGAATTGAAAAAATTCAACACAAATTCTTACGTTCTATGCGTTATAAATTTCCACAAAGAACTTTAAATTTAATATCTCTTGAAAACAGAAGAAAAGTATCCGACCTGTCATTTTTATACAAAATTATTAACAATATATTTAATTGTAATAATTTGTTAGATGTTATGCAATTTAGAATTCCCAATTATTGTATGAGAACTAATGAACTTTTCAAAATTGTTGGATGTAAAACAAATTCTGCATCACATTCTCCACTTAATCGAATAACTTCTATGTATAATACTTTGTGTAATTCTAATTGCACCATAGATATATTTTCTGATTCCATAAATGTATTTACACACAACGTGAAAACCTATTTTTGCAATGTTTAAATTTTGTTTGATTAATCTTATTTTTTATTATGTATTCTATATTTTAAGTTAATCTGTTTTTGTATCTTTGTGCTGCTCTGTTATTGGGACTTTGTCCTGTTGGGCAGCTGAATTTTCAAATAAATAAATAAATAAATAAATAAATGACTATTTGTAACGGGATCATCTATTACTGGCCTTGATAACATATCTGCTACCACATTTTCTTTGCCTGGTGTGTAATGGATATCTAAATCATAGCTCTGTAACTTCAGCGCCCATCTTGCTAATCGGCCTGTTGGTGTTTTCAGAGAGAGTAACCATTTAAGTGGTTGATGGTCAGTTCCTAGTTTTACCTTAGTACCTTCCAAGTATCCTCTGAATTTGTCAATGGACCATACTACCGCGAGTGCTTCTCTTTCTGTGGTCGAATAATTCTTTTCGGCATCTGTGAGCAATCGACTAGCGTACTCTATGGGTCTCCCAGAATTTCCGTCGCCCTGCAACAATACTGCAGCTAGTGCGAAATTACTTGCGTCTGTTCTGAGGGTGTATGGTTTCTCAGGATCCGCTTGTTGGAGTACTGGTGCTTTAATTAAAGACCCTTTAAGTTTCTGGAAAGAATCTTTTTCTTCGCTGCTCCATCTCCATGTGCTATTCTTTTTTGCTAAAGTACATAGTGGTCTTGATATTTCGGAAAAATTGTCAATAAATTTTCGATACCACGAACAAGTTTGGAGAAAGGATTGCACTTGTTTAACATTTTGAGGTTCTGGTATTCTCACGACGACACTAATTTTCTCGGGATCCACCTGAATCCCTTCTGGTGTAATCAAGTGTCCAAGATACCGTACCGTTTCACACGCGAATTTACATTTGCTACATTTTGCACGCAAATTAAAAAGTTTTAATCGATCAAACACCAACTGCAAGTCTTGAATCTGCTTTTCAAAAGTTTCTGAGAGTATAATTATGTCATCCAGATACGCAAAGATTGACACGTCACTTAATCCCGTTTTGAACCTATCTATTAAACGCTGGAATGTGGCCGGAGCATTCCGCAACCCGAACGGCATTCTTAAGTAGCGAAAAGTCCCGAACGGTGTTACAAAACACGTTTTGTCTTTATCTTCATCGTGCACTTTTACTTGATGGTATCCCGCTCTCAAATCTAATGTTGTCATAAATTGTGTTCGTTTTGCATTCTGCAGTATTTCATCTATCCGGGGCATTGGATAGCTGTCGCCGACCGTAATCTGGTTTAATTTGCGATAGTCAATGCAAACTCTGAAACCTCCATCTTTTTTGGGAACTAGAACCGTGGGTGCTCCCCAAGGACTTTCGCATGGTTCTATTATCTCCTCGTTTAGCAATCTATCCAATTCTGTCTTCAAAAATTCATTTTTCTGCGGTTACAATTTTTAGGGCGGTACATATACGGGTGGATGGTTTCCGGTATTTATAATATGTTCAGCAAAACTGGTTACGCCTCCCCCTGGTGCGAAGGTTTCATAGTTTTTTGTTAACAACGATATTAAGTTACTTCTTTGGTCTTTAATTAACCTTATTCCTTCATCTTCTCGAAGTGAGTTTTCTTCAGTATTTAGTGCATTTATGTTGACATATCTTTTTACTGCAACATCTTCTTCATACGGGTACTGAATGGCTGGTTCTTGTCCAAATGCCCATGTTTGTTTACCAGTATTTATCATTATATTTGCTTTTTTCAGAAAGTCAATGCCTAGTAATGTACAATTATTGGTTTCTTCCGGGAATATTAGAAATTGTGTTGAAAACTCATGATCTTTAATACCAACATTTACCGTTGTTTTAAGGACATTTTTGTTTAATGCTACTCCATCTGCATACGCCATTTGTATAGTTTCACTAGAAAATACGCAACCCTTTGTCTTAAGTATATTATACAATTTGTTTCCTGCAATGGTAGCTTGTGCCCCTGAATCTGCATAAGCAACTCCTTTAGTTCCTAGTACTGTAATTGGTAGCACGGGCCTTTGATGATCTTGTTTTACATCCTTTGCGGACAGATTATAAAACTCAACTGCATCAGTTTCTACTTTGCTAACATTTGTACCTTGGCAATTTGGGCACTTGGATCTAATTGTACCTGGTGTACCACAACCATAGCATTTTATTGTTGATTGCGCTTTCGTTTCATTTTGTCCTGCATTTTTCTGGTTCTCAGATGAGGCAATGCTTGGATCATGTATCGCTTTCTTCCTATTACGACACTCTTCAACAGTATGACCATACTTTTTACAGAATTTACATTTTGGTCTATCTTTTGGTTGAGATATGACCTTCCTTTTATCCTCCTGCTTGACATCGTTTTTTGCTTGTGTAGTATCGTCATTTTCTTTCTAGGATTGCTCCACTACTCTTACTGAATCAAGAAGGTCTTTAAATGTTTTGATGTTGTCGCGGGGAATTCTTTTTCTAATTTTTCTATGTAACAGCCCATAGATCATGTCTAACTGTATCTTCTCGGTGAGAGTATACGGGATTTTTGCTAGTAAAGCTCGTGCCTTACAAACAAATATGTCTGTTGGTGTATCAAGATAGTGTTCCATCTTGAAGACTTCTTGATAAATTTGATACGCTGGTTTACAAGGACCGTATGCGTCACGTAAGGCTTTCACGGCATCACTCCACGTACTTACTGTCGCTTTAAAACCCTGCCACCATGTTGCTGCAACGCCATTTAATAACAATGGCAGTCCGCGTAACGCATTTTCATCGCTTACATTTGCGCAGTCTTTATATATCTCGATGGTATCAATAAATGTTTCAACTTCTGAGTCCTTTGTTCCGTCAAAACGCGCGTCACATTTCACAAAACTCCCGTGTTTTATATTTTCACGCGCCGCTACTGAGTCCGAAGTTGCTTCACGAACAGAGCTTGCCTGTAGTCCCGCTATCAGCTGCGTCAACTGTTCGTTTGTCATGGCGATAAACGGTTGTTTATCAGCCATGTTTACGTTTCGCTTAGGCGGCGTGTTTATGCTTTATTTTAACAAAGATTTTACAATACCGGCAGGCGAATACCCGAATATCTGTTTTATTTGCGTAGGCAAGAATTTTCTGTAGTTATTCGCGCTTAACACAGCGAATGAGAATAACTGACAGTTCCACTTGTAATTTCCACTTACGAACGAACACTACAAGTTTTATTCGTTGTTATCACTATTTACTAGTTATTCGCGCTTTACACAGCGAGATTAGAATAACTGACACTGTTTTCACTTTTCTTTTACACGTTCTGTTGGCCACTACATTGGGCGCCAAGTTATAACGGGTTTTTTAAAACAAGCAGTATGTTTAACGTTATTTATTTTAAATTATTTGTTAATTACACAACAAGAAAATGTAAATTAAAAATGAAAGAATATTGCTTATAATAATGATATTTTGTTTACAAAGTTACTTCAAGCCCTTCTACGTTACAAAGTACGCGTGATCGCTCGCTCTAATGCGTCGACTCGACTGACTGGTCACGACCAGGGATGTGCGTGTAGTCTACTGCAAGTAATCTACGCAATTCTCTACGTGTAAACAATCATGTAGTCTACGTCTTCATTTTTCATGTATACAATGTAGACTATGTAGACAATGAAAACACCTGTGTTCACTTAAGTCATATTAAAATTTTATCCCTAGAACTACGGAATTTTAAATGTTGGTAGAGATTTTTATTTTTATTCTAGGGATTACATGAAAAAAAATGAGTTGTGCAGGGCAAAACGTTCAAAATTTGTCAACTGGTAACTGTTAAAAATAGCGCCAAAGAAAACTCCGTCTGGTGATCGATTTTAAAAATATGACAGTTCGCCCAAGACTCAAGACAGACATTCGTCTAGTAATGTACGAGCACTTGCTTTATTAGTTTTATTATATGAAGACTAGGGTTGCCACCTTTCTTAGAGTACTGACCCGGAGATTGTCCAACGGGGGAGGGGGGGGCTTGGGGGTGAAGAATGAATTCTGCAAGAAATAGGAAGAGTCAGAGTCTCAAGGCTTACATAGATGTTGCCACTTTCCATAGATGTGCCAACAAAGTTTGGCACAAATACCCATCTAAGTAAGGCGCGTTTCTATGTATCATATGTGTAAATATATGCTTCAGCCAAAAAAAACTTTAATTCATTGACACAAAGGACGCGGGCAAATCGGTAGTTAACCCGGAGAATTCAACGCTGACCCGGAGCCCGGAGATTTCGTCTGAAACCCGGAGACTCCGGGTTAAACCCGGAGAGGTGGCAACCCTAATGAAGACTGATAATGAGCTCACGAATACGAATACATGTAATAGTTACAAATTTAGGTTATGTTGAATTTTACAACTGTCAGATGCATTATCTACATTGTTTACATTGTCTACGTCGCTAGAATTGTCGACGTATTTTCTACGTGTAGATGTAGACAATTAAAGATTACACGTAGATGCACATCTCTGGTCACGACTTGTCGTCTATCTGGGATGTTCGGTAGAGGGGCGGGGGAACTCAGGAACTCAGGAACTCAGTGGCGTTACATATTTATATTACATTTTAGTATGAATAAAAGAATGTTTTGGTTGAGTGTGAAGAGATTGAGAGGTGGTAATGTAAGGACGGTAAAAGCGATTAAGAGTGCGAATGGTGAGTTATTGTGGAATGAATTAGACGTTAGAAATAGATGGTGTGAGTACTTTAGAGGTTTATATGGTAGCGTAAATGGATCGAATTGTTGTAGTGAAAATGCAAGACAAAATGTTAGAAGTGATGAATGGGATATAGATGAAAGTGATGTTAGTTTTGCATTGTTACGTTTGAAGAATGGTAAAGCTCCTGGTTTGGATGGTATAACGAATGAGATGTTGAAGTATGGTGGTGAGAGATTATTTGATTGGATAGTTTATTTATTTAGATTTTGTTTGAAACGGTGTGTAGCTCCTGATGATTGGAAACGTGCTATCATTTGTCCTTTATTTAAGGGCAAAGGTAGTTTCCGTGCGATAAGTTTGTTGAGTGTGGTAGGGAAGTTGTACGGGAAGATTCTTATTCACAAGGTACGAACCTTAACAATCTCCAAGTTGAGTAATATGCAAGGTGGATTTTTGCCTGAGAGAGAGTGTGTAGATCAATTGTTTTTTCTTCGTATGATTGTTGAGAAATCACTTGCTAAGAACAAGGTGTTCTGTGGCTTTCTCGATCTTAAAAAAGCATATAATAGTGTTCATCGAGATATCTGTGGGATGTACTTCTAGAGTACGGTATAAATGGTAATTTGTTGGGAGCGATTCGTGCATTATACGAATATAGCTAGGTTGCGGTGAGAGTTGATGGTAGATTGAGTGATTGGTTTTCAATAGATGTTGGCGTGAAACAAGGTTGTGGTATGTCCCCGTGGTTGTTTAATTTATATATGGATGTGTTGTTACGAAAGTCGCTGAATGGGGTGGATGGTGTACGTATTGGTGGTAGTGTATTGCCTGCGTTAGCTTATGCGGATGATGTAGTTGTAATCGGTGAATCTGAAGAACAATTGAGAAGAATGATTCCAAGTATAAATGAAGGAGGAAAAGGTTTAAATCTATTGCTAAATGCTGATAAATGTAAAGTGTTAGTGTTTGAGAAGAGTGATTTGGTGACTGATTGCAATGTTTCGGTGAATGGTGTGAGATTGGGTCAAGTAAATTAGTTTGTATACTTGGGGAGTGTGTTTTCGAGGGATGGACGTATTGATCGAGAGATTGAAAGAAGAGTATCTGCTGGATGTAAGATATTGGGTGCTCTGGGTACCTTTACTCGGAACGTGAATGTTTCCAGAGATGCTCGATTGAGTGTTTATAATGGTGTGTTAGTGCCTACGTTGATATATGGTAGTGAATGTTTGGTATGGATGAAGAAACATGAACGGCGTATAACTGCTGTGGAAATGAGGTATTTGCGGGGTGTGTGTGGATATACTAGAAGAGATCGTGTCCGGAATACATTGGTGTATGATGAATGTGAGATTGGGAAGAATGTTGTAAGAAGAGTGGGAATAAGTCAGTTGAGATGGTTTGGTCATGTAGAACGTATGTCGAATGACAGACTGGTGAAACAGGTGTATGTTGGTGAAATTGAGGGTGAAAGTTTGCTTGGACGGCCTAGGAACAAGTGGATGAATATGATTGAAGGGTTGTTGCGTGAGCGAAAGATTCTGAGCATGAAGAATAAACGAGCTTGTGTGAAAAGAATTATGAATGTGGTTGAAGCAAAAGTGGTGTGTCAGGATAGGAATGTTTGGAGAAAATTAATTGCGGAATAAATATGATGAATGAAGACAAGCGTATGATTCTTGATTTTAGATTCATTGGTTAGATGTTTTGAATGTTTACCTGCAATTGTGTGGAGTTCACCTTCAAAAACAAGCGCAGGAAGATCCTCCCTTCCTTTCTTATCTTTTAGTTCATTTTCTGTTTTTAATATAAAGTGTGTAACTGCAATTGTGTTAAATGTATTTTTAAACAAGCGCAGGCGATACTGCCTTCATTTCTTATAGATTCGTTGTTAGAGAAGTGGGCGTAAATGAAGATTTACGAAACTGGTGTACAGGAGCGAATGGATGAATGTTTGTTGCGTGTTGATGGATTTTGGTTGTGAGAAAAGAAAGAGTTTGTATGGAGGAAGTGTTAATGTGGTCAAATCGAGTATCGTGTGTCAGGATGAGAATGTTGATGGGTTCGTGCTACCCCATTAAATGGGATATAGCGTGATATAATGTATATATGTATGTATGTATGTTTAACATATCAATAATCATTTCAATTCTACACCCAGACAGATAAATCAAAGTATCATCTGTAAATATATGAATTTTACAAACTTTAATAATATTTGATAATTCGTTAACATACAATATGAATAACAGTGGTCCCAACTTGCTCCTTGGGGCACACCATTTTCAACTTTAACTTTACCTGACTCCCATTATATTTAACTTGTTGGTAACGATTGTCCAAATAACTAGCAAGCCATTGTAAAACATCACCCCTTACATAATACAATTTCTTAAGTTTATTTAACAATATCTTACAATCTACTGTTTCAAAAGCTCTTTGAAAGTCAATAAACACAACCACAGTCACTTCATCTTTATCCATAGCCTGTTTTCAATCCTGTATCACTTACTGAACTACAGACTCAGTTGAGTGCTGCTCCCTAAATCCTGGCTGACAACCAAAGCATTAGTCTTTTTAATATGGTCTAGCAATAACTTATAAACTGCCGATTCTGTAACTTGTTCGCTTACTGGCAACATATTAACCGGCCTCAAATCAGGACAACTTAGGATACCCTTAACTTTAGGAATAGAGATCTTAAGAATATTAAGAACATATTTTTGCACTAGAGATTGATTTACTGTTACCCATTGGCCAACTGCTACTGATACCATCTGACCCCATAACATTACTCAAAGTATGAACTATTTTCTCTACTTCTAACACCGCCAAAGTTTCAATATTACTCAAGATAAGAATAGTACTTTCTGACCTAGCCATATTTCCTGAATTACAATCTTCTCAATTACTACCGTTAATAGTTTGAATGGACGACACAATTTCACTTACACTATCCACAAAGTAATGGTTTAACTTCCCAGAAATTTCCTCCCGTGATTCAACTAACTCTTCCCCAAATTTCACTGACTTCACAACACTATTTTTCACTTTAAACGGGCCTTTTAACACTCGCCACATTCTCGCCGGATACCCACTACACTATCAATGCGTTGCTCGTAATAATTTCTTTCTTGTTCCTTCCACGTAGCCGTCAGAGTCATCGCGCATTGACGTATAATGTATATAATGCCGTGCCATTGTTTTCCTTATGACTGTATAATTTCACTTTCATGCCGTAGAACCACGCCATACGCCGTACACTTGAATGAGCGCATTCCAGCCACGATATTACTTTGGTTTGTTGACTTTCTGATTTTTTATGAAAATTGCACGGTGTATTGCGAGTAGCATTGAATTATGTTGGCCTTAGTAAGTTTATATGATAAAAAATCTGTCAAAAATTATATTAATAATTTCCTTGTTTTGAGTTTTTAAAAGGGTTTATAACAAAAATTATTCAAAATGGTCGAGACATTAGTTGAAGATCTTTAAGATGAATCAGGAATGGAAAAATAAATTCTAACAAACAAATTAAAATATAGAACTTGTGATTATATTTCGTGGATAAACAACAGTTAATATAACTAAATTTGAATGACAACACACTCTAATAATGCCAACTTTATTGTAATGAAAGGAAAAGAAGTAAATCATAGAGTATTGAAAAAAAGGTTCAGTTAATATATAAGTATAATAAGACCCAATTTCTTTTATTTGTAAACACATCTTCAGGACAATACTTTAATTATAAAAATATGTAATGCTAGTTAAAAAGATTAATTGAAATATAAATAACAAATTTATATAAAGTGCACTTAAATATTACCAACAATTCCTTATTATAATTTTTTTTACACCGGTTCTGAAAGTTTATCTTTCTAGATTATTTTTAATATAGAATTCGACAATTGATAGCACATGTGTTTCAAAATACTTTGATGATAAAATTTAACAATAAATATAAATATTATGGACAGAAAACTATTTTTTATTATAATCATCATTGTTGCATTTATATAAATGACAGAGAAGCATAATAATGTAAGATTTATTGTTATTACCTCACGTAAATAAATCGATCACTTGGATAAATTATATATTTTTAAACAATTATCCAGATGAAACACAATTTATCTAAGTAGAAGTTACAACTACTGAAGTCAACTGCAACCTAAATCTAATATATTGTAGCGAGTACGGCTCTGTTCCCTCTGGAACAGTCGACGCATCGTAGTCTGCAGCGCGTTTACCGCTGTCTCATACGCAATAGAGACAAGTCCGAACCTGTTCGCTCTGCGCCATGCTTGTACAGTGCTCCAGAAGCTCTCGAATATTCTAGAATATCTTATTTCAGTATATAAGGGACCCCCCTTCGACGGAGGAAGTCGAGTACGAAGGGACCTTATTCGAGAAATGCTGCTGCAAGCTCAGCAGAACAAGGGGAAGGTCCCCAGAACCCCCCGAGACCGAATGTAGAACAGAGGGAGAGGTTTAAAAGCAGGAATAAGAGGGCCAGGAAAGGAAAGCAGGCGAGCAGCGGGGCCGAGGCAGATAACGAAGGACTGGTCTCCTCAACGGAACCCGGATGCTCGAGAGGGGACGAGCCGGGAGAAAACAGAAAAACAGATGACACTGGACACCTTCTGCACGAGAGGAAAGAAGGTGCAGGAGGAGTCCAACGAGTTGTCAAAGGACGAGAACATGGCTAAGGCATGGCGAGACCTGGATACAGAAACAAACAGCGTGATGGAGAGCGCCGACCGGCTCGAAATGCTGCTGCGCGTCCACGGCAAGAGTACTCATTCTAAGCTGAGGGAAGAGTGCAGAAGGATCCTGACAGTAATGGGCAACATTGTCATCTGTAGTATGGAGATTGACGAGAACAGGTACACAGGTGTGCCAACATTGGCCCAATCAAGCCCCACTGTGCAAAAGAAAGACCAAGGCACGAAAACGGAGCTGAAATCCCTAAACGCGGACGAGGTCGACGAAGCCTGCAAGGGCATTAAGACTGTTGGAAACAGCGTCGACTACCATGATATTAATTATTATTATTTTTAGTTGCCATGTTTCTTTAGATATAAAACAATAGTCATAAAATGTATGTGTTTTGACAGAATAGATAAAATAAAGAATATAATACAGTTAATAATATACAGAGTGTTCTCGTGATTTCTAACAGGTTATGGGCCCAGGTGCTCAAATTGCGTAGTACACATAAAGAAAATTTAAAGATAAAATAAGCAATGGCGGAAACAACACATGTGTCAATTTCAAAATTTAATAATGAAAATGATCAAACTTGAAAGTTTAAAGTTGAACTGTTGCTTATAAAGGAAGACTTATGGGACACTGTAGATGAAGAAACACCAGATCCAGTCACACGAGATTGGATAAAGAAGGATAATAAAGCACGCGCTACGATTTGTCTGCTGGTAGGTGACAATCAGTTTTTGCACGTAAAGAATGCTACTTCAGCGAAAGAAGCGTGGAATTCATTAAAGAATTATCATGAAAAATCTAGTTTATCAAGCAAAGTATTTTTATTAAAAAACATTGTTAATTCAAAATTTCAAGACAATGATAATATGGAACAACATATTGATAATATATTCAAAAGGATTGATAAACTGACGACTATGGGTGAGAAAATAGCGGAAAACTTACAAATCGCTATAATTCTCGCAAGTTTGCCTGAGTCGTATGAAACGCTTGTAATGGCACTTGAAAGTAGAGCAGAAGAAGATTTAACAGTCGAATTTGTCAAAGGAAGATTGATTGATGAATACAAACGAAGAAAAGAAAAGGGAACTAAAGAAACAGAAGAAATCGCTATGAAAGCTACATTTAGTAATACTGTAAAATGTTTCTTTTGCAAGAAGAATGGACACATGAAGAAAGACTGTCATAAATATAAAAATTGGAAAGCAAGACAAGAAAAAGCAAATAAAGTTATAGAAGAGAATGACATTGACAGTAACGACAGTGAAGATTCGCTACATATAGCACTTATGACAGGTACGACGAATTTAAATAATAAAATGTGGTGTATTGATTCAGGGGCGACCAGTCACATGACAAGTGACAAATCGTTCTTCACTGAGATGAAGAAGATGACAGGTCACGTAAAGATCGTAGATGGAAGACTAGAAAAGGTCGAAGGAGTTGGTTCTGGTCAATTAGAATGTATTGTTGATAAAAGAAAGGTAATGTTGACACTCAAAGATGTATTATACGTACCAACATTTGAGGATAACTTACTATCGGTGAGAAAATTTAACAAAATGGGTTATATTGTTTCTTTTGATCATAATTGCTGTAAAATTAAAAGGGGGAAGAAGATGTTAGCTTTAGCTTACCCATGGCATGATTTATATGTTTTGAGAACACCCCATAAAGCAAAATTGGCACATTCAATTCATGCAGAAACATGTCAACATACATGGCATCGACGTTTTGGTCACAGAAATGTAGAAGCAATTAAGAAACTTAGCCACGAAAGACTTGCAACCGGAATCAAGATTACAGATTGTGGTATAAGGAAAATCTGTGAAAGTTGTCTGAAAGGAAAAATGTCAAGAATGCCATTTCCTAAAGAATCGTTAACAAAAACCTCAAAACCGTTGGAACTAGTACATTCTGACGTGTGCGGTCCCATGCACATTGAAACCCCAGGAAAGAACAGATATGTACTCACAGTAATTGATGATTTTAGTCGATATTCATATATTTATTTATTAAAGAAGAAATCCGACGCAACACAAGCACTAGATGAATATATTGCTATAACGAAAACAAAATTTGGAAGATATCCCCAAATAATACGTAGTGATCGAGGAGGAGAATACATTTCAAGAGAACTCAAAACAAAATATATAAGGGCTGATATCAAAATGCAGTTGACAGCGCCGTACTTCAACAAAATGGGGTTGCAGAGAGAAAAAACCGTTCGCTTATAGAAATGGTCCGCTGTATGCTTCATGATTCTGGATTAAGTGAAACATATTGGGGTGAAGCTATCAACACAGCAAACTATCTTCAGAATCGTCTTCCAACAAAAGGTACATCTTCCACTCCATATATAAATTGGGAAATGAAACAACCTGATTTAAAACATTTACGAACATTTGGAAGTATTGGTTATGTTCATATTCCAAGAGAGAAGTGAAGGAAACTAGATATGAAAGCAAAGAAACTTGTGTTTGTAGGATATGCTGAAGAGTCTAAAGCGTATCGAATGCTAAATTTAAATTCAAACAAAATAACAATCAGCTGAGACGTCATGTTTGATGAAATATCAACAGAAGAAACAAATATAGAAGTTTGTCTTGAAAATAACGTCAATGAAGAAAATGAAGAATTACAAGATATTGAATCAGATGAAGATATAGAAAAGACAAATGAAGATAATAAAAATCAAAGTCAAGTTAGAAGATCAGAACGTAGCACAAAAGGTAAACTGCCCAGAAAATTTCAAGATTACGTTTGTCTAGCTTCTCAGTCAGATCCAAAAACTATAGAAGAAGCGATCACTGGACCAAATAGCAAAGAATGGAAACATTCAATGGATGATGAAATGAATTCAATGAAAGAAAATCAAACTTGGGTTCTTGTGCAACTGCCCGAAGGTAAAAAACCAATTGGATGTAAATGGATATTTAAAACAAAACAAGAAAAACCAACAACTATATTTGAAGATAACCAAAGTTGTTTAGCTCTAATTAAAACACATAATTTTCAGAGAAGATCTAAACATATAGACACAAAATATAATTTTGTTAAAGATTTATATCAAAAAGGAGAATTATCATTTGAATATTGTCCATCAAATGATATGCTGGCGGATATGATGACAAAACCATTATTGAAGAAAAAACTGAAGGACTTAAGAACAAACTGTGGACAAGAAATTTGGAATACAAATAACAAAATAAAGTAAATAGTCGACGAGGAGGAGTGTTGGAAAAAGCGTCGACTACCATTATATTAATTATTATTATTTTTAGTTGCCATGTTTCTTTAGATATAAAACAATAGTCATAAAATGTATGTGTTTTGACAGAATAGATAAAATAAAGAATATAATACAGTTAATAATATACAGAGTGTTCTCGTGATTTCTAACAAAGACATACGGGGAGTTCGCGGGAAGCAGCTTATTGGCGTATTGTCGAACGAGATACGGTGATGGTAACTACAGATGTGCGCCCAACGGGAAAGCTGTGGTGTATGGCACGGAGGAGATGTACGGAAAGGAGAAAGGGGGTTGCCTCGCAGGTTACCTTGTCAGGCCAGAGGCACAGACACTGGAGGGCAAGGTAATCTATACCTGCAGTAAGATGAACCTGCCTACCGCCGAGGGCGGTACTCAGACGAACGAGAGGTATACTTATTGTCTCACGGCGAAAAAGGGAAAAGACAAAAGACCCGTCTTTGGCAGTATACAATAGCTAAAGAAGAAAGCACTGGAGAACGGGCACATGGAACTGACCATGCCGAAAACAGAAAGCGGAAGAAAGAGGCTTGATTGGTGGTTGGTCAGACAAATGATTGAGGCTGTGTTCCGGGACACAGAGGTAAACATACCCATGGAGAAAAGGACCGGAAAAAAGAAAGGAGACGCGCCGAAGACTAGGCAGGAAATCGACGCAGGAACAGACACGGCAGAACCCACAGAGCCCGGAGATGGGTACACTGAGGTCAGACAAAAAAAGAAGAAAGGGAGGAAGAAAGAGGAAAGAGCGGATTCTCTAAGCAAGAGAGCCAAAAAGACGGACACCATCCTGGTGCCGACACATGCGGATGTAGTCCGGAAGCTAAGAGCAGATGTCGACCTAGGTTATCTCCGTAAAAAAGACCATGAAGGGAGAGGTACTGGTGGAGATCCCAAAAGGAGACAAGAAAGGCCAAGAACTGCAAGACCGCATCAAGGTCGTCAAGGACGATAATGTAAGAATGCTCATCGAGTGGAGCAGGAATCTCACGGTAATGCTCCAAGGAATAGAGGAAGACACGGGCAAAGAGGAAGTGTTGAAAGCACTGAAAGCGGTCCTGGGAGAGAGTGCCTTTGTGGTAAGGACCTTAAGAGAGGCAAGGGAGGGCACACTCACAGCATTCATTTCCCTTAACAAGGAAGGAGCAACCAAACTGGAGGCGCAGAACAAAGGAAGGGTGAAGATAGGGTGGTCGAACTGCAAAGTGAAGCCTCAAAGTGCGCAGAGGCGCAGAACGACAAGGGTGACAGAGGGTGACAGATGCAGGAAGTGCGAGGAGACGGGACACCAGGCCAAAGTCTGCTCCTCGGAGAACACAAAGTGCCTTACATGTGGGGAAGAAGGCCACATGTACGGAACCCTAAAGTGCCCCGTCTTTGCCAAGGCGCTGGACGACACAAGAGATGGGGGAAGCAAC
The DNA here is from genome assembly GCA_947425015.1 of Pterostichus niger. NCBI lineage: Eukaryota > Metazoa > Arthropoda > Insecta > Coleoptera > Carabidae > Pterostichus > Pterostichus niger. The sequence goes on from OX380337.1 coordinate 13,692,639, forward strand.
CGGAGAGTCGTGGAGGCGACGACAACGCCACAAATATGCCCCACATCCGTCTAATACAGCTGAACATCGGAAGGAGCTGGGCGGCACAGGATTTAATGAACGCCACGGTTAGAAGGGAAAAGGCGGATTTCCTCTGCATCACGGAACCCACGCCTAAAGTGGGGCCACGTAGTTTCAGTGATGCAAGAAGCGACGCACAAATCTGCGCGCTGAGATGCACGCCGAACGAACACGGCAAGAGGGATGGCTACGTGTAGGCAAGGATAGGAGAGCTGACCTTATACAGCGTTTACTTCTCACCTAACAGGACGGACCAGGAGTACGCGGATTTCTTGGATGACCTGGAAGCGTCCATCAGACACAGGAGCAAGGGTGCGCTGATCGTGGCCGGTGATTTCAACGCCGCGACAAAATGCTGGAGTAGCGCCGCGACGCAGGAGGGGGAAGCTCACAATGGAGTGGGCAGCGGCTCTCGACATCATGATTGCCAACGACGGCTCGGCGACGTTCGAACGGGGGGCGAGCAGGACATGCATAGACCTCACGTGGGTGAGCGAGGACGCTATACGGGAGAGGATAAAGTGGCGCACCCTTGAGGAGAAAAGCCTTAGCCTCCACAAGATAATACTCATAGAGATGGGAGCTAGTAGCAAGGTGCAAATACCTGCACCACAGGGATGGAGCCTCAAAGGATACAAGAAGGAGACGGTCACGATAGTAGACAGGAAAATGTATAAGAGACAATCCAAGGACGCGGAGGAGCTGATATGCTGGGTGACTAAAACCTGCAACAAGGCACTACCCAGGAGGGGCACGGGAGGCCATCCCCCGGTGTACTGGTGATCGGACGAGATCGCCCAGCTCAGGCGCAGGTTCGACAGGGCATGCACCAAGCATACAAGCCACATGGACACACTGAGGCAGAAGGCCAAAGAGGCGAGGAGGAAACTCCGAAAGAAAATTGCAGAGGCCAAGAGGGTCGCCTGGGAGAGGTTCTGCGAAGAGCTTGAGGAAGACATGTGGGGGCAGGAGTATAAGATTGCCACTAGGCGTCTGAAAATCCGCGAACCACTGCCCACACTATCGGAAAGCGAGACGGAAGCCATCATCGAAACCCATTTCCTACAGGACAGGGTCCGGGAATGGAGGGTGGAGGAAGCTGGCGAAGTGCCTGTCATCCTGGAAGAAGAACTGACAGCGGCGGTGCACAAGCTAAAAGCCAGGAAGACTCGCGGCCCGGACAGAATACCCCCGGAGGTGGTGAAGGACCTACTGACGGAGAACCCGGAAATAGTGATAAATGTGCTCAACGAGTGCATGGCGAAAGTGGAGTTCCCTGATAAATGGAAGAGGGCAGAGCTATCCTCCTCAAAAAACCGGGCAAGGCGGCTGATCAGCCAGGGAGCTACAGGCCACTATGCCTATTAGACACGACGGGCAAAGTCCTGGAGACGGTGTCCCTCGGTAGGTAGATCAGGACGCTGGAAGAAGGGGCCATAAAACGAGTAATGGAAATCGCGGTGGAGGTGAAGAGAGTACAGGCGCGCAAAAGGAAGGTCTGTGCTTTCCTAACTTTTGACGTAAGGAATTCGTTCAACACGGCCTCGTGGGCGCTGATCATCAGGGCCCTCAAGGAGAAGGAAATATCGGCATACCTAATAAACCTAAAGAACCTAGAGAACAGGTATATAAGGGCCAAAAACGGCAAATGGCACGCGGTGACGAGGGGCTCCATACTAGGACCACTACTATGGAACGTAATGAAGTGACGTTTAGAGTGGGAGGCCTAGAGATCAAGCTGGTGAACGAGGTGAAGTATCTTGAGGTCAGTCTTTCGAGAGGGCTAAATTTTAGCAACATGTAAAAACAGTGGGGGAAACCGCTGAGAAGACGGTAAACGCCCTCACGCGTTTGTTGCCCAACGTGGGGGGGCAAGGGCAAGCAAGAGGAGGTTGTACGCCGCAATCGCCAATTCGGTCATGCTCTACGCTGCGCCCGTATGGCCTGGCACCTTGGAAAGAGAGTGCCATCGGAATACCTTGGCCAGGGTGCAGCGCAAGATTGGACTGAGGATCTGCTCGGCGTACCGGACCGTCTCCGAGGACACCATCCTCGTGGTTGCGGGGACCCCCCTCTCCGTTAACCTGGAAGCAATGGGCAGGCGCAGAAGGGAGAGCGCGCGGCTTACACCTTAGTGAGGTGGCAGAGGCGGTGGGACGATAGCAGAAACGGCAAATGGACGAGGGAACTGATCCACTTGACCCAGTTCTTAACTAGTCACGGCTGTTTCGGCTCGTTTCTATATAGAATTGGGAAGAGGACCAGCCCGGAGTGTGCCCAATGCAGGGCGGAAGAGGACACGGCGGAACACAGTCTGTTTGTCTGTATCGCCTGGGGAAGGGAGAGACAGGAGATGATACAGACAACGGGAGAAGTGGAAGCATCGACCCTCGTCCCAAAAATGCTTCAAACAGCTGAAGCATGGGACGCTGTGTGTTGGTACTGTGTAAAATTCGTGTGTGCAAAGAAAGAACAGGAAAGGAAGAAGAAAAGATAAGAACGACGATAAGGAGGATCAAGTCCTCCGCCCGGAGGTAATGATGTTAGCAGCGTCGACCGGGACGGTAGGACCACAGAGAGGACGGGAGAGTTTAGTGGGTAGCCAGAGGGTTGGGAGTCCCACATAACCCATTTCCCGAAAGGGGGAGTGCGCTGCCCCAGGCATCATCCAGGGTATGCATAAAGCATTCTCTCCAACCTCTACAAAAAAAAGTATATAAGGGAGAGTTTGGACCGACAAGATTCATTCTGTATTTGAAGTGTGAACACTGCAAGTCGTTGCTAAATACTTGAATGTGAATATAAATACGTGTTGTATATAAATATATGTCTTAGTAGTTGTACTACATTATTTTCGTTTTAAATAAATATTTTGTTAGTGTTTTCATTGTTCGTGTTTTATTTAATAATAAACTTCACCGAACCCGAAATTGTAATAAACGTTACAATATGGTCTTAGGTGTATTTAATAGCTTTCTTGATGCTGAATTAGTTGTAAACTTTCACTATGGGAAAATATCGAATGAAAATCAGTACATGATGTATAATGATTCAACTATTATATGATCTTATAAAAAATAACTATCCGATCGAGAAACGTACAATGTTCCAAATTATTGATAGGTACGTAAAAAGTAGTGAACAAGCATAATAATTTTTTAATAATAATAAGCGTTGATTATCAAACATTACATAGGTTCTACTATAGTATAACATTAATAATCAATAACTTCATAGAATACGAAAATCAAGGTTTCTCGTTCTTAGATACACTATCGCTTTGTACTTCCATCTTAACATCTTAGGTCTTTAATCTTCCTAAACTTTATATTAGCCACTTACATCTTTTTCTCTTGAGTCTTGAATGAAATAATCTAAAATAATAATTGACAAGAAAGAATATGCAATATACTTTATTTAACACTTGAGTTAACTATCGTTGATAAACTAGTCTTCAATAATTTTATACTGATAATAATAATACACTTGTTATTAGTTCTAAGTTCCTCAGTCGCCCTTCTACATTAAATAATAAACTTTTATTCTTTTTCCAATTTCAATTTCTCCAAACTTTTTCAATAAACTCTTCATCCTTCGTATGCATGCCCATACCACTTTAGTCTATTTCCCTGTACCTTATTGGCCATGGACTCTACCATAACAGTGGTTCTGATTTATTTATGTCTTATCTTCTTCATTTTTCCTTTTGGACCTAAACTTTCAAATTATTAATTTGAATAATAATTAAAATATTTCACTATTTCAGTAACAGTATATTTACTTCTTAATTTACAGGTATTGGGATGGAATATTTTTAATTTAAATTACATTTGAGGTATATCGCATTTATGCCACCATAAACGAACCAGTCTTCAATCATTTTATACTGATAATAATAATAAGCTTGTTGTATTTAATAACATTTATCCATTACCTACTATAGATTTTTAGGTTAATTTATGTCATAATATTTTGTAAATCTCTAGTTTTTTTTTCATACAAATACCAACTATCTTTAATAAGTTGAACTAATCTTGTCTGAAGTTGAAGTGTCGTGTTGGGCAATGTACAATCGCCTATTCAGCTGAAGTTAGGTCAATTGCGCTTTCCCGTTCGAGTAATAATCTTATCGGCAGATATCATCGCTCCCCGTGTTGAGCGTGGAAGAGGATCTTAATTTTCAGGGAAGGAGATGAATTTACCGAGTTACGGTTACTTTAAATATTTATTCATTTCGCGATATGTTAAAAGAATAAATAAGTCAACAGCATCTTGTTCATCGGCTTGTGCTTCATTTTTATATTTTTCATCATAATATTAAATATTTTGCTTGAATGGAATGCTCTTAAAAATAGTTTAAGTTTAGGAATTTCGGAATGATATGAAAATTTAAAAATTATTATGAATTCTTTTCTAAATAAATATTGAAAACAATAAATTGAAAGTTATTTTTCATTTAAGGCAAAATATTAAAATTATGCAAGTTATTATACGAGAATATTATAAGGTTTATAAACAATCTGTCAATTATATATATACGCATATTTAAATAATAACGATCTATAGTTACTATTTAACAAGGTTTATATTTATTTTAGGCACAACAAACTGCTTTTATAATTCATGAGATTTGGAACAAAAATGAATTTTTTTCTATGTATCAAAATGTATGTATATGCAACAATAATTATGTTTGAATACCTATAAACTTACTAATATGTATTTTAGTTTCAGCTTATATCCTTAGAAATGATGCACAGCAGACTAAATTTTACTGTTTATGGTCTCTTTCCATTAGATAACACATTATTGCATACCGTATGTAGAATATAAATATTTGAAATATGGTAGATACAGACTATATGGACATTATGTAATACACATAAATTTTAGGCTATATCTGTCGGAGCTACTTACTTTACAATATTAATTCAATTTACAATGATAGTTCCAAAAGGATAATTAACAAAAAATAGTTTTATTATAAAAAAGAAAAATTAATTACTCATTATAATATCTAATAAAGGTATTAAACTTCACTTTATATTATATTTTAGCAGGAAATGAAAAGAACTTAATTTATTACGTGTAATATTGTGTAAAAGTAGAATGCGATTAAAATAAAATTCTTTTATCATATGTTTAAATTGATCTTTTAAAATATATTAACAAATATTATTTCATTGTCAGTCATTATAATAAGAAATATGTGTTATTAAACAAATTTTATCACAAAGAGAAAAATACGAACGATTCCAGAACCTGAGATCGTTAAAAAATATTCAATTTAATTTAATCAGCTGTTAAATATTTATTTAAACGAATACTAATAAAGAAGTGTTGTTAAATGATTGCAGTAGGAATTATTCAATTTTATTTGTATTCTGCTTGAGCAGTCTGGCTATAATCAAAATGTTTCGAATTTTCTAGATAGTTGGCTTACAATAAAGGTAACAAAACCGGAGCGTACCTAAGCTAAAAATCTATATCGGGTGAGGAGGATTTTGTATAAATAATTGAACGATAAAATACTATCAAAACAATAGCTTTTTTGTTTCAATATTATATTATTTATGCTTGACTGCACCACAATGAAGCATTCAAATACCCCGCCATTAAAAACAATTAGGTTAGCAACTTTTATCTTTAAAATAATAAGTTAGTTTTTTTTGTATTTATTCTAGTTAAAGATTAAAGTATGAATTTAATATTAAAAACAGAGTTTATTTAACGAGCATAACAAGAACGCGTGTAATAGTTATTTACATTTACCATTATACAGAAATTTACATGTGAAAGCTAACAGGCGAGCGCAAGCGAGCCTGTTACTTGTGTGAGCCTGTAAATTTCAGTTAACGGTCGAGCAATGTACAATGTTTTATGGACATTTGAATCGCAATATATGTATATTTAACAAAATTAATTGCAATAGTAAAACACAATAACTAAAATGTTCAATCAAAGTAGACTTTGAAAATCTGACAGATTTTGATTAATCAGAAAATATTTAAGTATCACACGTTTTAACCCTTTCAGACCTAGTGCCGTACATGTACTGTTTAGTTTTCCTGTCGTTGGTGTCCGAGTGCCGTACTTGTACGCAAAATATTACTCTCGAGCTGAACTGCTATCGTACATGTAGAGTTGATTTTTCGTCAGTGTAAACCTTTTAACGTACTTGTACGTTTCATATTTTGTGTGCATAGTGCTGAGTGACGGACTGGTACGGTATGAATTTTCCCTTTACCTGCCGTTTTACGTACAAGTACGTTTTTTAGATAATACCTACTGCAGTACCAGTACGTTGATAAAACTTTTAATTTGTTGTTTTGGATTTAGATAATAAAGATATATATTTCAATAGCGTTTATTTATTTATAAACATAAATATACAATAAAATAATTACATTATTGGAGAAATAACAAAACTGCAACTGAATGTCAACGTACGTACTGAACAGAATAGTGATACGCAACCCAGCTCACTCTCGATATGTCGCTGACACAGTAAAATTGCGAGCGCGCACAATGAATTCCGAACTCCCGGCTGGCAGCGTAGGTTACCTATTCCAGCGCGCCGGCCTGAATGGGTTAAATGATGTCATGATAACCAATGTCAACAGCTAGTTATAATTTTTACACGGGTTGGCCCGTTAAAAGTTTCGTAACCCCTAGAGACAGAGCTAAATAAACAGCTCTTTACGATTCAAATGCCCATAAAATAAATAACTTAAATTATGACACTACTTAGTGTCCTTAATAATACATTATATTATAAGTGAGTGAAATAAGTCATTACACGCGAATGTGATAATTCTTATAACATATAATGACATATTACTCACGTGTGATATACATTTTATTTTACAGATGCGAAATATCTACAATAAAGTTAGAAAAGGGTAAAACTTAATTGAATGAAAATAAGTCAAAACACTGTTGTCAAGCTGTTGCAGTGGTATAAATTGCTAGTTAAATAAAAGCGTAGACTTCCACGGTCAGAGTCATTAAAATTAAACAAGTTCCGGGTTTGGACCGTGTCAAAATTCGAGTGAGGGCTCGACGTTTCGCTCGCCATCGTAGGGAGCTTCTTCAGGAGGAAGGGAAGAAAGATCAAGGTTACCCGACGTGTAAACCACGCTAGAGGCTAAGAGCGATCTTCGAAGAGTAGAAGGAAAAAAGAGTTTATATAGAGAAAGACGTGTCGGATGATTGGTTAGGAAGGTTCATTGGTTAGAGTCAGGTAAAGATGGTTCACTGCGCAAGAAAGGTTTCCAGACAGCTGGCAGGTAGTAACTTGAGTCACGGTTGAAATTGTTTGGATGTTTATGTATTTCAATAGCTTCACGAATTTTCCTATCATAGAACTTGGGAGCGGATACGATGATGGAAGATTCATCAAACTTAATACTGTGACCAGTATTATGTTGATGTTCAGCCACGGCGGAATTGAGAACTTGCCCAGATTTTAAACAGCGTTTATGTTCGGTGATACGTGTTTGAACGGTACGACCAGTTTCACCAATGTATACTGAACCGCACGAGCAAGGGATACTGTATATTCCTGCTGAGGATAGCGGTGGTCTTTTATCCTTAAGAGAAGGAAGGGATTAAGAAATTTTTTGGGAATGTTTGAAAATGACTTTAATGTTGCTCTTACTAAGAATTCTACCAATCCGATCAGTAACACCCTCAATAAATGGTAGTACGGCAAAAGGATCAAAGGATGAATCATTATCAGCTATGTTCTGGGGCCGGGGTTGTTGGAAACGTTTGATGCTATAATCAATTGAGCGTGTGCTGTACCCATTGTTCATAAGGCTACATCGCACGTGCTGTAGTTCGGACTCTAAATTATCAGGTTCTGAGATAATGAAAGCACGGTGAACAAGAGAGTTAATAACAGAATTCTTTTGGGACGGATGGTGATGTGAGTTGGCATGTAAGTATCTATCAGTGTGCGTAGGTTTACGGTAAACTGCATGGCCAAGACTACCGTTAGATTTACGAGAAACGAGCACAAAGGAAGAGTACCTTTATTTTCGATTTCCATAGTGAAGGAAATGTTGGAATGTTGGTTATTTAAATGTTCTAAAAAGTCGTTCAGTGTATAACTCTAACCAATGAACCTTCCTAACCAATCATCCGACACGTCTTTCTCTATATAAACTCTTTTTTCCTTCTACTCTTCGAAGATCGCTCTTGGCCTCTAGCGTGGTTTACACGTCGGGTAACCTTGATCTTTCTTCCCTTCCTCCTGAAGAAGCTCCCTACGATGGCGAGCGAAACGTCGAGCCCTCACTCGAATTTTGACACGGTCCAAACCCGGAACTCGTTTAATTTTAAATTGCTAGTTGTTTATGATTGTCAATATTTTAGTTTAAAAGTATGGTAGATGCAGCTACTAACTATATCTTGTAAAAAATAGCGAAGCAACAGCTGGAAACTAATAAGTAGGATAGCTCTTTAATTTTGAAGCTATTTTTTCAGTTAATATATTATCGCTTGAAAACATCATTTATATCAATTACATAATAATTCATATTTGGAAAATAATATTAATAATATTTAATACAAAAATTTTAAATACTTCTGTAGCGAAAGTATATTTGGGGGCTTGAATAAGATAAATAATTTGTTGAACGCAATATTCTTGCTAATTATTATTATTTATTACAATTTGGTTTATAATACTTTGGAAGATGGTCGCGTTATTTCTAATGTAACATTTAATTTCTTATAATTGAAGAATGGCCTGTGAAATATTTTTTTTTCCCAGAAAAGAAAGAGTTGATAAAAGAAGAAAGGAAAAATAGAATTTAAAAAATAAATTTATTTAAAAATATAAAACAGATAATTATTTAAGATCTATAGTTTATAAATATAATAATTAAATAAATATATCGCATGTCTTTTACCCTATAGAGAGCCACTCTGCCATAGCAAATCTGTAATATGTTTATGCGCGTAAAGTGCGGTTACCAGTCGTCAAATCACGTCTCTCGTCAAGATGTTAGTGAAGGGGTACTTTAAATGTAGTAAAAAATTTCGTCGGCTGTAAAAATCGATCCCCGACTATTATATCCACAGTCCGACTCGATACCACTGAGTCACTTACTCCAAAAGTTAGATGCAAATTAAATGTATGTTCAAGTGTAAAAAACAAGGATTATACAGATTATTTGCAAAAGTTGATTAGAATTTAGATGACAGAATTCCACTCGCGAAAAAAGTCAAGACAAGAGATTTGGGTTTTGTATTTGCCATGAAATATTTGTCTTTAAAACTATATTTCCAAATAAATTTAAATAAACCAAAACATTAATTTTTTCTGTGCCAATATAGTAATACACTGTCAGCTGGAGCTGATTGAGCACTGTCGCCTCAAAGGTGAGAGTTCGTTTATTTATACAAAACTTCATCGACTTACCTAAAAATCCAATTGCATCTAGATAGTTCGGATTCCACAGAGTCAAATTGCAAAATAACTTAAAACGTTTGATAAAGACTTATGTTTCTTTTTTCTGAATTTACCAAACCTACTATACACTGTCCTATGTAACAGAGGCAAGTAGATTAGCAGTAACATTATTTTTTTATGTGTATATGCAAAAATATATAACACTTAATTTAATAAAATATTATTTCAACATACCAAAAAATAATTTCAATATAAATAAATAAATATATCATCACGCTTTTTACCCATTACTAGATGTGGCACTCTGCCTAAGCAGATCTAGGTAAGTGATATATTTTTCGCGTAAAAATCGATCCCCGACTTTTAAATCCACAGTCCGACTTTTATGATTTATTTATAATATAAGAAAAACATATTTAGTCTGTAATACAAATTGTACCTAAGGTTCTGGGGAACAGTCATTTTTGATTGATTTCAGGACCAAACAGTGTTTAAATCAATAAATAATCCTGCACGTCTCGTATAATGTTTGTATTTTAACATTTCTATAAATATCTGGAAAGTGTTTCTAGAAAAAAAATAATTAATAATAATCAGTAATGACTAAAATGAACAGTAATTAACTTCAAAATAAGTTTTACTTTAAGTAATTATTATAAATTTAATATTTAAATAAATTTAAAGAAAACAATAACATGACAAAATGGCAGATAATCTCTTATTATTAATATTCCATCGAAAATAGGTAATGTATGTAATAATAATAATCTGAATAGTTAATATAAGTATTTATAATTTTGTATACAAACATGATTTAACGTTTGGTACGTCTTTTCGCTAAAGATTCAATATTAAACAAATTTAAAAGAACTGTGTTGGCAACAGCGCTGATATTAGACACTCTCTAATGGAATTAATTTCAATTTCAATGAACACTTGATGAAATAGTATAATGAAAACAAAATGAAAGATATAGAGTTTTCTGAATAGAAACTGAATTATATATATATTTTACTTTTTTAACATCAAAGATAACAAGATAAGCTAATGAATTTATATCGTACGTTGCATTAAAATGAATACTACCATATACAAATTAACAAGGGATAATTTCACTTCTTTGTTGCTTTCTTGGTAACTATAGTAGAGTAGAAGGTAATAATATTTTATTTTCTGGAGATCAAATACATGATACAATAAACAGTCAAGTTACATATTGGTGATAAAGATTAGGTGTAATGTATTTTAATATCATAGAATTTTACGTTTCATAATATATTTTATTCCAAACACTTAATAACATCTACAACCAACAACATTTATTCCCAGAATTACTTGTAACAGGCAGTTCTTCTGAGCAAGCACAATAATATTTGTTTCATTTAATTTACTACAACTTCTAATTCAACCATTTGTTTGAAAAAACAATGATAGTGGTTACTACCAAATACATAAATATGATACATTTTATGGACTGAAAATATTGTCATATGGCACTTTGGACGCCACTGAATTCAGGATAGACATTGCTGTTTTTGCAAAAACTTGATTGACAGGTGGAAGTATATCTTCGACAAAGATTTTCCAATTTTCGTTTAAAAATGCATTCATTTGACCACCTACATTTTTTAAACATATTAGATTTTTCTAAAATACGCTTAGCAATATTATAATTATACTTAGTTGTGTATTATTCAACAAATTTCCAAAATTTATATTGACGCCTTTTAGTATCTTGATGTCCACGTTTACTTTGTCCACATGTAAATATTCTTTGTTATGCTGAGTGTGCAAGCTGTACTCACATTTTATTTCTATATCATTATCATCTGAAAACCAAATTATTAGTAGTTTAATTGTTAATAAAAAAAAATGAATATGTTCAGAAATATGTACCATAGGTGTAAATGGGCAATGAGTTTTCTCACTACTATTGCAACCTCAACAAATAAGAGGTACCCGAGTAAGATTCCCGTAGTCGACAATTGATTATCACTACACAAAAATTATTATTGTGGCTTTTTTTTTCACTAACATCATTAGGATGATGGGAAGTTTTGAGTTTACGGAAAGTTGGTAGATGCCAAAAGCAGTAAACTGTTGCATGTGAAATAAATTTTAGCACGGCGTCACCTAATGAATGTCTAATATATGTACAAACAAAATTATATTAATCTGTTTCTATCTAACATTTGCTAATAGATATTAAAACAAAAACAATGTTGCGCTTGGAGAGTTCTTTCGAGCTTCTCCATAGTTCTACTGCTGCCGCAACTTAAAATTTTGATATACAATTAATTTCATATAAAATTATTAAAGAATAAGAATATAAATACGTGTATTAAATAAATATATACCCCATTATATCCGTTTTAAATAAATATTTTGTTAGTGTTTTCATTGCTCGTGTTTTATTTAATAATAAACTTCACCGAACCCGAAATTGTAATAAACGTTACAATACAGATAAGGTTCAAAAATTGACATTTAAAATTTGAATAATTTACTTTTTTGGCATAATCAGCTTTTTAAATTATTACAAAGATAAAATTGACAAAACGTACCCTACACAGTTAGAGTGCATGCACTCATATCAACTTTAAATGGAAAATAGGACATGTTTTATTTTCAAACGAATTTTGATATTATAAATTAAAAGTGATAGAAATTTCTATATTATACGATTATAATTTTTGTATATTAAAATTGATAACAAAATTAATATCAAATTTATGAACATGTAAAATAAGTTTTGAGATTCGAAGGGGTAGTAATGTACAACATACGGAATAGATCTTTATGGTACCGCTTAGCCTCTGCTACTCAATCCCGACTTCCACCTCCTCGTGGTGAACCCTGGAAACCTGAAAGATCAGGGCTAACGGAAGCGGCAGAAATGGTCCTCCGAAAAGGGGGTTGGGCGTGGTGTTTAAAAATCCATCCCAGAAAAAATCATTGTAACGTGAATCTCAAGGAAAGAAACCGGACTGTTATCCCGAAGACGACAATGCGAGCACAAGGCAAATGATTTAAGACTATTTACATGAAATTAAAGAACATTATACCGTCCCAGGGCAATTTTACAAGAATATAAATATGGTATCATAGCAATGTAAAAATTTAGATGGTTGGGAACGAAGATAATAGAAAAAAGAGATTACACAATGTTACATAGTTGCCACCAGAAAGATTACATATTAGGTACGGGCTTCAAGTATCAAAACGAATAAAACACCTATTTATGGATTTCCAAGCAATCTCACCAAGAATGTGTGTTTTTTTTATTATAGTATAATAAACGTACACGCACCAACAGAGGAATCAAATGGAATCGAAAAGGATGAGTATTAAAAGCAATTAGAACTCAATGCTCGAAACATGACATAAACATAGTGATAGGCGATTTGACTGTCAAAAGCGGAAGAGAATCGGAATATTATCGCACCATAGGTAAACATAGTATCCATGAAAAATAAAATAATAATGGTTCCAAGTTAATAGACTGGGCGACAGCAGCGAACATGGTAATAGCCAGCAAATGTTTCCCGCACAAAAAAATACATTTCGGGATCTGGATATCCCCAGATAACAAAACAATAAATACAATAGACCATATACTTATAGCAGAAAGACATATACAAGATGTATTGAATGTAAGAAACAGACGTGATGCTAACATCGATTGCGATCATTATTTAGTAGAAGTTAAATTAAGAACTAGAATATCAAACGCAAAAAATAGCAACCAGTAAAGAAAATCCAAGAGTTACAACATTAATAAGATCAAGGACGAAACGGAAGGACAAAAGTGTATTACAAAGGGACCTAAATTGAAAACAATTAACAAAACTGAGAAATGATGTGGTCAAGTAGGGGAAAAATGTGAGCAGACAATCTGTAAAACATTGGAAGAAAATATTGGAATACAAAGTTAACATGCACGGAAACAAGATTTGAAATGGTTCGAAGAAGAATGTGCAAAAATAAATAAGAAGAAAAACATTGCGTACAGAGAAATGTATCAGAAAACAGAACTCGAAACGCAGAAGAACAGTACAAAGAGTTGAAAAGACAAGGGAAACTTACCCACAAAAGAAAGAAAAAAGGATTCTAAAAAAAATACAGGAGTTAAAGGAGATAGAATCACAGATAGTAGAATATCCAACAAAAACTAAATAGAAATAAAAAAATATATAAACCTAAACCAAATATGTGTAGAGACAGAAATGGGAATATATTAGCAGTAAACGAAGAAATACCAAAGATATGGGTAGAAGTATTCCACGAAGAGACAGTGACAAATGCAAATACTCAAGTCAACATCAGAAATATGTACATAGAAAACATAACTGAGATACCTACAGTCGGTGAAATACAAGAAGCAATAAAAAAGCTGAAGAACAATAAGGCAACGGAACCGGATGGATTGCATTGAGAAAAGAAATTATAATTTCTTTGCATAAAAAAGAGGGACCAGTTTGTATGTGATATTTATAGAGGCATAACATATAGGCTACAAAATTCTATCAACAATCTTATACGAACGTCTTAAACCGTATGCAAAAAATATTATCGGAATTATCAATGTGTGGATTCTGCAGGCAAAAATCCACAACAGATCAATTTTTTCCCTTAGGCAAATATTGGAGAATACAAGGGAGTACAATATAGAAACTCAACAACTGCTCGTAGATTTTAAGGCAACATACGATAGTATCAACAGAGAAGCACAATTCGGAGTAATGCTGGAGTGGAATTAGTAAATGAAACTATGCATGCATTCGAAAGCTGCATAGGAATACAAAATGAGACCTCGCTAGAATTCAACATACACAAGGTATTACGTCAAGGTGATTCTCTGTAATTCCTATAATTTAACATTGCGTTGGAAAAAGTGATTAGGGAAGCCGAAGTAAATACTAGACATACTATTATAAACGACCCACATCAAATACTAGCCTATGCAGCTAATATCAACATAATATGGAGAGCGCAACAACGTATGTACCAAGTCTTCACAAAAATAGAAGCAGCAGCGAAGAACATGGGTTTGACAATCAATACACAAAAAATCAAGTACATGTATGTAACACGTAGAAATGTAGACCAACAGTTTTGGATCGATATCTTCACATAGGAGAGTACTAAATTGAATCTGTCTCGGAAATTGCTTACTTTGGTTCAGAAGTAAATAATAAAAATAATAATAACTCTGAGATAAAAAGAAGAATAATATTAGCGAATAAAGCTTACTACAAATTGAAAAGGCATTTGCAGTTACACGTTATATCAAGAGAAACAAATGCCTCATGTACAAAGTCCTAATTAGACCAGTATTTTTATATGGTTCGGAAACATGGACTATATTGAAAGTTGACGAAGTTTTATTGAGGCGATTTGAAATAAAGATACTCAGGAACATATATAAAGGAGTATGTGAAGACAGTATGTGGCGACGGCGATAACTACGAGTTATTTGAATTATACGAGGAACAAGGTATAGTACGAGTCAAAAAGATAGGGCGATGAAAGTCAATAGATCACGTGGAGTGAATGTTGGAGGCAGAAACCACAAGAAGGGTTTATAAGCAAAAAATTATTAATAAAAGAGGTAGACAAAAACAAGAAATATTGATTAAATGGAAGAGAACCTTCGAAAGCAACAGGAAAACAAAATGTCGGCAGTAGGGTAGAATGGAAACGAATCCTTGAGAAGGTTAACACTCATCCAGGGTTGTCAAGCCACTACTGATGATGCAAACAAGCTTTAAATTATATACTAATCCTTTAAAAATTTTGAAAGACTTTTTTGTCTGGATCTGGTAGGACGATTTCTGTACAGGATACAGCTTACTTTGGTTTCATATTATCAGAGCAAGAGAAAAGATTTATTGTTGAATATGAACCTTGTAGGCTACGTAGGGGTCCAGTTAGATGGTTTAAAATCCGGGCTCGACAGCGAATTGCGACGACGCTGCATATACTATTTCCTACATGTGATTATACCGCTAAAAAGTTTTTCCGCTTTTGGTCTACACGCATCAAGGAACGTAGTGAAAAAACTCATTACTTATATTATACACCAACGTTTATGGCTTGTAGTACATATGTTACTGTGAAATTTAAATTTCTATAAAACAACATCGAAGAGTGTCTCTCACATTAAAACAAAAAATAAACCAATATATTTATATATACGAGTATATATATATATATATATATATATATATATATATATATATATATATATATATATATTTATATAGGGTGTTTCACAACTTAGAGCAAAATTTAAAGGGTATATACTGTACAACGTGCTGAACATGAAACAAAAAGAATTTTTTTTTAAATTCGAAAAATTAAGGGTTGTTAACCTAAAACATTTTTTGTAGTACTGCACTGGATTCGCTTTCCTATTAAACACAAACAATGAAGTAGGTATCAACTACGAAAGAATAATTACACAATTCAATTATTAGCAGTTATTTATAATAGAATTTTATTTAATTAATAACTTTAACATAATTATCAACCCAGTGGTAGTGGCAACGAATAATTTTGGACTGGGAAACATGGAAAATAGTTTTGCGATTTAAAAAAAAATCTTTTTGTTTCATGATCAGCACGTCGTACAGAATATACCCTTTAATTTTTTGCTCTAAGTTGTGAAACACCCTATATATATATATATATATATATATATATATATATATAAATATAGGGTGTTTCACAACTTAGAGCAAAAAATTAAAGGGTAAAGGGTAAACAGATTTGGCAGCATATATATATATAAATAGAAAAACAAAATCCGCAAGAATGATTTTTTCTTTATTTTCTTAATCTTCTTATGGACACAGTATGAGTACGAGAAGCCTTTTCATCCGTGTGTCATACCCTATTTTTTATTCGATTGTAAGATTGTAATTTTCGTCTTAGGCCGAAGAGTATTTTCCGAACGGTAATATAACTATCACCTAGCAACCACAGTAAACACAACTATCATTGAAAAGGTTAACATTTCGTAGAACTATGAAAAAAAGTAACTTTTTGACACAATCGAATAAAAAAAAGAGACTAAAATTATGACGAAACATTAAAATGATGATTAAATGAACAATAACGAACTTGTTTTGTTTTGTTATATGGCAGTGCAGTCAGTTCGATAAATTCATCTAAAGACGAGTAAGTATACAAAAATAAAATAATTTTTCAGAAACAATATAATATAGTTTTATCTTAGTATGATACTTACACTGACTATTTTTCATTGGACCACTCCCTTTCAAATCCATTATAAGAATTCGACCACTCATATTGTAGGTGCCATGATAAGTTATAACCGGAACAAACAGCCTTATCCTAGCAACTTTCTTATTGAGATCAATGCTAAAAATATAAATGTTATCATTAAAATCCGAAATAAGTAAAATGTAGTTTCAACGATATAGTGGAAGCCTTTTGAGGAAACAGATTTGGCAGTCTACGCTTGAAATTATTAACGCGTTTTAAAAACTCCAAATAAATTTTACTTTATAAATTAGTCCATGATTAAACTGAATATCGTAGTAAAAACTAATTCTAACTTATTATTCATTTTACAGAACTAGTATTAACGAAATGTATATACCGGGTGTAACATGAAAACCTGGCCATAGGCGTTTAACATGGGAAATCAGTTTTTCCTTGCGCAAAAGTGGCCAATTCATTTTAGACAAAAATGCTTCAAATAAAAGTTGTAGAGCTTGAAATTGTGGATCTAAATCAGTTTTCAGATTTATTTTGCACATTTTGTAAACGAAATAATCGCATTAATATTTTATAAGAATTTCTACTTTATAGTGATAGCCATGGAATTGAGACAAAATGATAAACAAATGTATGACGTTTTAACTGTCAGAAAAGTTTAGTTTTAAATGGATTTGTGATTTATTTAAGTGACAAAGGTGATTGTTGTTATATCATTATTGAAATGGATAACTATTCACATGATGAAAAGTTAAAAATTTTTGGACACGATTGCGAACGACGCGCAACATTTTGCGAAATAATTATGGAAAAGCCCAACAATGATAGGTTTTTAAAAAACATATTATTTACAGATGAGTGTACATTTACGCTGAATGGCGAACTAAATAAAAATAATTTTCGACACTGGTCTCAGAGAAATCCAAAAATTGTTTGGTGGTTTTGTACTTTATAAGAATAGTATTTGTATTTGAAACTAATATTTAGTTCTTTTGAAATTTCTCGTACACCGAGATTTGGTTCCATTTCTATTAATGCTAGTACATTGTCTTCGTTATTATTATTTCTATCTCCATGCACACGTCCCTGTTCCTGTTCCACTTGATTATTAAATGTACCGGTCTTCTCAAATTTGGTAATAAAGTTCTGAATTGTTGTTTTACTTCGAATGTTATGGTGCGGCCAAATAATACTGATTAAATCACGTATTCTTCGAAAACTTTCACCAGAATAATTCCACTTAATAATTTGTAACTTATCATCATGTGAATAGTTATCCATTTTCAATAATGATATAACAACAATCACCTTTGTCACTTAAATAAATCACAAATCCATATCAAACTAAACTTTTCTGACAGTTAAAACGTCATACATTTGTTTATAATTTTGTCTCAATTCCATGGCTATCACTATAAAGTAGAAATTCTTATAAAATATTAATGCGATTATTTCGCTTACAAAATGTCCAAAATAAAATCTGAAAACTGATATAGATCCATAATTTCAAGCTCTACAACTTTTATTTGAAGCATTTTTATCTAAAATCAATTGGCCACTTTTGCGCAAGGAAAAACTGATTTCCCATGTTAAATGCCTATGGCCAAGTTTTCATGTTACACCCTGTATATATATATATATATATATATATATATATATACAGGCTGAGTCTCGGAAGACGCCCCCCCCCCTTTAACTTTTTTATTATGAGTAATAGAAAAAAATGGTTCATATGAAAGTTTTATTATTTTAAATAAACTATTTGATGGCAGATGTAGATATTTTTTATAAAGTCAGGTTTACAAGATACGACTATCAACTTTTATTTTTTAAATAGCAACCTATAATTATTTTACTAAAATAAAAACCGCCATTTTTTTCTCTTTTCAACGGTGTATTAGTTTTTATTAATGTATCTGAAAAAATTCGAGAAAAATAAGAAAATTGAGAAATACTAGAAATAATTTTTATACAAATGTTATAGGTGGCTATGTGAAAATAAACAAAATGTAACAGTGTTATACAACTTAACAAACTAAAGCAACAAATTCAGTAACAAAAACAACTTAAACACTGTTACATTTTGTTTATTTTCACATAGCCACCTATAATATTTGTATAAAAATTATTTCTAGTATTTCTCAATTTTCTTATTTTTCTCGAATTTTTTCAGATACATTAATAAAAACTAATACACCGTTGAAAAGAGAAAAAAATGGCGGTTTTTATTTTAGTAAAATAATTATAGGTTGCTATTTAAAAAATAAAAGTTGATAGTCGTATCTTGTAAACCTGACTTTATAAAAAATATCTACATCTGCCTTCAAATAGTATATTTAAAATAATAAAACTTTCATATGAACCATTTTTTTCTATTACTCATAATAAAAAAGTTAAAGGGGGGGGCGTCTTCCCAGACTCACCCTGTATATATATATATATATATATATATGGGGTAGGTGCCTCAGTGGTACCGAGTCGGCCTGTGGATCTTGAGAACTCTAGTTCGATCCCCACAGCCGACAAACAATTTTCACCAAATTAAATCTACCCCTGTGGTTCCCCCTCCACTTATATCTTTCGGGGCCGGGATTTGACGGCTGGTAACCGCACTTCACGCGAAAAATATATCACGTACCGAGATCTGCTTAGGCAGAGTGCCACACCCAGTAATGGGTAAAAGGCATGATGATGATGAACATATAATTTATTATAATCTTTCAATATGTTAATATGTGTATAAAATTTATTTCTAGCGTATATAGGTTATTTACTTGAATTTTCATCGAAGACCAAAGCGGATATATTGCTTGTTTAATTCTGTTAATTAGTTATACATTATGTTCAAGAGGCAAAAGTTGCCATATTAGTAGGCCAATTATTTGATTCTTTTTCCTAAATAAATGCATTGGTCACTATATATAGTTAAATAACTAATATTATATAGGTATGTTGGAAAATATTTAAAAGAAGAAAGTTAGATATATAGGTATGTATGTATCTTGTCTAGCCAGTGGGGTTTTTCTGGGGCTCATTTTTGAGATTAAGATATGATAAAAACATATTTTTTAAATGGAACCAATAATAAAAAATAATCTAGTAAAAAAGTTCATTGTGATTTGCAGACTTAACATTACGTATTTTTTATCATTTTTGTATAAAATATACAAATTAAAACAATCAAAGACTACTAAATTAACATACATGTTATTTAAGATAAATTTCACCAAAGAAAGCTCGACATAATAAAATTTATAAAAAATAAGTTTTTCACTATGATATTTTATACTATTTTTTTCACTTAACTTTTATCTCGGAAATGAGCTTTGGACTAAATTAATTTTCTACGATACTAGTTGGACGATATAAATATCTATCTTTTTTATTTAAAACATGCTTTTTTTCATTATTCGACTCTTCAGAAGTTATTTTTGAAGGAAAAAACGATCGAAATAAGTTTTTTTGGTTATATCTTGTAATCTATGCATTTATGCGGGAAAGCAAAATAATAAATAAATTTATTAATGTGGTAACTTTTGTCTAGTTTAAACAAAGTCACACTGAAGACAGTATTTTCGTTAATACTAGTTCCGAGAAATAAACAGCTACCTAGATATAATTAGTTTTTTCAAAAGAATTTATACATAAAATATATTCTTCTAGTATTCGTAAAAGCCAATAATATTCTTCTTTAATTTTGACTAGTTAGTTTCCTTAAAATCGCCTGATATTATGAATTCAGGTTTTATTATATTATAAAACAACAAAGGTGAAGACTACAAATGTATTTCATTATTACTTCAATTCTTTTAATATGGCTCCATCGAATCCATGTACTTCAACATTTTTTGCCTGTAGCTTAATATTATCACTAGCTTCCAAGATTACATAATCGAGTTTAAATGGATTAAAACTCGGTATGTGATAAGTCGGATCACCTTCAACTATCATTGGCATTGCGGCTTGTCCATTCTTAAATGCGCATTCATTGAAGTTTGGATCTGATCTACTACATGGTTTTATGTAGGATGCTAAAAAGATTAAATATAATTTAATTTTCTCATGTAATTAGAAAACTGATTCTATGCAGCTAAAAATAGGTGAAATATGCATGCATTATATACTTTTTTATAAATTTATGCTAATATATTCAACTTCATTTAAGTTTCTTATTTATTAATGACATATACACTAAAAAGATATATCTTACTTTGCATATTTCAAAGATTTTTAACATATTTTAAAACTTTTAACTACGTTTTTATATATTGTTATTTTAAAGCGATCCACCGTTGCTAACTTTTTTATTTGAACATATACTCATAAACAGACTGATAAATAAGCAGTAGTGGAAATCGATTGTTTCACAGGAATGTCAATTATTCTTATGGCACGTAACTCTCTATGCTGTTATTTATTAAACTAAATTTAAAATTTAATTTTTGACCGAACAAATGAACATTAAATAAATAGTAGACAGATAACTTAATTTATTTGCTAAATTAAGATTACCATTAGTTCTTATATAAATTTTAACGTGAAATATCTCGGTTGGTAAAGTTAGTATTGGCTTTACTAGCATGGTGACACCGAAGTTTTTTTGTAAAGATTCAAAAATTCTATCTAAAGATATCATTTTCAATATATCATGCCATAATTGATATTCAGTTGTTTAGGATTTTATACCATTAAAATTATAAGAACAAAATGCACTTTATTTATTTAAAGTAATAATTTAAACAAAAAATGTTTGGATAGCATATTGAGCGTATATTTTGAGAAGATGAAATATTTTTTATTTGTAGTTATATTTTCAGAATAACGGGAATGATATTTATTTTGAAATAAGAAAAATCGTATGTAATATTATTGATTTAGAAATGAAATTAAATTACCATATATAAAATAAAGTTTTTAAATAAACTAATAATACCAAATGTTTGACATGTTTACATAGAGAAAATAGTTATTTGTTTAAGAAAATCGTAGCTTGCCATTTAGCTAATACTTAAAAATTCGCAAATCCTAATCTATACAACACAGAACCATGATTTCTTCATTAAGAATAATTTTAAAGTTTTCTTAATATTTACCTCGCGTGTATGTATAGCAAATTTCTAGATATAATATATAAATAATTAATTATATTTGTAGTTTTTTGTTTAGATAAATAGATCCACATTTTTTCCTATAAAATATGGCTATTTAATATCCAGTTTGTTATTCCCCTAACTCTGTTCGTTTTCTAATTTACTAGTAACTCGGAATATCTTTTTCAGACATATATGTATATATATAATTTTATATTATTCATATGTATTAATTGTTATATCCAGTACGTACTCCAGTTGTAAATTTACCAGTAATTCTAATGTTAAAATTTCAAGAACATTTTGTTTTTTTATAAAATCAGGCCCGCTCAGACTTGTTACTGGTGCGCCCCTGACACTCAGATTAAATTTCACTGTTTTCCGCTTTGTCAAGGCAAGTTTAAGAAATATTAAGATTTGTATGTACGATATAATTTGTTGCCTATCAGCTGACCATATATTTTGTTGTTATTCACGGGAGATTTCCACAGCTGCTTTTACCGCTTTTGTACATCTGATACCACCTAAATTTTGTAAACGCATGGGATGAAATTTTGGAACATCGCACGAGAAACCTTTATGGTAGTAATATTATAAACCCCCTGGGTTACTTTGGTACTTATTTTGTTTATTTTTTAATCAAGACCTAAACTACTATCAATCATTTCCCTTTTTGTGGTTGTCAGTACACCTAAAATTATATGGCGCCCTAGCTGCTAATTAGAATATCGTCTTGCGCCTTAGGTTTGAAGCGAACCCTCCGTGTACAGTTTTGCGTACCCCCTCTCCGACGCAATCTACCGGCTTGTGGACCTTTAGGTCTTGAACTAACACCAGATCGAGAACACGGAATCAATCCAAGACCTGAAGATGGCAAGTGAGACCTTGCCGAAACGTCGTCTAAACAACGGTTCTTCTCAGAACCAAACCAGACCAACGCGAGAAGATACCCGGAAGAATTCAAGTTACATCAATAACACTCGCGGAAATTTAAAATTCAACATATATATATTTTAATTGTACAGTCTTTAAAATTAGAGATGACCACGATATGACGTTTAAATAATAAAATTATTTATAAATATGATACAAAACAATTGCAACCATGGCGTTAAATAAAAACATACAGACCACAGACTTACATGATAACCTTTTAAAATGATGAAAATGACGTTATTCATAAAAGAGTTTCAAAAATTAATATTTATTAATGACGTCAACGTGTTTATATTTCGAAACCGGTAAACTATTTAACAAACCACGGATGTTATGAATCATAACAGGCCTTAGATGTCTTAAAATCCTCTCTCTACGAGCTCGGATTTCAAACTGACATCTGGGGCTGTAATGATATATTCCTAGGTATACATATATTTGAAAGTTTATACTCATAGTGTTTAGATATTTAATAGTTAGGAACTAGTGTTTTAAAGATCTTTTATGTACATATCTTATTTTGTAAAGCAATATAATTGTTTATTATGATGTTGTTTTGTTGACTCATGGCACTCTGATAATTGCTTTAAAGCGTGTATTTTCTTTTGCTTCTAACTCGAACATAAGAAACAATTTAACAACAAACTTATACTCTATGGATGCAGTTTTTCATTCTGAACATTTTTCTTTCGTACAATTTTGTTTTAAAATTAATAGGTAAAAGAGATATCATTAAACCAAAATTTTAACATTGAATTTCCTATGTTCGGAAAAAGATGTAGACACCCGGTATATATATATATATATATCCACCATCTCTGGTAAATAATTTTATGGGTCACTTTTACATAAATTATATATTCTTATTAAAAAAAGATTGCCCTATTTTGAATAAATCAAATTATACATACTGATATCTTGATCTTGTACAGATAAAGTAAAATATATTTGTATTTGAAAGATTTTGGCTTATTTTAAATCCACTTATTCAGAAAGTAGAATATTTTGAGATTATGCAATACTATATTTTTTCATTAAAATAGGAATAAATAAGTAAATACTATTTATATATTTAAATTTACTTTATCTAGGTAAATACTTTGCGAAATATTCATTTTACGCGATTGATATATGCTTTCACGTACACTCTGTGCAAACACACACGGAGATTAAAAAATTGACAAAAGCTGTTATAATAATATGCATCAAGATTTAGTTCAAATACTTAGTAATGATGATTTTTTATAGACTTTTTTCGGTTTTCTATGACTGTTTACGTCTACTAACTATACTTGTTAACTAATTTCAGATCGACTGTTTTATCTTGAAACTTTTTGACAACTATATGTTTGTTTGATAAGCTCGGTCGATTTTACGCTAACATTTAAAGAAAAAGTGTAATCTTTAAATGTTATTGTTACTATTAAAAGTACACCTGAAATAATTGCACAAAAATTGTAGTATCGTGGGTGTCAGTTTAGAAAAGATTTCAATGTTAAAAACTTACGTAGCTTATTAAATCCGTAACTTTTGTGATAAAATATAACTGTTAAAAATAGTAATAACACTTGCATGATTAAGTTTAATGTTACACTATGCCCAACTTATTGAATTCATAAGTACAAATAACTTATATTTATACTTTATCATAATCATCGTTTATGTGACATGTTATATTGAAAGTAATTTTTCATGTAAGTCGGATATTAGAACATGTTTTTACTACAACTTTTAGTTTTTTAGAATTTATTTTAAATTTTTTGAACGCTCTTTCAAATAACATTACCTATATGTCCTTTATGTTTGTAAAAAAATTTATCACTTGCATGTCATTATAAATAAGTTCCAATAAATAAGCCCTGACTTTTATAATCGTTATTTTAAATAAAATTAATCTGAACTAAAGTTCGTTCGGTCAGAGATTACAGTGTGGTATATACATATTTACTTCCGATTCGGATTTGATGACCAAAACTTTAAAATAGAGATAGGTTTACATATCATAAAAATTTGTGATCGTGACTGCACTGTAACAATTTAATTTTTTCTCATTTTCATAAATGTTAAAAGATAATATTTAAAAGCTTAATAATAATAACAATATATATATATATATATATATATATATACCGGGTGGAACATCATACCTGTGTACATAGGCGATTAACATTAGAAAACAGTTTTTCCGTGCGCATTGCTCCCCAAATTATTGTAGGCAAAAATGCTTCAAATAAATATTGTAGAGCATAAAATTCTGCATTTAAATCAATAAACAGAATTACATTTACACGCGTTGTAACGACAGAAATAAAATAAAAAAATATTAAAAATTACGTTGAAAATATCAAATAGCCATGGAATTGAAACAATAATAGATAAATGCTTGACGTTTGACAGATGAATGATTAATTTGACGGGTAAAATATTAAAATGAATTCAGTTTATTCTAACGAAGAAAGAGTTTGTATCATAAAAACTTTTTATAGTGGAGATTGTTTACATAGAGTTAGAGATTTATTCGCTGTGAAATTTTCAAATAGGCCAATTCCAAGTGTTGAAAACGGAGGTTTATTTGTATATTTATTATAATTTTAAATTGTAGTGACTATTTTATTGAGAGAATTATTGTTTGATATTTGAATTGTAATAGATAGATTATAATTTTTACATGACAAACCCTATAAGAAATAAACGTTTTATTGAAATGTACAATTGTTTATTTATTATTAAATCGTAATAATAGGTATGAAGCTTTTTGTATGAATTTTATTGAATGAATAATTTGTCGGGAGTAAAATATCAAATAAACAGAAAAACGTCAAGCATTTATCTATTTTTGTTTTACTTCCATGGCTATTTGATATTTTCAACTTAATTTTTAATATTTTTTTATTTAATTTCTGTCGTTACAACGCATGTAAATGTAATTCTGTTTATTGATTTAGATGCAGAATTTTATGCTCTACAACATTTATTTGAAGCATTTTTACCTAAAATAATTTGGGGAGCAATGCGCACGGAAAAACTGTTTTTTCATGTTAATCGCCTATGTACACAGATATGATGTTCCACCCGGTATATATATATATATATATATATATACCAATTCTTAAACTGACATTGTTTAACGGCGTATTTGAAGATTGGTCAACATTTCCCGATACATTTAAATCTGTAATACATGACAATTAAAACTTAACTGACCTTGCAAAATTTCGATATTTGCAAAGTGCGCTAACAGGAGATGCCGCACAGATTATTCAAGGATTAACAATATCCACGTCCAATTATTAGACTGTCTGGTCTATTTTGGAAAAAAGATATGAAAACAAGAAAACAATGGTCTTCAACCATATCAAGGCAATTGTCGAGTATGAAAGGTTACAAAGGGAATCTTATGCAGTTCTAAGAAAATTGTTAGATAATATATACTAACATACGAAAGCACTCAATGTATTAGCAAATCTCGTTGACACCTGGGATCGTCGTCTACTATACATAATTACAGAAAAATTAGACACTAATTCGTCTAAAGAATGGGAAAACCAAATAATTGCTAAAGAAACAAGCCAGAGTTAAAAGATTTGTTAAATTGTCTTGAAGTCAGATGCCAAATTTTACAACGCATAGACAAACCCAACAAATAGACTGGTTTCAAACCGTACTCTAATAAAACATCTGTACATTTAAACGATTCAAAATTGTCAACTTCTAAACTCTGTTAAGTTGAAGAACATCCAATTTATAAATGTCCAACATTTATTAACAAAAATCATACCGGCAACAACCAGCATCAAAGTCAAGGATGCCGAAGGTCGATATCATACAGGACGTGTATTATTAGACGGAGGATAGCAAAGACTACGAAATTTGCAACCAAATTAAATTGTTCGTTAACTGATGACAAAATCACAGTTATGGGAATAAGTAAAAATCATCGTCAGTAAATAAAACCACAACATAAGAAATTCGTTCAATTAAATTCCTAGAATTACATGCCAGCTATCTACATCACAAGTGACTATAAAAATCTTACCACAAATTGAACTAGTTAATGAAAATTATTACAAACTAGGGGATATCGATGTATTATTGAGCGCTGAGACATATTTTGAATTTCTATTTAATAAAAAAATAAAAATGAGGCAAAACTCACAAATTAAAAAAAATATGTGTTTGGTTGGATAATTGCTGGGCCAGTTCCAAAATATTCAAAAGATTCAAGCCACACAACGCACGTTCATGTTTCAATTGCGAATAAGTTACTTGAAAACAACATAGAAAAATTTGAAAGGTAGAGGAACCATCAGAAATAAAACATTTATCACGTGAAGAACAAGAATGCGAGCAGCAATAAGTCGAAACATTCACACGAGATAAGTCAGGACGATGTATCGTTCGTTATCCATTCCAAGAAAATATTACATCACTAAGAAAATCAAAGCAAACAGCCATAGAGCGATTAAAACATTATGAGAGAAAATCAGAAAATAACAACTTATTAAAACAACAGTACATTTCATTCATGAAAGAATATGAAAATCTAGGCCACATGACCAAAATAGAAGAACAAGATGAACCAGACTTAGCAAATTATCTACCTCATCATGCTGTATTCAAGCAAAATGATGAAAATAGAAAAATACGTGTAGTTTTTGACGCTAGTTGTAAAACATCAACTTTAATAACATATTGAAGACGGGACATACGATTCAATAAAAGTTGTTCAACATAGTCATCAGTAAAGCCCGGATTTTTAGGCAATTGCCTAGATTCAAATTTTAATATACTTCAGGCAATTTAGTTTTTCTATACATAGGTAATATGTTTACATGTAATGGTAGGTTTTTTTTTCGTGCCTTAGAGCCTATTTTTCCTATATTTTGGTTTTTGTGCCTATTTTACCTTATACAGCCTATTTTGCTTATTTTTGTTGCTAATTTAAAATTTTATGTGGCAATTCAATTGCTCCTTTGCCATTAATCAATGAAGCTTAGGTAACTTTAGACGATATTGCTAAATGTAAGAACGCCCCTGTTACATTTTATGATGTCGCACGAAGTTTTCAGCTTACAAGCAAGTTCTGACTGACCGAAAAGACAGTCCCTTTTCGAAAATTCCATTCAGCAGTTGCTCGTAATATTTTGTGAATTAAAGTATACTACATATTTTGAATTTATATAATAGTTAATAAAATGAGAACCCTAAATATTTTTTTTAGATTGCGTTAATTTTTGTTTAAAATGAATATTTTTTCTAATGAAAAGGAAGAATACCAATACTAGAACAATAATTAGTTTATAATTTTTATTAAAGAAACTATTTATATTTAGGCTGCCTAAAATCCCACCTATTTTAGAGTAATTACTGGCCTATATGCCTGCTTATTTAGGTGTTTTTAAGTGCCTAAATATCCGGGCTTTAGTCATCAGGTTGTACTTACCGCATATGTCATAAAAATGTATAGGCAAATTCGTATAAAGAATGAAGAAAGAGATATACAAAGAATTGTTTGAAGAGAAAGTCTAGAATAGCCAATTTAAATATTCAAGTTAAACACGGTCATACATGGAACTGCATCAGCTCCATTCTTGGCAATTCGATCATTACAACAATCCGCTCGCGATCACATCAAATTGTTTCCTACAACTAGTCAAACGATCTTAGAGGATTTCTATATCATTGATATCCTGACCTGATGTGACAATCCATTTGAACTAAAAACGTTACAAGATGAAATCAGTATTATACTAAACTCAGGAGGCCTTCAATTAAGTAAATGGATGTCAAACTCTGAAAACATAGTATTGGGATCAGGTTATCAGAGTAAATTTCACTATAGGAATGTACAGTACGAAATAGTATTATTATTGAAAAACAAGTGTTCGTTACATGAATTTTGACAGACATATCTCATATGTATCATATATGTAGAGAGTCAACAACTGGCGCTTCGATCACTCGTGAGAAGCGCTGTAGTCGAGCGCGGTAAATAACAAATTGTTCCAACACATAGCAACCAAAAAACAAAATGAAAGTAAAGCACTGTTTACTGAAAGGGATAAGACAACAAAAACATTAGGAATTTAATGGGTCCCATTCAAGGATGTTTTCTCATTCGAAATATAATATTTATAATATAATATAATATTTGCAAATTATTTGACTTGTTGGGACTGCTGGGACCCACAATAACAATTGCCAAATTACTAATGCAAAAGATTTGGCAAATACAGTCCGATTATGCTGAAATAGTACCAAATAACATGTTGGAAAGATCCAAGACAATGCACCTCATTTAAACGATCTGATCATACCTTGTTGCATAGGACAATCAGATTATAAAACAATGGAGTTACATTGTTTCGCAGACGAGCTGTAATTTATTTGCGATCGACAAACTCGCAAGGTAAACACACAGTTCGACTAGTTTGCTATAAACCTAGAGTCGTGCCGCCCAAAAGACTTTCATTGCCACAACTAGAATTGTGTGCAGCCCTATTGTTGTCAAAATTATAAGAAGCAATAAAACAAGCTTTAACAATAAATGTACAGAATGTAACAATGTGGTCAGATTCAACTATAACTCTATGGTGGATCAGCACAAAACCAAGTACTCTAAAAACATTTGGCCAATAGAGTATCCGAAATTCGAATTATTATGGAGAACTTACGTTGGAAACATATTAGCTCAGGTGAAAATCCTCCAGGCCTGTTGTCTCGAGGATGCCTACCGCAAAACTTGGTAGAAAACAAATTGTAGTGAAACGGACCAGACTGGTTAACAAATGACGAAAAACCTTGGCCAGCTTCAAATATACAACTACCACATGAAATACACACTTCCATTTTAGAATTAAAACCGGAAACTTCAATATGTCATCAAATAACCATAAACTAGAATATTTTCCAAAACTATTTAAACTTTATAAGATTGAAATGAATTGTCGCATACTGTTTGAGATTTTTCAAAAATACTCTAAGAAAAACTGAAGCGCAAATACATAACACATTAACAATACAGGAATTAGATGAAGCACTAAATCGTTTAATTCAGTTAGCACAGAGGCAATGTTTTGTAACGCAAATTTCTTTGTGATACAATAATCAACCTTACGCTCCCTGGGGGATGAGCCCGGGTTGGACGGTTGAACCGCGGCTAAACTCAGTGAAGATGGGAGTGAGTCGGAGAAGGGGTGATAAATCACAAAATTGATGGGCGCCAGCCGGCCTGAGCCGCGACCGGTTCAACAAAAGTACTACGGCCGACAAAGTACGGGATACTTCCCAGGACGGGACTACGAGAGGTGCCAAGTATTTTAATAACAACATTGGAATACGGGAAATTGCTAAATATATTGAAACATCTAACGAGCAAATTATACAGGACACAACAGTTGTTGCCACACGATAACTGGATCGTAAATCCACTTAAGCTGAGAACGAATAATGACATAAGCGACGGCGGGGCGCTGTGGTTCACGGTAGCGATTAGGACTGCGGTAACGTCGACACCTAAATGGCGCTGAAGTGAACTGACGTATTCCGACGTATGACGGTCCGCTGGCCAGCGAATGCGTTTTACGCGGCGCGTCTGACTGAACGTGACTACCGAATCGTAGATCCTAATGGCTATTGCGTCGTACAAGCGACACACCTCGTAAGTGACCACAACGTCACTGCTAATGATTCTACGCAAAAGCTCTTAATTGGATTTTCACAAATAATCCCGTAACTACTCTTAATTATCTCGCTCAACAATAACTTAAATAATCTCGTGCACAGAAGGCACACGAGCCAAAGTATAACAATACAATAAACTTAAACACAATACTAAATAAGGAAAGAAATAATTGTGGCTTAGCTGTAGTGGCGCTGAGGCGCTAACGGAGTGTGGCAGCAGTGGAACAACTCGATCTGCCGACCAGATGTCCGAGTCGTCACTTCCCAAGATGGCGGCTGTCACGTGGAATTGGAACGTCGTGTAGCGTCGCTTCCGCTACACGTGGTCTTTCCCAAACTGCTGGGCTTAATTCCTCGGTGACAAATAACAGGAACTCCTCCAATGCAACGCCAACGAGCGAGTGCGCTCACAACGCCTCTATGCCAGGAACACGGGCACACAGCATAAACCACAGCAATACGTACACACGTGAATCGTAAAACAACGTAAATACTACGTAACGTGAAACGTACGTAAAACGAACTAGCTGACGTGAAAATAGAACAAAAAGGAAAAGAAAAAGCCTAAAACAAAAGACTGTAATTACGACCATGTAAAACTACGGATCGGACTAACTTTACTTGACTAAAGGCAGATTCGCTAACAAATGAACAGACATCTTTACCTGAGTTCTTGGGCGGCTTTCAAGTGGCAGACAATATGTGATCTTTCCTACTGGGAACCAAATCCGGAACAACTCCGACGAATAATGCAGTAACCTAAACTGCAATATTCCCTAAATGGCACTATTTCCCAAATCCCCACAAGGGTATTTCGCAAACAAAACAGGTTTGCCGAAATATAATTGAAATAGCCCATCTTCCAATATTCAAATCTCACATTTCCGCAACAGACGTCGTTCGAAAAGACAAAACAAAGACTCAATGCGTTCGAAATCGAACCTGTGAAATTCTGCCAAGAAAAGAGAGCGATGCGCGAAGACAAGGACAGCCTCCGCCTAAATTTGAATGGTGCCGGTAAAAAGGCGCGCCTAGCCGACAATAATATCGGCAGAGCTACTTCGCGGCGAACGGCCACTAATTGTCTGACAGCTAAACAAACAATGTGATAACCTACAAAAATAGCAATGAGAACGAGGGAAGCTGAATCTAAGTTTTACTGTTAAATGGAATACTACAAGAAGGAAATCTAACTGATGCTAAGTATTATCAAAATTGATCGGTCAATAATTAATTGATAATTAAATTTCAGGTGCTGATACACAATAAACAATGAACCGAGTGAAATTCGAAGAAGGGCTCAAAATGAAACGTAACAGTTTTTCTAAAGACATTGAAGAACTGAAGAAACAAGGACAAGTTAGTTGCACAAGCACATTCAAATCTCTATATCCATTTTTGGATCCCAATGACATAATAAGAGTAGGTGGAAGATTACTACATTCGAACTTATCACATGAGCATAAGTTTCCAGAACTTATATCGAAAAATCATATTTTGATCATTAATGATTCAAAACGAGCATGTAAGGTATTTGCATGCCGGTACACAAGTGGAGTTGAGCAACCTCAGAAAACAATTTTGACAATTTCCGCAAAGGAATTGATTCGGAAAGTTATTCACGATTGTGTCATTTGCGCAAGAGTAAACGCTAAAATACCAGTACAATTAACGGGCAATTTACCTTCGCCAAGAGTAAATGCGAGCAGGCCTTGCAGTTACATTGGGGTTGACTATAGTCGACCTTTTGAAACTAAAGTAGTACGTATGAAAGGCAAAACACTGATCAAAAGCTACGTTGCAGTTTTCGTTTGTTTGGCCACACGTGCAGTTCATTTTGATATCGTCACCAACTTATCAACACAAGCTTTATAAGGTGCGCTTAGAAGATTTATTTGTCGGAGAGATAAATTTGTCAACATATACTGTGACAATACTAAAATTTTGTCGGAGAAAACAACGAATAATTGTATGATTTTTTACGTTCAAAATCTAATCAGGAACTAATTCAAAATAAATAACAGAAGAACGAATCAAATTTCACTTCATACAACCACGATCTCCACATATGGGAGCTAAAACTCACTTCAAAAAGGTAGCAACCAACACCAATCTCACATTCGAAGAAATGATTATGTTATTGGCTCAGATAGAAGCGTGTTTAAATTCAAGACCGTTTTGTGCAATGATCTCAGATCCCTGTGACGTATCTGTTCTTACACCCTCACTTTTACTGATTGGCGAACCATCAGTCAAATTACCACAACCTGATATCCCATCAAATCATATTGCTCTCACTTATTGGCAAAAATTACAAACCATTTACCAACATTTCTGGAAACGTTGGTCCAACGACTACCTGCCAGTATTACAGCAGCGTGTCAAGTGGCAACGTAAGGGTACTCCACTCAAGGTAGGGGACATCGTTATTCTCAGAGAGCCAACACCTCCAGCCTTTTGGAAGTTGGACTACATCATCGAGACTCACAACGGTAGTGACGGTGAAGTGCGTGTTGTGAGTATTAAGACAACAATTTAGAAACTGATATGCCATTGACAAAAGAATAGTCTTAGGTATAATTATAATATTTGAATTATATTTCTATCAGGCCAAAAATTGTTTTAATTTGAAGTATACATATTTCAAGGCTGCCGGTTTATGTTAATGTAAATTCAAATTAAGCATTTAATTTAAAAATGTACTTTATATAATCACTTCTTTTCACAACTGTACGCTAAGTGGCGGGGAGAGCATGAGCCTAGCAACAGCAAATGAGATGAAATTGTAACAAGGCATTTTAATTCAAATCATTTCAAAATATTTATACAGTCCACTCAAAATCACATTCATCAGTAACGTTTATTATAATATCTGGTTCGGTGAAGGTTATTCTTAAATGAAACACGAACAATGATAACACTAACAAAATATTTTTGCAAAACTAAAATAATGTAGAACGACTACGAAGACATATTTATATTCACAATAATAAACTAATAAACAACTAGCACTGTTCAAAACAATACAGACTGACTATTTCAGGCCAAATTCTCTCTTATACAGGTGTGGCAAAAGTTTGGAAACGGTCAAATATCTCGAAAACTAATCAACCAATTGCCAAACAAAAAAATACGTCCAAAAAGTTTTCAAAAACTCTACTAAAAAATACCAAAAAATGTCCCCCACCCACCCCCGTGGGGGCCGTAGAGGGGCAACTCGAAAATTATTAATGGAAACGTACACTTTTCATTGCAGATTCGGATTCTGCATAAAATTATGTGTTCATTTTGTCTGGGTCATTTTTTTTAAATTCGCGATAGATGGCGCTGTAATCGCAAAAATAACATTTATCTTAAATGACAACCTACATTTTATTTGCAGACTCGGATTCTACGCTGAAAATGTGTTTATTTCGTGTGAGTCATTCTTTTAAATTCGAGGTAGATGGCGCTGTAATCGCAATAACGGAATTATTCGATATCTTTGACGGTAACCTACATTTTTATTGCAGATTCTTATACTACACATTTGGTGTAGTATCCGAATCTGCAATAATGGATGGGGGACATTTTTTGGTATTTTTGAGTAGAGTTTTTGAAAACTTTTGGACGTATTTTTTTGTTTGGCAATTGGTTGATTAGTTTTCGAGATATTTGACCGTTTCCAAACTTTTGCCACACCATGTATACTGAATTATGTTATTTCCACAACTCTCTAGAATATTC
Organism: Pterostichus niger; assembly: GCA_947425015.1. Classification (NCBI taxonomy): domain Eukaryota; kingdom Metazoa; phylum Arthropoda; class Insecta; order Coleoptera; family Carabidae; genus Pterostichus; species Pterostichus niger. The sequence continues at coordinate 13,726,800 of OX380337.1, forward strand.
AAGAAGTATTTCAATTATCTGTTCGTGAGTCACCGCTAAAATGCGCGCGCCATTCCCATTACTCCTTCATATGTCGATGGTTCCAGAGAGATCAGGACCGTACTCGTTACACTGCTCCTTCCTTAAAGATGTTTCGTTCCGAAACTTTACTGCGCCATGCCGATATATGCAGTGCACAGTTCTCTTCACTACTGTTGAACCACAAGAATAATAGCTGCATACCGAGATCTCAATTCCGGTAGATTAGAAAACAGTTTTCAGCATGTTTCTTACAACCTCCAGCTCAAATCATCAAGACCACCGCTTAGTTTTGATATAGCTAGTTTTAAGATATCCTTATCGAGCAGCATACCTCGTAGATCACATAGGGCATCCCAGACGACGTGATAAGTTAGTTTCTCCTGGGACAGATGTTTGGTCACCAGGTAAAAAATCCTTTTTTCCGGCTCAATTGTCTGTCAGCTATCTGCAACACGGTGCCGACACATTAATGTTATTGCCGTAGTTCCTAACGTTGGCCGAACATCTTCTTAAAAATCACAACGATTCCTCGAGATATTTGTAGATCTTGTGCCATACAATGCGCCAATGAATAATCTATAGGCACTTTGTACAGGTCTCCCTAATGCTCCTTGGTCACACTTTTCGTGCCTTTTGACCCATAGAATAGGGGGTCATGAAATCGTTGAATGTGGTTTCCGGATATTGTAGATTAATTCGTCGAGTTCGAGCTTCATTGGCGTTACCATCGTCGTTGTCATCGGCGAAATGAACCTATTGATTGAAATTAAACACTCTTAGTTTTCCTCCAGGTCTTTTCTGAATCCGATATATGTCGTTCATCTTCTTCCGATGGCCGGTGATGAAATCTTTTCCAGACAAATTTTCACCTGGCTTGCTACCGAACTTCAAATTGCAGGGTAATCGTAGTTCATGACCAAAGACAATGTTAGCTCGAGTCTGTTCTGTTCTTTCATAGACGGATGATCGATATGCTAACAGGAACATTTGTAAATGACAATCTCAGTCCCTTTGGTGTTCGGAGACAACCTTGGGGAGATGTCTATTGATGATCCTGTTCATGCGTTCAACCATACCATCTGACTGTGGGTGTAAAGCTGTTGTTCTTGTTTTGCGAATGTTCAATAGCTCGCAGATCGCTTGAAACACAGAAGACTCAAAGTGTCCGAATCAAATTCTTGCAGACTTTCAGTTGATTTCCGATAAATATTTCTCAGCTGCAGATGTGCGTGTCCATAACGCATTTCCAAGCAATTAACTAGTAGCTGATAGTTCTGCCGCTCTTCTGGAGGGTTTGTTTGCAACATATCCACTGCGTCACCACGCAGCGCAATGATTAAGGCTATTGCCTTCTCAGACGTTGATCAATCATTAGATACTGCGGCAGCTTCAAATTGGGCATAAAAATTAAGCCAAGATACCTTGCCATCAAACTGAGATGGCTTCATGTGGAATCTCCGCAACGATTCTCTACCCTCTGTTACTAAATCTTTGACTTTTCCGTTATTTAATGGCTGGATACTAGATGAATCTGGATATTTCCCGGATTGCCTACATAAGAGCAAAATAGACTTCATTTTATAGAATAATAACAGCGCGATTACAAATTTCGAAATAAAAAACAATTTCACCTTCGACACCTACCACAGATTACTGAGGGCAACATTATTAGTCAACAGAAAGGTAGCTCGATCACAACTATTCAACAAAAATAATACTAATTTTGCTCAAAACTTATCTGCCGAGGAAGCAGGAAATTTCAGATTAAAACTGCAAGAAGAATTAAATACTTTGATGTCTTTTCACAAACTAATGTCCAAGACATGTACAACATTCTAGAAGAAAAAATTAACTACACGTTCCCAAGAAAAAACTAGAATTCAAAGTATCTAAACTGTCTAATAAAACAAAAAAACTTATAAAACAACGCGAAATTCTAAAGAAACAAAGAAATCACTCGGAGAGAAGATTGCCAACTGAGTAAAGTTGTCATAAAAAGTATTAGAAGAGATTTGAGCGAATATGAAAAATTGGTCTAATCGCTGATTACTATTTGACTAAACGACTAAATAAGAAACTATACACAGAAAAAAGTGGATAAACAAAGTAAAAATCGATAACGGTCAAATGGATAAAAATCTTCCAACCATTATTCAAATAAATACTGACTACTACAAACAGTTACAACATTATAATTAAAGAGAGAAAATCAATCCCCCATTTGTGGTACCTTATTCAACGATTTGACTATTTTCACTGGGAATTGGTCCTGGCTGACTTGGTATTTTGAATTCATCTATACTGCAATCAGGTACTGATTCCTTATTTGAATCTGGCGGATAATATTGGTCAGTTCTGGTCGTTTGTTTCGCAAAATACTGTGTTGATATTAAATAATTTTCCTCTTGTACTTCTTGCCTTTTTTGTATTCATTAAATTTTGATGACAGAAGAGTTTATTTTTCTTTGTGACATCTGAATAAAAATATTCAAGAAATGTAATGAAAGAAAAACTACAATTATACTCAAAGTTTATTTTAAATGCATATTAAAATTGCTTACCTTAAATGTTCTTGATATTCTTAAATTTACATTCACAAATATTTTAAAGATATAATATACATAATATTCTACACTAGTGCTGTACTGCTTGCTGATAGAGAATAAAGCAAATAATAAGTTTGTTCATTTTATATACGATTTCAAATAATATATATTTTAACCAGACTAAACGACTTCGAACGCTTCATTTTGTAAATTCGCGCGGTATATGAAGAGCCCACTGTACTATATAATACATGTTTTAACACTACTAAACGAACTAATATGTTGAATGTTATAACAAGAATAATTGCTGAGATCATAAATAAATTACTAGAATATTAATAAAATAAGATGTTATTTAATTATTTGAAACGAAACCTGTAACGAATTTTGGACATTTTTCAAGCGCTTCGGTGCCTTTGGCGTCCTAGTGTCTGTGTCCGTGAACACCCTCTGGCTTATGTAATAAATAGAACAAAATTAAAAAACTAATAACTTGTATGATTAAATAAAATATCCTAATAAAACTCAAGCTATAAGGAAATGAATTATTATTTATTTTCATACCTAACAAAAAATAACTTTCAAAAAATACATAGTTACAATTATCAAAATTAAAAACCATTGAAATAATTATAAAATAACCACAATGAAGAGTGCTATGCTAGATGCTACAAATTAACTGTGCCATAGGCAAACTAACAAGGAAATATTTTCCCTGTTATGTTGTTTCCATAGTAGCTGAGTTTAACAGAATAAATTTTAATAATATTGAAGAAGTTTACGTTCATCTATATATTTTTTTTCTAATGACTTAACTACAATAAAAACTAACATCATTTAATACCCGAATTATTTCTAACAGACAATTCTCTTGAGCAAATATATTTATACATTTGAATATGGCTATACCATCTGTAAATAAATAAATACTCGACAGAAGAAAATCTATGAAAATTGTAGATGACACATAAATCAGTCAATATAGGTTTTTGTTTTAATTTAAATTTTTGTCTGGTAGTTGGACTGATTGAAATGTTGAATTTAATTCTCTACAACTTCTATTTGAAAATTCTCAAGGAAACAATGGTAGCGGAATACTTGTTTACCATATGATTCGCACATGCCACAGTTTTCGTGAGACATCCTGTATTTGTGTGCAAACTGGAAAAATGACAATTAAAATTTTATTAGTAAAATAGTAATAATATCAATAAAAAAATATATAAATATATCATCACGCCTTTTACCCACTACTGGGGCTGGCACTTTACCGTAGTAGATCTCGGTAAGTGATATATTTCTTTGCGTGAAGTGCAGTTACCAGCCGTCAAATCACGGTCACCAAAGATGTTAGTGGAGGAAGAGCCACAGGGGTAGATTTAAATTGGTGAAAATAGTTTGTTGGCTGTGGGGATCGAACCAGGGTTCTCAAGATCCACAGGCTGACTCGATACCACTGAACCACTTACCCCATAAAACTTTTACTTCAAAGCGTTATAAATGCAACGAGGACTTTTAATACGAGTATATTTTTAATTTTATATATTTGTTAATTTAAAGTGAAACAGTATATAATTATATTAATGTATTACTTTGCTATGTTTAATGTTATTTATAGAGATTTGCAGTTGCTGATAAGTTAACTTTATAGTATAAGTTAAATTATTGAATTAGATTGTATATTTGAATATTCTTTATCAGGTACACCATAATTTGATTATTGTTATCTTGCTGCATATTTTGGCCTCGTAATCCCCACATATCCAATAATTTGTATTGGCTTCACACCGGGGACGTCTTCAGCGACTACATCCACCAGCTCCGCTTGGAAGCACCTAGCTCCTTCAGCAGCGGCCTCCTCAGCGGTTGTGGGATCTGGAGCAGCAGCAGCTGCCGCTTCGGCTGCTGCGACGGCACCAGCGAAGGTGTGGGCAGCTTCTGCGCGGGCTAACCGATCCACCGCGTCCAGCAGAGCCGTGTCAGAGGTCGTTGTTGTTGTTGGTGGGATAGGGTTGCGGCGACGAGAGAGCTCGGCCGTTACGTTGCGGTCAAAGCGTTGCAAACGTGACGGCTTCTTTATAACTGGAAGTGCAGGATTATATTAAACAACTTTAATAGTATTGGGCAGTTGAACCAAAAATACAAAGAGAGGCGTACACGGAAACTTAAAATATTACTGGGTAAGGCACTCTGCCGTTGTGGTGTTACCAGCCTTTAAATCACGACCCCCAAAGATGTTCGTGGAGAGTGAGCCACAGGGATAATTTTCTTGGTATTAAATTACCTTCAATTAATCAATATTTACAAAACTAAATATTGGTGAGATGTAAATGTGAACTTGTAAAAAACTAAAACTAATAAAATGTAATTTTCTGAAAATATTAGTGAGTTATTTATTTTTTAATTTCATAGACTCGTTACTCGCACGGACAACTTCGATATAAGGAACAAGTAGCTACTCTTAACGGAAACGCTGTAAAAGAACCTGTCTTACAAGTAACACTACCCAACTGTCACTCGCCGATTAAAATGAAACATGGCACAATAATAGAACTCTAAAAAATATTGAACCCCTATTTTTTTCTTCCGGAAGTTGCTTTTTAGGGGTACAAACCACCCCTGAAAGGTGGTAAGAGCAAGAATCACCATAAATGAAATTAAATAATACAACAATATTACGCGTTCAACATTGGTTACCCAGGGGTAACCTTGAAAATAGATTCAGCGATCCCAAAAACCCCCGAGTAACTAGTTTTGAACTTAAAAGTATATTTCAGTTGAATATCGTAATTAATCCCCTCAACCCCTTTTTAACACCTTAAAAAAGTGCATATAATAAAAATTAGCAAACTGAACTAAGTGTAAATTCTTTTCATCTTTTTAGTTGTTTTTGTTCATTCTCCTGTTTGCTATTTTAATTCTTTTTGTTTCCTCTAGCAGTGCGTTTAATAACTTAATCTTAACATATAAACGTTGCTGTATAAAACTCTTTACAACATCTGCAGGTTATTTTGTAAAAAAAAATGTGTTTTTATTAACTTTCGGATATATTCCTTTGCTGGAAAGCTGAGATATAAAATTTTCTGCAATAATTTTTTCGTCTTGACTAAGCTATTATTGTGCGTTGCAACAGTATATCGTGTTCCTGGCATCTTTAATCATCATAATAAGTAAATATTTAATTAAGATATTATTTGTAAAAAGAATTGATTTATTCCCCCTCAATTATATTATATCGTACCAAGAACAAAAATATGAACAAAAAATATAAGAATTGGAATTGTTTTTTGATGTTAAGGTGAATCAAGCGATCTGAAGTTTGTTATAGAACAATATGTTATCGTGTAGTAGACTTGACCAATCACACAAAACCAAGAAAATACATAAAATAATGCTAATTTATTTCGAATCATAGTAAATGTTTCTATATTATACGTCAACACAATAAAAAAAATAAATTTAAATATAACATTTTATTTGATATTCAATTTTTTCAAGTTTTGATTAATTTTTTTAAATTTATGTAGAACTGATTGCTCAGCAACATGTGAAAAAAAGTCCGTTCTATTTGTTAATAGCAAAAATATCCCACGTTTATCTAAATCAGAATTCATTTGAACTAATAAGAATTTATAATAAACTTCCACTTTTTATAATATCATTTTTTTGTCCGTCTTATAGCCCGATACTCAAAATGGTTTTAGTTAATATTAAATTTTATTTATGAATAATATTAGATAATCCAAAATTTAAGATTAGCTAAAACTATTTTCAGCATCGGGCTGTTTGAGATTACAAACTGTTCCTCATTTATTACCGAGTTAGAAATAAGCAATACTTTTATTGGAAGAGGTACATATAATATGTGGAAAACTTTACTTAGATATATTCTCAGATAAGATTTGCAAGTTCAAAAAGAGAATACATTATAATATTAAGTAATTATTATATAAAATAAGTTTACTCTACACAAAAATGCACATAACAAATCGAAATCTTAACCTAATTATTAACGCTCATTGTCAGTTTCTTTTAAATAAAACTATAATCTTATTTGAAATAGAATTAAGTTTAATTTCCTTCTGAATAAAAAAATAAACATAGTTTAAATAGAATTGTCTGACTTTAGAATCGCAGTTTTCATATATTTTCTAATCATTTTTATTTACTTAATCCCTAAAATGTATTGAAAACTTGCAAACGCATCTCTGAATTGATCAAATACATATGATCAACAATAAGAGATAGGTACTATTATTATTGTAAACAGATCTCGGTAAGTAATATATTTCTTCGCGTGAAGTGCGGTTACCAGCCGTCAAATCACGGCTCTCAAAGATGTTAGTGAAGGGAGAGCCACAGGGGTAGATTTAATTTGATGAAAATTGTTTGTTGGCTGTGGGGATCGAACCAGGGTTCTCAAGATCCCCAGGCCGACTCGATACCACTGAGCCACCTACCCCATTATATAATATAATATTTTATATAATGTTTCGCGGCAGATCGCCCAAAATATTTAACTAAAAGTATCTAACTCTATTGATATTCCTTTAAAAATTATTGGCCCAATTAAAGTGTTTCCCAATATGCCACATCATACGTTGAAACCAAATTTCGCCTTGGTTTTAAAAACGAACCGAAATTTCTTATATTATATTTTAGGATACTGTCTTTTAGTATATACTCGTAGTCTGAAATATTCTCTTCTAACAGTGTTGTGTTTTTAATACATTTCCCGTAGACAATAAATATATTAGTTTTTTCATCGTCGAAAATTTCATATTGATAAGTAATAAATAAATAAAATATATTCAACAATTAGATTGTTTGTAGCTAACGGGTAGATTGAGAGTTATTAGTTTTATTATTATTAATTAAGCCGTTATAAGTCAAAAAATCCGATCAACAAGGAACTGTTATTTTTCCTATCTCCAATTATGAATTTTTGTTTCATAACCGTCTGCAAGATAAAATAAGCAGAATTTAGATAATTTTAATTTAAGATCTATCTAATTTAGTTTTATGTTATTAGGACTACTAACTGAACTACTAATTATTTGTTTATAATATGTTATATGTTAATTCTTATAGGTATATAACGTCCCATGATTTCGTTTCGTTTTTACGCTGCCGTACTGCCGGTTTCATTAATCAAATTATTTAAGGCGTATAAGTGACGCGAAGTACGTATTTTTTCATCATATACATTACTACGACAACGCGTATTTTGAGCATTATTTTGCACCCTAGAACGCAAAATGAGTACTTTGCACATTGTTTCAGGTTCCATTAGCTACAGCACATCAATAGTATCAAATTCATATTATTGTTGATTGTTTTCTTTCAATGTACTTAAATAAATCAATAATTATTGTATTATTCTTTATTTACAGTTGTAGAGAAAATGTTGTTTGACGCGTTCAATGACTTTCTTTGTCGCGACCTGTGGTCTCGACTAAAAGTAACATTTGACTGTATTGTTTTGATTTTTGTAAGCCTTGCAAACGAATTCCTTGATATTTATTGTTCAGAATCTTTCCCAACTTATAAATGACCATCACTTACTTGATGCTTTGAGTTAAGTTAATAAATTGGCAAACATGATATTTACAATTCCTTTTTCAATATCATCTGTTAAGATATCATTTCAAATATTAAAAAGAATTAAATTAGGTTCGTAATACAATGGGACAAGAAAGATTAAGTAGTTTACCATTGATTCATATTAAAAAAATATTTAAATTACAATAAATTTTTTTATCGACTAATTTGAAATATTTTAATTACCAAGGCTAGTTGCACTGCCAAAAATTTTAAACTTGGTTCAAATAAATAAAAGTAAAGCGAAGTTACTAGTCTTACGCAGTAAATAATATTAGAAAACGTTCAATATTTTATTATTAAAATCAATTTTTTTTTAAACTTTGGCAGTGCAACTGGCAATAATTAATGTTAAAAATCGAGCGAAATAAAATACTTTATTTTGTAAGAACTGACTAATGTTAAAAGTCACTAAATAATTTTCATGTATTTGAAAAGAGAGAAAAAAAATCATTACGAACTTATGAATTAATCTGAATTTTGTAGACAGATATTCATTTGGTGTTTACATTTTCATTTATTATTGATACTATTTTTGATTTCTTTGTAAACGTAATTCAGAGACGTTGAATTGTTTTTTACCAAACTTTATCTTTTTAAAAAAATATCAATTCTCAATAGATGACGCAAATAATTCCATAAAATTTAAGAAAATAGTTGTAAATTTTTGCCTATTCCTGAACAATTTGTGAATTCGTTTTCGTGAACCTACCTGGCGGTTTCACTACAGGTTCCGGAATTGGTTTCGTGATTGCCACCGCAACGCCTCTTCTCTCGTTAGTAGCAGACGGTCCCTTGAACACAGTCCTGCTAATCGCCACCCCCATTGCTTTGCCTCCCGCAGGATGCGGTTTGGATATTCCGGCCATGACAGTCTTACTGACAGCAGCAAAAGGTGGTCTACTTATTCCAGCAAAGATAGTCCTTGTCATTCCTTCAGGAGGTTCTTTTCCGGACCTGGAAGGCCCGACTGGTCGGCTTCCTGGACCACGAGGAATGCCTCCAGGTGGTCTACCGACACCGGGTGGTCCTGGTGGAATCCTAGTAGCACCAGGAGGAACACCAGGTATTCTACTTGCTCTTAAAGGTCCTGCAGGTATTCTGCTCATTGCAGAAGGTCCACCTGGAATCCTGCTACCACCAGGAGGACCACCAGCGGCGCCGGATTGCCGGCAACATGGTTTCCTCTGTCTACAGCATTCTGGAAGTTTTGATCCTGAGGGTCTACCGCTCGGTATTCGACTCATTATTGTGTTATTTTCGTTATAATAGTGGTTTAATTTATAATTTAGGGGTTATCATTTTGTTATGCTTATGACATTGAATTTTGACGTTTTTACCAAAGAAAAAAATGAAGTTAAAGTCATAGATAACTAACTTGAAATGAATTGTCATTTTTTATTTGTCAAACTTTTAAATTATTTTCCCAAAAATTAACATAATTAACTAAAACCATGTACCATGCTCTCCAGTCAAAAATGAACTAACTTAATATTTCACATAAATTTTAATTCTCTAATTTATTTCTTGATAAAACTGGTAAGTAAATACTAAATTAATTCTATACCTATATATTATTTCTTCATATTTTTCACATTTTCAAAAATGAGTTTGTCTAATAATTTTACAGTTGGTTGTTATATTTCTCAATATGATTTGAAGTATTAACGTTAGTTACAACAATAGGTAAAACTTGAGTTGAGGGCCAAACCTGAAGTTGGCTGCAGAACAAGCTGTTTCTGGCTTGAATTCAGGAGTACCAATTAAAAAAAAACACCCCTAACCATGCCAAACCTAACGCATTTTTATGATAAATATACTTGAAATGCGACGAGTAATAATACTTTCTACAATTGGTGAACTTATCACTGTTGATAGAGCTGTGGTGTTGTTTATTTACATTTTCTATTACAATTAATACGCTATGGGATATATATTACTATTGTGACTATTGAAGATTAAAAATAGATCAATAAATATGTAAATGATTCACAGAATAGCAATGAACCTTATTAAATATTTTCTACTTACCATCAAATATTGATCTAATTTTTTACTAATCTATACACTTATAAATTTATAACAGAATTTTACCATTAAGCTAATATAGCATATGCATAATTTCCAGTTATTGGTTTAAATATTAGGTTATCAATGGTTTGTAAGTACAAAATATGAGAGTAACCCGGTTCTTGTAAAGTTTAAGTAATCTTTTAAATACTTCTGTCGACGCCATTAGCCGACAAAAAAACTGTTTTTATTGCAAATGTTTTGTTGTGAAGCGTAAATGACATTTGAAGGAAAGAAAAATAATCGTACAATCCAAGTTTCATATCTTATTGTAGATTCACTACCAAACTTCCAAGTTGTATTTTAAATTTTAAAATTATTTAAATAGTTTTGTTCATGCTTTGGCAATTCATATTATCATTTCAAATGTGATCATTTTATTTATTACTTCTGAATTCATATATATATATATATATATATATATATATATATATATATATATTAGAGATGGGCGAATATCATCCGCGAATAGTCGAATGCCGCGAATATTGACATTATTCGATATTCGAGATTTTCGAATATTAACGTCAGTATAGCGAACATCCGAATACCTCGAATATCGCGCTATATGTTGACCTCAATTTTTGACTATGTTTTTTTTTATCTTTTGTACATAAACTTAAAGCTATTACAATATTTTGATTCAAATAATGAAAAGGACATAATTAAATAATTATTAATAATAAATAAATTTACTTTTAGGAGTATATAAATATTCGCCCATCTCTAATATATATACAGGGTGGAGACTCGCCCTGCCGGTCATAGGACTTTAACATGGGAAATCAGTTTTTCGCAATTCCCTGCTTCTCTAATTATTATAAGCAAAAACGCGTCAAATAAAAATTTTAGGGAACCAAATTCTGCATCTAAATCAATAAACAAAATTACTTGTACGTGCTTTGTAACGACAGAAATTAAATATGAAAATGTCGAAAATTACGTTAAAAATATTGATAGCCATGGAATTGAACAAAGAAATAAATAAATGCTTGACGTGTTATCTGTCAAAACATCAACGTTTAACGTTGTGACAGATAAAATGTCAACGTTTGACGTTGGACCTGCAGGAGAAAATATTTATATTTTATAAAAAATTCATAATTAAGTAGTAACAGTTTATTTATTTAATTTTAATATCACAATAAAAATTAAACTAAAATAAAAAATTACGGCGCATGTTTGATGTTTGATAGCTGCCGGGCTGTAATATTCCTGCATTTCTCTAAAATTCTTTGTTTTAGAGAATCCACATTTGGGTGCCTACTTTAGTAATTTTCATTTTTTTAATGCCCCCACAGAAAGAAGTCATTAGGTGACTAATCCGGTCATTGATCAGGCCATTTTATCTGTCACAATGTCAAACGTTGATGTTTTAACAGATAAAATGTCAAGCATTTATTTATTTCTTTTGTTCAATTCCATGGCTATCAATATTTTCAACGTAATTTTCGACATTTTCATATTTAATTTCTGTCGTTACAAGCATGTAAAAGTAATTCTGTTTATTGATTTGGATGCAGAATTTGATGCCCTAAAACTTTTATTGGACGCGTTTTTCTTAAAATAATTAGGGAAGCAGGAAATTGCAAAAAACTTATTTCCCATGTTAAAGTCCTATGACCGGCTGAGCGAGGCACCACCTGTATATATATATATTTAAAAAGCCCATAAAAACGAAAAACGGCGTTTCCCATACAACTTTGAAATCTATTTATTTTTTTTCTTTTTATTGTATGCATTTTTCTTCAATATTTACTACGACTGTAGGTAAATTCAAAAACTAGCACTTTTATTTTCTTTCTGTTTTCGGCTCTTGTACTCACAGATATGTATTTGTAAACATAAATGGAAGATAATCGGTTCTTATGGCGCGCCGTTTCATGATTCTATATACTTATTTGCTTATCTTGCTGCCTGATATATCACGTGATCGCTTGCCATGGTTATAATCCGTTGTCTTGTACTAATACAAAATCTGTTGTTATTTTAATTATTATTCTAATTATATTATTTGGAAGATTTGTTTGTATCCTTTATCCTTAGAAGTATATCCGTAGTTAGCCAATAAGGTAATAATACATAAATAATAAATAAATAAATGATTTATTTGTTTAAAGCCTAAAACCTTATACAAAGAGTGCTGTACATTTTATGAATATATATTTTGGTTTACATAATCTATTTTACAGTTTTTGTATTTATATAATTCAATTTTCTTTATTTTTACATTTCTAATGCAAAGGATCTTAGTTTTATCGCATTTACGGTATAATAATAGATTTTGTTGTTTATGTTTTTGTCTTCCCCTGAAAGGAAAGCTTTATAGAAATTATTTTATCCTTGTTCATATTCGGTAAATTGTCCAGGTAGTGTTGTCGGATGGGCGAGAGTAGTGGGCAGCAAGTGTAGACGTGGTAGAGATCATCTTCTTCTGATTTGTTACATTTCTTGCAGGTGGTTGATGTACTAAATATTATTTCGTTTCCTTTTAAGTATAGTTTGGTGTCATTTGTGTTTGCTACGCGGATTTGCGAGAGAAGTTTGGCAATTTGGTATTTACTGTTGTATATTAGGTTTCTATTTTTAGAGTTTGCTTGGATATTTGTATACGTGTTTGAATAACCAGAGTTTTGAATTCTGATTGAATCCAAGTTGTAAAGGTAACATCTAAAGTCCACAATATATGATCCATATTTTGTTTTACGTTTTCTGCACTTTGTTTGCTCCATGTGTTTTGGAAGCCTGTAATGTTTTGCTTTGGTTTTCGTTTTCGTGTGAGTCTATATTTCTTATTTTGTTATAGCAGATTTTCGAGTATCTATCTTCGTTCATTTTCATAGTTTTCATCCACCATTTAAGTGTTTGTTCTAGTATTATTACTGAGAGGTTGCATTCTCCTGTTTCTCTTCGTACTATGTAATTGGGTGTCGATTTTGGCCAATTGAATATTTAAAAAAAAAGTTTGTTTGCACCTGTTCTATTTCTTATGTGTGTTGTAATTCCCAGATTTCTCTGGCGTATAGCACTGTTGGTACTGTTGTGGTATGGAATAGTTTTAATCTTGCTTTCCAGTTTTCCATTCGTGTTATTATCATCATTTTTCTATTGTTGGCGGAGGTTACATTTGCCTTGCTTATTCTTTCTTTGCATGTTTTATTGTGTAGTTCTGATGATGTAAAGTTGATTCCCAGGTATGTATACTCCATTACTATTTCTATATTTTATCCTTGGCTGCGGTTTTGGTGTTCTACCTCTGTGGAAAAGTATGATTTTCGTCTTGTCTGTGTTGATTCTTAGATCGTTGTTTCGTGTGTATTGTTCTAGGGCGTTTAGTTTGTTTTGTATGTCAACTTGACAATTTTCCAAAATCACTATGTCATCAGCATATAATAGTGTCAGAATGTCAGTTGAGTGAGGGTATGCCGAAAAATCTCTTCCTCTCAAGCTACTTTCAAAGTCGTTCATGAATATTATGAAGAGTATAGGGCTGAGGGAGTCTCCTTGTAATACTCCTTTATTTATTTTAATTTTCCCTGATACTTCTGTTTTTGTTGTGATCTGTCTGGTGGCTTGTGAGTAGATGTTTTGGATTATTCTTATGACTTTTGTGCTTATGTCAGAGCGGTATAGTTTTTTCCATAGCATCTCTTGGTTGACTGAGTCGAAAGTTTTTGACAGATCTACAAAGATTGCGTATATTTTTTTCTTGTTCTAGATGTTGCGCTAATGTATTTATGTAAATATGTGATAAAATACGGATCTGTTTTTCTGAAACCTGTTTGGTTTTCGTCTAGAATGTTCATATATTCTACCCAATTTGAGATTCTGGTTGCCATTATGTGTGTGTAGACTTTTAATAAAACATTTAGCAGTGCAATGCCGCGGTAGTTTTCAGAGTTTAATTTGTCTCCTTTTTTGTGTAGCAACGTTATTTTCGTGTTGCTCATTTTTTGCGGGATCTCTTCTTTGTCAAACCATGTATTCATCATTTTAGCTTATTCCTTTATGTTATGCTGTCGATTCCTGGGCTTTTGTTATTTTTTAGTGTGCTTATTACCTTTATTACTTCGGTTTCTGTTATTTTTGCGTCTAGGTATTGGTGATAGTTGCCATGAAAGATTGGGATCGATATTATGTGTTGTGTGTACATATTTCTGTAATAAATTGTAAGTTCTGGCATTTTTATTTCTATGTCTCTTACTGTTCTCCCTCGCAGTTGTTTTACTGTTTTCCAGAAAGTATCTGTGTTATGTATGTTGCTTATACGAGTTGTGCTGCTTTTTTTATTTTCATAGTTTGGAAATGTAATCTGTATGGGGAAATGGTCAGAAATATTTATGATGTTTAGTATTTCTATATTTTGGATTTCGATTAGTGCTATGTTATTTGCCGATATCAGGTCGATTATGCTTTTATTTTTTCCGCTAATGTAAGTTCATTTAGTTCTTCTAATGAGTTTTGTAGTTGTTCTACTAGTAGTTCGTAATTATATTGTTGTGAGAAAAAGCAGAATATTAGTATAATGTTTTCGATTGTCCTTGGGCCTTTGAAGAGAGCACATATCCAGTGTAGTGTATTTTCGAATACAGTGGCACTTAATTTTTTGTTGTAGAAAATTAGAAGTCCCCCGCTTACACGTCCTCTACTTGCGGATTTTATGGCTTTGGTTTCTATGTATTGGAATTCATTTAGATCTTGTGGGATGTTTTGTAAGTTATTATATGTTACATCCATGTTTCGCAGAGGAATTTTATATCATTCTGTATTATTTTCTCTTTTTCGTCGGTATACAAGTTTAAAAAGTTGTTGTAGCCTTGTATGTTCCAGTGTATAATACTTTTATTTGACTATCCTATTGGTGTTTTTATGTGTCTTTTTCCATTTCTGGTAAAATTATCTTGTTACTTTTTCTTGTTTGTTATCTTTTGATGTTTTTTTTTTCGACAGGGAACGTAGCCTTTCTTTTATCTATTGTTTTATTTTTTGGTTTTGAGTGGTGTTGTGTAATTTTAGGTCTGGGGTTCTCTCATTTTTTTAATACGTTTGCAGCTTCGTCTCTCTTTTCTTCTGTGTTCTCTTCGTTTTTTGTTATTAAATCTACTATGTTGTTTACAGATAAAGATTTTCTTCTGATTTATTTGTTATTTTATATTATATTTTCTTCGTGTTGTACCTCGTTCTTCTCAAGTTCAGATAAAGTGAAACTGTCCCCGTTTACAATTAATTTGTCATATTTTAGGAACGCCCTGTAGCCATTTTCTTTGGCCTGGTGAAGTTGTGTCTTTAATTTTCGTCGTTCTTCTACTCTTTTTTTGAGCAGTTCTTCTTGTATACTTATTTGTGTGCCTCGTAGATTTTTACAATTTTTCAGGATTTCATACTTCCTTCTTTTGGTGCTTAATTCCAGTTTAATTGGTCTGTTCTTCTCTTGTGTGCCAATTCTTCTTACATCTTCTATGACGGACTTTGGCATGTCTTGGATTAGAAGAACAATTCGGGTTAGTTGTAATATTTTGTTTTGGAGATCTTCTTCTTCTACACCGAAGATGATCAAGTTTTCCTCCATGATCTTCCGTTCCAGGAATTCTTTTTTGGCGTTCTGTTCTGTAATTGTATTTTCTAGTTGGTTGAAGTGTTCTTCATTGTGTTTTATTTATTCGTGTACATTTTTAATAGAATTTTTAATTTCGTCTACTTTTTTGTCTACGTTATAAATTTTTTCACTACTGGTTTTAGTAGTTTAGACATTTCAGCTGATATTTCTTGAATTGTTGCCATGTTTTTTTTCCTACGCCTTGGTTCTTTTGCACCCGCTTTACGCTACTATTAAGATTGTTGCTAACCTCGGTTTATTCTTGGGCGCCATTACTTGAAGCTTTAGTTTGGTTTGTGTCCTATCTACACTTCTTACTACTTGCTGGTAGATGTCGCACCGAGGTTGAAACTGAATTCCAATAATGTATATATTACACGTCTTTCTATTGTTCATCATGTCATGTTTAAAGTATTTCCAACTTTCTAAATTCTCAACCCTTGCCATAAAAGTGCAAGATCCACACTTTCTAAATTCCTTGAGATCGTGATGCATATCCTATATACGGACTCTAACCTTTCTTATCCCCTCTTCCAAGTACCCTTATTTATTCAGGTATTACCCCAAATATATACATTGTAACATTGTAAAATGAAACTTTGATATTATTATTATTATTATTATTATTTTTTTTTTTTTTTTTTTTAATTTATATATCGGACCAACTACTAAGGTCATATGCCAATATGTCCTTTGTATGGTCGCCACGGGCGGGACCCGAACCCACGACCTTATGGTTGCGAGTCAGGCCTTAACCCGCGCGACCATCACGCGGGACAAATATTATTATTATTATTATTATTATTATTATTAATATTATTATTATTATTATTATTATTATTATTATATATATATATATATATATATATATATATATATATATACATATCAGAGCCGTCTATACCCGGGGATCAAGGGGTATATATTTTTAATTTTTCTGAAGCCAAAATTATTGATGTTATGGAAAATAAAAAGCATAGACTTATTTTAGAAACGTTACATATAAAATTACAGCATGATACCTGGATTAATTATCAAACTGGCGTATAATAATTTAAAATATGTAAAAAAATTTGTAGGGAATTTAACAATTTAATTTTTATAAATTTTATTTTAATTTTTTATTATTTTTATTTTTTCTATTTTTATTTTTCATATGTATCTTTTTTTTCTTTTTTGTTATTATTGACATTTTACAGATATTGTTTTATATATTTACGTTTTTTAAAGGTTTGACATTTTGATTAATTTGCTAGTTTTATATTATAATTATTGTATTTATATTTTAAGGTGCTGATGATGAGCTAAAATTTTTGCTCGAAACATCTACAAATAAATATTTTATAAAAACATTGGATTCTGAAGCCTTTTTTTTATTTAATAGATTATTATTATTCTGATCCATTAGAAACTCGAATCTCTCATTTAATTTCAAGACACGGCTAGTGTCAAGTAAATAAAATTAAAATTAAAATTTATTTTAAATTTTATCATTGGGTCTAAAATGGGCTCATCTTTAGCCTCGTAATTAAAATGTCTTTTTCGGGGACGTCGACGAGCAGTTTCGGTAATTGTTAGGTGTGTAGTAACAAGAGCTATTTTACCTTGTACATTGTGAGCGGTATAACAAGTGCCAAAAGCGGTATGAGGTGTGTTTAATAAAATAATTTATTATTGGTGCCTATATTTTTATTTTGTTTAATTTGCTACTTTTATATTATAATTATTGTATTTATATTTTAAGGTGCTGATGGTGAGCTAACATTGGATTCTGAAGCCTTTGCATTTTTTAATATTTTGTATAATTGAATCCTTTTAAAAATATATATTATAAATAATAATAATAATCAGAATAAATTGGTACCTATTAAATAATAATATAAAACAAAACATTACTTATGTATTTGTTACATTGCGTTTTTTTGGTTGACAAGAGCCTGGGCGCAGGATGACCACCCCGCACCCCGGCGCAGAATATGCTTAACACGGCCCATATATATATATACATATATATCGGGTGTAACACGAAAAGTGAAACATAGGCGTTTAACATGGCAAATCAGTTTTTCCGTGCGCATTGCTTCCCTAATTATTTTAGGAAAAAATGTTTCTAATAAATGTTGTAAAGCATAAAATTCTACATCCGAATCAATAAACAAAATTCATTTTGACTACTTCATAACTGCAGAAATTAAATTTGAAAATTCACGTAATTTCAATTTAATAGTAATAGCCATGGAATTAAAAACAAGAGATGAACAAATGCGTAACGTTTTATACGTTAAATTATTAGTATTTATTTTGACAAACTGTGATATTAAATCAATATTAGGGTTTATTATTATCAAAAATGAATAATTATTCAGATGAAGAAAAGTTGCAAATAATTAAATGGCATTATTCTGGCCATAGTTTACGACTAATTCGTGACTATATTAGCGCTATTTGGCAGCATCATGAAATTCGTAGTACGGCAACTATTCAGAGGTTTATAGTAAAGTTTGAAAAGTCAGGAACACTAAATTTCAAGAAAGAAATAAATGAAAGAATTTATAACAATGAAGAAAAGATTCTTGCTTTAATAGAACTGGAGCCAACAATGAGTGTGCGGGAAATGCATAGAATTCTCAAAAAACATAAATACATTCCTTTTAAATTTCAAAACCACCATTGTCAAACTCTTTTACAATATGTCAAATATTCAGTTCATTTGTTTAATTTTCCAACGCAATCTACAAAAAATTTGAATAAATTTTGAATTTCATTTAATTAATATCTCGTGAACTATTCACATTTATGTAATGAAATTTACTTTATATATTTATAGATATATATAAATTACGAAACTTGAATTGAGATTCGAGTTTTAAAAAAAAATTATTTCACACAAAGATTTATTATAACATTCAAAAGTAGATCTTTACAAAACAGAGGTCAATTCTTAACTAACTACATTATGAGAGTCTAACATAAAAAATGAAATATGACTACAGCTACTAGTGGGGATTCTTGCGGATTCAGCGTCTTCTATGGAAATAGTGGTTCGCTAACTCCTCCCTCCTTAAAATTGAGCTTCATCGGGAAGAATCAGGTTCGATTTATTGGCTGATATTCTCGATTGAAGGTCTGAACGTTCGGTTGATTTGGATTTTAAAAGCCATTTTCTTCCGTAAATTATCGTCACGATGATGCCAGCAATGATAATAATTACGTAAAATATTATCGTGGGGTAGTTTATGAGGTTATTGTTGTCTTGATCTTGTTCTATTTCTTCGTACTTGTTTATTGGTATTTTTAATTCTTGAATGGAGTTCAGGTCGACTGTCATTTTTGGTATTTGCGAAGTATTAAGCTTGATATTGAAGTTTTCTATGATTGTTGGTTTACCAAAGGTACCTTCTTTGAAGTTTAACTTCTGCTTCTGAAATTTTATTTGGCAATCGTCTTCTTTAATTAAGAATATGTATCGTAAATTCTTTATTTCGTCGCCGTGCTTGCAGTAAGCTTGAATAACATCAGGTTTAGGAAATACGGCTAAAAATTGATTCGCTTCTTCTAAAGTTTCTATATGATTTCGTTTAATGT
This sequence comes from Pterostichus niger, assembly GCA_947425015.1. Taxonomy (NCBI): domain Eukaryota; kingdom Metazoa; phylum Arthropoda; class Insecta; order Coleoptera; family Carabidae; genus Pterostichus; species Pterostichus niger. The sequence continues at coordinate 13,746,219 of OX380337.1, forward strand.
TTATTCTTAAGTACTCGCAATTTTCGTTCTTGTTTCTTGAGATGATATTCTTCTCGCAGGAGTTGTCATCTACTTCTGACATTTTGTTTGGACATTGGTAATTATTATTTCCTTTAGTACATACGCCATTTAGAGCTTTAATATGACCATCGATTGATTTTAAATAATATTCATTACTTGGTATAATTGTTACAAATTCAGACTGATATCGGGTAGGTATAGGAATGAGATGAAGTAATTGGAAATCTGTTTCATAATTAATAGGAATTTCGATAAAATAAATTATTTTATCTGATTGGAGTTTACAATTTACAGTAATTAATTTTTCTAATTCTGGTATATTTTCCGGTAATGGTTCGAGAGGTAATTCATGATTATAGTATTTTGAAATTTTATTCAATTCTACATACAGATCATTAGTTTTTATTATACTTGGGTGCGTCAGTACGGTGGTGTGAATAGCGATACGGAATTCGAATCCGGAGATCCCGAGTTCGAATCGCACTCAAGCTAAAAATTATATAAACTATCACACTGCGGCTCGGTGAGTGCGGACCCTGTACTGTAATTGGAATTAAATATCTGTTGTACAGCGTAACATAAATAAATAAATAAATAAATAAATAAATAACGTGAAGTTTGCAAAAAGTTAGAGAATTTTCTATATCTTGCAAAGTATTAAGGGTTAACGTTAGTAAAGTATTTAGTTGACTAAAAATTTCTTTTAAAAAATATCTCTCTTGATCTTGGGTTTCACCGATAACAATATGTGCCAATTGTTCAATTTTCTTTTTGAGTATATCTCATTTTGTTTGATAGTGTCGATTGTGTGATTGAAATAATCGATTAATTGGTTATTGACAGAGTATTGATGTTTTAATTGATTGTCTATTTTGTGTTGATTGTTTTGTAAATGGTTTAGAATATTTGTGTAGCGTTTTTCATCATCAGCGTCTAAATTACCCGTTATGGATTTAATAACGGATCCGAGTCCATTTATTAATCCTCTCTTTGATCTAGATTTTTGAAAGTGTACTGATAAGTGACTAATTTTTTCGTCAATAGAATTTTGAATAAATTGGATAATCTTGTCATCGTTTTCAAATTCTTTCAAAATTATTTTATTGTTTGTAATTGTTTGTTTAAGATTGTTGTATTGTGTATTCAGACTGTCATATTGTTTAAAGAGTGGTTGTAGGTCGTAGTAGTGAATGAACGTATGTGTGGTTTTTTGTAGTTTTGCTAGTCCTAGGTTTATTGTCAGTAGTCCTGTGTTTTGTGTAATATTCTTGATGTTTAATCCGTAGGAGTACGTGAACAGGAAGGACCTGGAATAGCGTAATTTTTATGAATTATTTTCCTTGGTCTTTTTATATTTGACAGGTGTATTTTTGGTTGTTTTTTTGTCATTAGGATTTGTCTCAATTTCGGCAGTTTTTAAATTTTGATTTATTGTCTTAATTTTTTCTTTCTTAAATTTTGGTTGTTTTGTTTTATTGACTTTTTGTTTATTGTGTACAAAAACGGTTTGAGGAATGTTAGGTACATTTTCGAGATTTTCGTTTAGTTTATTTATCAAATCTGATTTTGTGTTATGCATTTTTTCGTTAATGTTCTGGTAGACTAATTTGGTCTTTTCTTTGTGTTTTTGCACGTAATCTTGTGTTACTTGTTTTTCTAGCTCTACGTCAAGGGGTGAGTTTGTTTCTAAGTGACCATTTGTTATTTCTATTGGTTTTAATCCGGTCGCGGTGTGACTTGTGTTGTTATAAGCTAGGATAGCATAATGAACTTTGTCTTCGATTGTTTCGTTTTTGAAATTTTGTTGTAAATTAAATAATCTAACATGCTCAATAAGACTAGAGTGGAATCTTTCCACGAGACCGTTTAAATTTGGATGTTGAGAACTAGTGAAGTGTATATCGATTTTGTGTAAAGTTAGCAATTCTTTCAATAAACAATTTTTAAATTCTACTCCGTTATCTGAGATAATTAATTTTGGAATGCCATGATGAGAAAAGAATTTTGTTAGTTTACTTGTCACTTCAATTGCATTTGTTGAGCTAATTTTGTATGCTTGCGCATATCTTGAAAAAGCATCAATTATTGTAAGAAATTTACAATTTTCTAAACTGAGTGTATCGATATGAATAGTGTCAAAAGGTTTGTTCGGTGTTGGTGTTATGTTTAATTTCGGCTTAACTGGGTTTCGTTCATATTTTGAGGCTAAACAAACTTCGTATTGGTTAATGTAATCTGTTATAGTCTTTATTTGATTTGGCCAGTAATATTTTTTCTTTAATTGGTTGTAAACTTCGTGAATTCCACGGTGATTGGTCTTGCCCGTGTGATAATTTTGTATTGTTTCTTGTATGTCGTCTTCGTTCTCTACATCTAATAATTTTGTGTTACATTTTACAAAGTTGATTTCCGCATTTTTGAAATGTTTTTGTAAGACTTTAGTAAATTGTTCATAAACAGGATGTTCAAAATATAAATAATATTTTACTTTTGGAACTACGAATTCTTTAATAAATTTTATTGAATCTGCTTCGAAATTAGTTTTAGATAGTTGTATATTAATTCGCATTTAATCCGAGTGCAATTTAGTTAATTTAGGTTTTGAGGGTGAATGTAATACTTCCGATATAATTATTTGGATTTTACCTGCATTAACAGCTGATTCACTTATTGGGATTCCAATAATGGGATTTTCTAAATTTGAGTGAACAGTGTTGTTTGTGTCTGAGTTTGAATCTGAGTCTGGGGTATCGTCTGGTTCTACAATCATAGATTGCGAATCATTATTTGTATTAAATGTTTCGTCAAAATTTTCGATATACCAATCGAAAAGATTTTCGGTACCGGGTTCTACTGTTTTCACATTTAATTCGATACGAGAAAGAGCGTCAGCATTTTTATTTAACGAGCCTTTTTTATAAGATATTTCGAAATCGAATTCTTCTAATTTAAGCCGCCAACGTACTAATTTAGAATTTGGTTCTTTAAGCGAAAATAACCATTGTAGTGGTTTATGGTCGGTGATAATTTTGAATTTCCGGCCAAAAAGATACGGTCTGAAATATTTTGTTGACCAGACAATCGCGGGTAGTTCTTTCTCAATTGTAGAATAATTTTGCTCCGATTCATTTAATGTTCTACTTGCATATGCAACAGGGAGATCTGAACCTATAGGTCCTTGTGAAAGAACTGCACCTATAGCAAAATTGCTCGCATCGGTAGTTAAATTGAAAGATTTAGTGTAGTCGGGATATTGAAGTATCGGTTCATTAATTAAAAGATTTTTGCAGATATTAAAACAATTTACGTAATCAGGGTCGTTAATTTTGATTTCAGCACCTTTTTTTAAACATTTGGTTAGTGGTTTTGTCAATTTAGCGAAATCTTTTATAAACTTCCGGTAGTATCCTAGGAGGCCTAAAAATCCTTTTATTTGTTTGGTAGTTTTCGGAATAGGGTAGTTTTTGATAGCTATAATTTTGTCGGGGTTCGGTTTTACGCCAGAGGGTGTAACAACATGCCCTAAATAAGCCACTTCTTTTCGAAAGAATTCAGACTTGTCTAGTTGAATTTTGAGATTGGCTTTCTTTAATCTATCGAATACTGATCTTAAGCTCTCAACATGTTCTTGGAGGCTGGTGCTGAATATGATAACATCATCCAGATAAACTAGGCAAATTTCATTCACTAAATTTCTTAAAACGTTATCCATGACTCGTTGGAATGTCGCGGGTGCGTTTTTCAAACCAAATGGCATTCTTAAGAATTCATAGTGTCCGTTTTCTGTATTGAATGCGGTCTTTTGAATGTCTTCTTTACTCATTTCAATTTGATGAAATCCAGATGCTAGATCGAGTGTTGAAAAATATTGACATTTGCCGAGTATGTCTAGTAGAGTGGTTATGTTGGGAATGGGGTACTTATCGTCTATAGTCTTATCGTTTTTTAGGTACGATCCACACTGGGGATGACCAGGGTGAATGGGATGGCCTAATGATTTTTTGATCGAGCATTTTTTTTATTTGTGATTGTACTTCCGTTCTATGAATTTCCGGGTATCGGTATGTCTTAGTGTATGTCGGGATTTCGTCTTTGGTACGGATTTTATGTTTTACTTGGTTCGTAAAAGTTAGAGCGTTATTTTCATCATGAAGAATTTCTGAAAATTCTTTTAATAATTTTGAGATGGCTAATTTTTCTTCGCTATTCATGTGTTCTGTTCGAATTTTGTTAAGATCAAAAGATTTTTTTGAATATTGTTTATTAAAATTTAAATTATTTATTTCAAAATTTTCTAAAGACTGAGCTTGAATGCGATTAAAAGATTTTATAATCAGGTCATTGTCACTGGTGTTGATAAGCGGGTACAGAATTTGATGATCTTGCACTTTTGCAATGCCTTCTGGTATTATCAAGTTATTCACATGTGTCTCAGAAATAAGCGCATCTCCATTTGCAATGTTATCTACGTACAATTTTGTAACTTTTTCTGAATTTGATGGAATTCTTATGTAATGAGGATGTGGTACTATTTTGTGATACTGAATTTGAATTTCTTGTGTGGGTGTTATAATTTTGTCGCGTGCTAAATCAATGTTTGCTTCCAACAGTTTTAAATTATCTAATCCGAGTAAGATATCAAAATTATTATGAAAGTTGAATAAATGATATTTTAATATAATGTCGGTTTTATTAAATAATTTTGAACATGGTAACAAAACGCTAAATTTTTCAGTAGAAGTTCCATGAGCTGTTGTTATTTGAAACGGATCGTTTTTAATTTTTGACTTAAAATATTTTTCTGCAGTTTCTGGATTTATAAACGAACGCGTACTGCCTGTATCAATTAACGCTTTAATATTAAATTCTGGAAAGATGATGAAGGGTAATTCGCTTTGATTTTGTGACAAATTCATTAATTCTATGCGGTTTCCGAGGCTACTAGTTCTAAAAAAGGATCTGGGTAAAATTCTGGTTCCAAATTATCAGGATTTGGATCAGGATCTTGCTCATAGGTAATGTCATCGTATTCGTGTTCGTCAGTTGTTATTTCGTTTATTTCTGTGTTATATAGTTCTTGAGGACGATAAAAGTTTGTGTTTGATTTTGGTGTAAATGTGTGTGTCGTGCTAACACTCATAGGCGTCTGCTTGGGAAATTTCTGCCGTGAATTAAATTGTGGTCTGAAAACATTTGTTTTCGCGTTTTGTGTTGGAGGTTTGTTTGTTGCAAAATTATGATTTTGTCTTTGTGCTGGGTGTGAGTGTTGTGCTGGGTATGAATGTTGTGTTTGTGAGTGTTGTGGTTGCCAGTATTGTGGCTGTGAATGTTGTGGTACATTTCTCAAGAGTGGTGATCTGCCAATATTATTATGAAAACTTTGTTTTGGTTTAAAACTAGGTTTATTATTAAATTTTTGTAGCGATCTTTGTGCTGTTTCTAGTTGAAAATCATTTGTCAGCATGTTTAATGCTTCGTTTAGATCTTTTGGATTTTTGGTTCTCATGAGAGTGCCCAAGGGTTCTTTTAGCCCTCTTAATAAAATTCTTAATGCCAAACCACGAAAATAAGCTATTATAATTCTTGCTTCGTCTACATGGACGTGATTTGTTAGGTACGAAATTTGTAAGTTTAATAGTTCTAAAACTCTATTGTAAAATTCGAACGGCGATTCGTTCGTTTGTTTAATTTCACAAAGTTCGATGTTTAGGGTGTAATAATCTCTCTTATCTGAGTAAGTATTTACTAGGGCAGTTTTTACGTCTGCCCATGTGGTAATAGTACAACTAGCAATATTGACTGCGGCGTCGCCTTTGATCTTAGCGAGAATACTCGACATGAGATACTCATTTTGAAAGTCATTTACATCGTTATTATTGTAAAATTTGTTTACTAACTTTTCGCATATTTCAACGAAACGCGGGAGAAGTTTATTATCTCCGAAAAATTCAGGAATCATATCAATGTATTCCCTTTTAAAAATTGGGGTTGCCATTTCTCTTAAATTTAAATTATTAATTTGATTAATTAAAGATTGATCAAGGATATTACTTGATTGGGATAAAATAAGTGAGTTAGAGGAACTGTCTGAATCTGTACTTGAATCTGACTCTGAATCTGTTTCAATGATAACTCTAAGTGACATAAGTACTTACAGAAAGAATATCCGTTGGTCCATTGGTCTCTGCGATAGAAACGTGTGGATATAGACGGGACTCTGTGTGCAGTAGGGTCTGGATAAGCTTGGGTGCTCCGTCGACGTTCTTGGACGTGGTTCTTCCGTAGGTTTTTCTTGATACTCAATTAATCGTAAATACGAAACGAAAATTGCGATAATTATTCGTTTGAGTATCCTACTTCGACTGCGCCAATTACGAAACTTGAATTGAGATTCGAGTTTTAAAAAAAAATTATTTCACACAAAGATTTATTATAACATTCAAAAGTAGATCTGTACAAAACAGAGGTCAATTCTTAACTAACTACATTATGAGAGTCTAACATAAAAAATGAAATATGACTACAGCTACTAGTGGGGATTCTTGCGGATTCAGCGTCTTCTATGGGAATAGTGGTTCGCTAACTTATATATATATATATATATATATATATATATATATATATATATATATATATATATATACCGGGTATCTACTTTTTTTCCGAACATAGGAAATTCAATGCTAAAATTTTGATTTAGCGATATCTCTTTACCTATTAATTTTAGAACAAAATATAGTGAAGAAAAATGTTCAGAATGAAAAACTGCATTCATAGAGTATAAGTTTGTCGTTCAATTGTTTTTTTATATCCGAGTTAGAAGCAAAAGAAAATACACGCTTTAAAGCAATTATCAGAGTGCCATGAGAAATAAAACAAATTAGATAACTTAATAATAGGTATTTATTTATCTGGATTATGTAGAAACAAGAAAATAATAGTTGCTATAATTAATTTTATTAATTGCTCGAATAAATAAATAAATAAATAAATTAGAGTAAGCTTCCAATTCTGGTTCAATATGTTAAATAATGTCAGACACAACAAACAAATTATTGTTTTATTTCTCATGGCACTCTGTTAATTGCTTTAAAGTGCGTATTTCCTTTTACTTTTAACTCGGATATAAGAAACAATTGAACAACAAACTTATACTCTATGGATGCAGTTTTTCATTCTGAATATTTTTCTGCAGTACAATTTTATTCTAAAAGTAACAGGTAAAGAGATATCGCTAAATCAAAAATTTAACATTGAATTTCCTATGTTCGGAAAAAAATAGACACCCGGTATATATATATATATATATATATATATATATATATATATATATATATATATATATATATATATATATATATATATATATATATATATATTAGAGTTGCAACGAATATTAGGCAACTATTCGGTATTCTGCCTATGCGGCATCTGTTTTACTATTCGGCCGAATACCGAATAGTTTGACATAACACATCTAAAACATGAACAGCGGTTGCGTAATATTGGCATTCAATTTATTAATCTATATGTAAAAAAAAACAATTTTATTTTATTTTATTTATTATGTAAATATTTATTCAATCAGTATAATAGAAATAAAATAACAAATACTGTCAATAACTAAACAATAAGAATATAATAAATAATGTCAATTACTAATAATAATTATAAATAATATTATCAATAACTAATGAAAGGTTAATTATAATTAAAATTTAAAAGTGGCAAATTATGGTGTAAAAAACGAGTTTTTCGCTTTCGACGGAAGCAATCTATTTCTTTTTTCCTCATACACGCTACCTGCTTCTGAGAAGTCTCTCTGAACAAACACTGCTCCCTGGGGAAGAAAGATAAATTCTAGCAAATTTTGCAAGATAATGCGGGAATAGATTTTTATTGATTGCCCTCCATGTATATGGATGATCAGAATGTGATATATATTTAATTTTACAATAAGCTTGAAGTTCTATTGATATAAAAAATTTTCATTTGTAACATCACTGTCAGTATCATCAGAACCAGAACTTGTTTATCTTGTCACTATTTCATCGTAACAACTCTAGAAACTTGAGGTCGAATCAGGATTATTTTCTACAGTTATCCTCTTCTTACTAGGAGAAGATGACGGACTTTCGTCTCTACTTATATCGCAACTTGCTCTTAAAGCTTCCAGAAGAAGACATTGACGTCTTTTTTCTTCATGACGTCGATCAAAAAAGAAATTTATTTTAAACCTCGGATCTGGTATGATTGCCATCATAAAAATCTTATCAATTTTTAAGAGAATCGGTTATTTAATCCCTGTTGTATAGAGAGTCTCATATTGTGTAATTTAGGTGTCAACTTAGCAGTTTCTTCTTTGTTGTAATAACGCATGAGGGTAGCAACGAGCGGAATGGTTTCAGAAATGCACGAATAACCGGCACTTGTGATTTTTGTTACCTTTTCAAATGGTTGTAGCAATTTTAAAATTCGTTCTAAATATTCCCATTGTTCAACAGACAAATTTGAGATATTAGAATCTGTGAGGTACAAGGATATTGAACGTTTTTGTTCCAGTAGCCGTTCTAACATGTAAAAGGTCGAATTCCATCTCTTGTTTACGTCCTGCACCAACTTGTGCTGTGGAAGATTCAGCTCTGATTGAATTCTGTGAAGCTGTTCTTGTGCTGTACCAGAGTGATTGAAATGAGTTACAATTCTTCTCCCGGCAGCAATCATTTCGCCGACCTCTGGCTGGATTTTTAAAGAGTCTATCACAATTAACTGGAGTGAATGTATGAAACAATTTACGGATACAAAACCTGCATCCCTCACGCCTTTTACTATATGTCGGCCATTATCGTGTACAACAACATGAATTTTTGATCGATCTATGTTCCATATGTTGAGTATTTCTTGAAGGGCACAGGAAATATTCTGACTAGTGTGCTGACCCTCAAAGTGTTTTATGTTTAAAACTGCGTGTTTTAGTTCAAACTGGCAAGTCAGCCAGTGTGCCGTGAAGCTCAAAAAACTGGCATTATTATGTAGACAAGTCCACATGTCAGTCGTTACAGAAATGGCATCAGTTTCAGTTAACATATTTCTAATTTTGTCCACCGTCTTATTGTAAATTTCCGGTATTATTTTATCCAAAAAAAAGGTCGACTTGGTATATTGTACCGTGGTAAAGCTTTCTTCATAAGCCTAGTGAAACCAAGTCTCTCAACCATAGTAACAGACTCGTTATCAACAGCTAGCATTTCAGCAATTAAATAGTGATATTCTTTAGCCCTTACGTCGTTTACGTCCCAATGTTTAAATTTTTCTTGGCATTCAAAAAGGTCCAATTGCTTGAGGTCTTTTCTTGGTGTTTGACATAAAGAAGACTTACTGAAAGATGAAGTAGAACCTTGGCTTGAACTAGCCTGCATCTGACGAAACTCATCTTTGTGCTTATTTTTTATGTGGTTCATCATTCCTGACGTAGTAGCCTGCCTTCCTTTCCCTCCACGTGAAATCTTGGTATCACATAATTTACATTTCACCATTCTTGAATCCTCAGTCGCAATAAAGAAAGTCCATACATACGATTTATTCTTATTTGTGGAAGCTATATTATATTGTACGCATTTACATATAAATAACAGTTTGTGCGTTGCAACCTTCTTTACCGGTTTATCATTTGACGCCAAAAATGTGCAGAATATTCGCCGAATATTCGGCTATTCGGCACACGGTTCCGCCTAATATTCGGTATTCGGTATTCGGCAGATTTACTATTCGTTGCATCACTAATATATATATATATATATAAATTTGAGAATACAGTTAAGTGCATACGTGTCTAAATTTTGCTTAAATAAAAATATCTGATGTGGACACCACATGACTTCCTTGTACACGTATTAAACTATAGATATTTTTTTAATTGCACATATTTGACATTAAATCTTATTTTTTGTTCTAATCCATAGCAAACTTAATTTTTTTAAAAAAAGGAAGTAAAAATAATAATTTTCACTGACAAGGATATATAATAATATCTGATGTGGACACCACATGACTTCCTTGTACACGTATTAAACTATAGATATTTTTTTAATTGCACATATTTGACATTAAATCTTTTATTTTTTGTTCTAATCCATAGCAAACTTAATTTTTAAAAAAATCAAAAAATATATAATATTTAACTTTAGATATCTCGTTTATGCAAAAAGCTAATTTAAAAATTCTTAATGTGCTAGACGCAGAATTTAATTCTCTAAAACTTTTATTTGCAGCATTCATTTCTAAAATTAAAATAATACCATTTTTTTCAAGGAAATCTGTTAGCAGCTTCATGTAATGTGCCACTTCCGGTTAGTCTATTTTAACCAAAATCTATTATGTTATTTCCATTAATATGGTAGTCTTATATACCAAATTTGGAAAGTTTTGGATTATATTTTGATATAGTTTTTCAATATATTATAGGCTCCAAGTATGGTACTTTACTTTCCGGAAGTTATATAATGACCAAAAAAGGAGGTGCACAACTAGATGTCATAATTATAAAATTTTAACTTTCTACGGCTTACCGTTTTTGAGTTATGCGAGATACATTACGTACGTACAGACGGCACGACGAAATTAGTCAAAATGGATTCAGGGATGGCCAAAATGCGTATTTCCGCTGAAATCTGAGAACCGAAAATTTTCGCGATTACAATACTTCCTTTACTTCGTGCAACATCTCTTAATTTTTTTTATTCTTTCCTTCGTCTTAACATTTTCTCCCTCTTTATATTCATCTTTCTCTCTAAGAATTTTTATTCTCTTTTTGTTGTTAAAATTTTCTAGCTTTTTATTCATCTGCTTGTCGTTTTTCAGAAATGTATTTCTTCATTCTACCCTTCTTTTCCCTGTTTGATTGTTTCTTTCCCATCCTTTAATTATTCAATGAATACAACGAAAGGTGCACAACTAAATGTTGCTAATGCAATGACATTGACATTTAATTTTTTATTTTTTTCTTATTTTTTGTTCTAATCCATAGCAAACTTAATTTTTTTTTTAAATAAATATATAATTTTTAATTTTAGATATCTCGCGTATACAAAAGGCTAATTTAATAATTCTTAATGTGCTGGACGCAGAATTTAATTCTCTAAAACTTTTATTTGCATCATTTATTTATAAAATTTAAATAATATCATTTTTTTCAAGGAAAACTGTTAGCAGCTTCATGTAATGTGCCACTTCCGGTTAGTCTATTTTAACCAAAATCTATTATGTTATTTCCATTGATATAGTAGTCTTATATACCAAATTTGGAAAGTTTTAAATTATATTTGAATATAGTTTTTCATGAAAATCTATTATAGGCTTCAAGTAAAGTACCACTTCCGGTAGTTGTATAATGACCAAAAAGGGAGGTGCACAACTAGATGTTATAACAGTCCTAAATATAAAGTTTCAATTTTCTACGGTTTACCGTTTTTGAGTTATGCGAGATACGTACGTACGTACGTACGTACGTACGTACAGACGGCATGACGAAATTAGTCAAAATGGATTCAGGGAGGGCCAAAACACCTATTTCCGTTGAAATCTGAGAACCGAAAATTTTCGCGATTACAATACTTCCTTTACTTCGTACAAGGAAGTAATAAAAAGAAAGAGCTAGTAATTCGTTGCCAAAGATTTTTTATAAAATGGACGGTATTTTGATTCCATATTCCAGTATGGCTAGTAGGTTCCTTTTTATGAGGAGTCAATTCTTTTTACTTCCTTGTACGAAGTAAAGGAAGTATTGTAATCGCGAAAATTTTCGGTTCTCAGATTTCAACGGAAATAGGTGTTTTGGCCCTCCCTGAATCCATTTTGACTAATTTCGTCATGCCGTCTGTACGTACGTATGTACGTACGTATCTCGCATAACTCAAAAACGGTAAGCCGTAGAAAATTGAAACTGTATATTTAGGACTGTTATAACATCTAGTTGTGCACCTCCCTTTTTGGTCATTATACGACTACCGGAAGTGGTACTTTACTTGAAGCCTATAATAGATTTTCATGAAAAACTGTATTCAAATATAATTTAAAACTTTCCAAATTTGGTATATAAGACTACCATATCAATGGAAATAACATAATAGATTTTGGTTAAAATAGACTAACCGGAAGTGGCACATTACATGAAGCTGCTAACAGTTTTCCTTGAAAAAAATGGTATTATTTTAATTTTAGAAAGGAATGCTGCAAACAAAAGTTTTAGAGAATTAAATTCTGCTTCTAGCACATTAAGAATTTTTAAATTAGCTTTTTGCATAAACGAGATATCTAAATTTAAATATTATATATTTTTTGATTTTTAAAAAAATTAAGTTTGCTATGGATTAGAACAAAAAATAAAAGATTTAATGTCAAATATGTGCAATTAAAAAAATCTATAGTTTAATACGTGTACAAGGAAGTCATGTGGTGTCCACATCAGATATTTAATATTTGTTTTTTCATTCGCAAGCGATTTTCTCTTAATTCTTTACATGTATATATAATCCTCAAAATTTCTCGCGAATCGAAAATTCATTCCGGCTCTGATCCACGATAATAACTTTAGGAATTGTTTCACTTATTTTGGCATCAGAATTATATTTTAAAAAGTTGCATTTCGATATGTTGAGACCTATTTTAATAATGGTATTTATATTCGAAACCATACTGAAAGCTGTGGATCTATTTTGTATATGATAATTTATAACTCAAAAAGAATGTTATTGGCTTAGAAATATAAATTATATTTCACATAAAATTTGTCCAATTTGGCACTTATATTTTTTACCAAGTCAGGTCTTCAATCTATAACTATGCACAGATACTATTTAATTTTTACTGTTTTCTACTATTTGACTATTAATTTTATTTTATGTGTATCTTTCTAAATATACGTTTTTATTATAATTCAAACCCATTTGATTTAAAATAAAACATTTATATTTTAAAAATCATATGTTTAATACCATGGAAATTTGTTTTTTGTCCGGGGTGATTTAAATCTATAACGGGCGTTGGCCCACAGCATGTTGAACACATTATATTGGCAAATATTTGACGTCATATATCTGGAAATTCTATTTGCATAAAAAAAATGCGAATTAACTATGTTTACAGTGGATTTTTATTATTTACGAAAATAAATAATATCATGTTAACTGCCATGGCTCAACTCATTGGAACTCATCTATGAGATTACGCAACGTTGCCCGCGGGGAGTATTTGAATTGGTGACTGTTGATGTAAATAACATTTTTGAGTTGAGTTGTTTTGTAACGCACTTTTGTTTTTGTATAACCTTTCTTACTTGACATGTAATGTGCTATATCGCAGTTCAATAAAGAAATAGTTTTTCATCTTAAATTATTTATTTTCATTATAAAAACCAAAAGTGACCGTCCAGAGAAATCCACGATACTGTTGACTATAAAACCTAAACCGCAAACTTTAGTAGTTGATCCATCAGGGAGCCAGAAAACAAAATAATATTTTTCAAATGTTTTATTTTTCTTAAATTTGATTACTTCATTGTAACCAAGATATTTAATAGGTATTAAATTTTACATAAACTGAAAACCAATGAAAACTTTAATTTAGCAAATAAAGCAAAAAGCTTAACTACAGGCCATGTCAGGTGAGAGGACAATTTCTCCATTGAATTTTTTTATGATACACCTTCAAGTGCTAAATTTTCTTATTTTGTTCCCATAATTAACATTTTCAATATATTTCAAGAAGACAAAGTCATGATATCAAACATGACGACATGCTCACATTTTATAACATAGTTTTACCAATCTGTAAATACTAATACAGTATCAAAAGTATGAGCCGTTGGCACTTGGTGAAACATTATGAATAAGAATAAAGAACGTAGACACTTGATGTAGTTTCACAAAATTATTTATTAACAAAGTTGATCGATTTCGGCTTATTAGGCCATCTTCAGAACGTTGACTGATTAAAATACAAGTTACACACAGTTTATATAGTACAGTGATTAACGGTAAAGTTCATTTACAAAGATCTTAGTAGTATCGGAATGAAACAAATCCAACTGGTCATTGAGGACATTTAAGCCGCTATGAATAGCTTTCTGAATTTCAAATGCTTCTAAGAAATTCATTCTACGTCCTTTATTGGTAAAGTGTAAAATTTCCATATTATCAATGTTGCAGATGTGATTTTTTTCATTCAGATGTATCGCCATATTGGAGTCAGTATTTTTAAATTTGAAGGATCTCATATGTTCGTAAAACCTAATCTTAAAAGATCTCCATGTCTGACCAATATAAATAGCGTTACAATCGTTACAATTTAGTTTATAAATACCACTATTATCTAATTTATCTTTAACGGTTAATTTGTTATTGACTAAAATATGCTTAATAGTATACTTGTTATAATAGGCTGCATTAATATTAGAATTCTTTAGTTGATAACCTATGTTGTTACTGATATTGTTTACAAAAAACAATTTACAATATGGTTTACACTCTGGATTTGAAGAATGATCTCCGTAGATTTTATTGAACATGATTTTCTTGTTCTTCTTAGAAATTAACTTATCGATTATACAAGGGTTGTAATCATTATTATAAGCTATTTGTTTGATAGTGTTTCGTTCTAAATTAAAGTTAACTGTAGATAAAGGAATATTTAACAGTCTGTGTACATAACAATTTTGGGGAAGACATTTTAATATTGTTAGGATGGTTTAAGTGTGCTGGTATAATGGTGTCTGTTTAAGTAGGTTTTCTATAGATTTTATATTCAAAAGATGATTTTAACCGTTTAATAGTGATGTCAAGGAAATTTATCTGGCAATTCTCTTCTTTTTCAATGGTAAATTTAATGGCTTTATTTTGACTATTGAGAAGTGATACTAATATTTGTAATTGTCTGTCAGAGCCTGAGAATAAACAGATTATGTCATCTACGTAACATACATACATACATACATACATAACATCACGCTATATCCCATTAAATGGGGTAGCACGAACCCGTCAACATTCTCATCCTGACACACGATACTCGATTCGACCACATTAACACTTCCTCCATACAAACTCTTTCTTTTCTCACAACCAAAATCCATCAACACACAACAAACATTCATCCATTCGCTAGTGTACACTGCGCTTGTTTCTGAAGATCGTCTCCGCACAATTGCAGGTAAACACTCAAAACACCTAACCAATTAATCTAAAATCAAGAATCATACGCTTGTCTTCATTCATCATATTTATCCTGCAATTAATTTTCTCCAAACATTCCTATCCTGACACACCACTTTTGCTTCAACCACATTCATAATTCTTTTCATACAAGCTCGTTTATTCTTCACGCTCAGAATCTTTCGCTCACGCAACAACCCTTCAATCATATTCATCCATTTGTTCCTAGGCCGTCCACGCAAACTTTCACCCTCAATTTCACCAACATACACCTGTTTCACCAATCTGTCATTCGACATACGTTCTACATGACCAAACCATCTCAACTGACTTATTCCCACTCTTCTTACAACATTCTTCCCAATCTCACATTCATCATACACCAATGTATTCCGGACACGATCTCTTCTAGTATATCCACACACACCCCGCAAATATCTCATTTCCACAGCAGTTATACGCCGTTCATGTTTCTTCATCCATACCCAACATTCACTACCATACATCAACGTAGGCACTAACACACCATTATAAACACTCAATCGAGCATCTCTGGATACATTCACGTTCCGAGTAAAGGTTCCCAGAGCACCCAATATCTTACATCCAGCAGATACTCTTCTTTCAATCTCTCGATCAATACGTCCATCCCTCGAAAACACACTCCCCAAGTATACAAGCTCATTTACTTGACCCAATCTCACACCATTCACCGAAACATTGCAATCAGTAACCAAATCACTCTTCTCAAACACTAACACTTTACATTTATCAACATTCAGTAATAGATTTAAACCTTTTCCTACTTCATTTATACTTAAAATCATTCTTCTCAATTGTTCTTCAGATTCACCCATTACAACTACATCATCCGCATAAGCTAACGCAGGCACTACACTGCCACCAATACGTACACCATCCGCCCCATTCAGCGACTTTCGTAACAACACATCCATATATAAATTAAACAACCACGGGGACATCCCACAACCTTGTTTCACGCCAACATCTATAGAAAACCAATCACTCAATCTACCATCAACTCTCACCGCAGCCTCGCTATCTTCGTATAATGCACGAATCGCTCCCAACAAATTACCATTTATACCGTACTCTAGAAGTACATCCCACATAATAACTCGATGAACACTATCATATGCTTTTTTAAGATCGAGAAAGCCACAGAACACCTTCTTGTTCTTAGCAAGTGATTTCTCAACAATCATACGAAGAGAAAACAATTGATCTACACACCCTCTCTCAGGCAAAAATCCACCTTGCATATTACTCAACTTGGAGATTGTTAAGGTTCGTACCTTGTGAATAAGAATCTTCCCGTACAACTTCCCTACCACACTCAACAAACTTATCGCACGGAAATTAGTACAATCACTCGAACTACCTTTGCCCTTAAATAAAGGACAAATGATAGCACGTTTCCAATCATCAGGAGCTACACACAGTTTCAAACAAAATCTAAATAAATAAACTAACCAATCAAATAATCTCTCACCACCATACTTCAACATCTCATTCGTTATACCATCCAAACCAGGAGCTTTACCATTCTTCAAACGTAACAATGCAAAACTAACATCACTTTCATCTATATCCCATTCATCACTTCTAACATTTCCTCTTGAATTTTCACTACAGCAATTCGATCCATTTACGCTACCATATAAGCCTCTAAAATACTCACACCATCTATTTCTAACGTCTAATTCATTCCACAATAACTCACCATTTGCACTCTTAATCGCTTTTACCGCCCTTACATTACCACCTCTCAATCTCTTCACACTCAACCAAAACATTCTTTTATTCATAGTAAAATCATTCGTCATTCTTTCACTCATCAAATCATCAAAACGCACCTTACTTTCTCTCACTACTCTCTTAACATGTTTATTTAACCTTTTATATTCTAACGGTACCAGAATTTGATCTCGTTAATAATTTTAGCCTTAGAATTAAAAATTGATTTTTCAAAATTGTCCATAAAGATTTCAGCTAATAAAGGACTTAAAGGGGATCCCATAGGAAGACCATCTTTTTGTTGATAAAAGCGGTTATTAAATTCGAAATAATTTTGTTCTAAACAAATATCCAAAAGAGCTAAAATTTAATTTTTTAACTTCAAATTCACGTTGTTTTCCTCTAAAAGTTTAATAATTATAATTTTAAGGTCTTTGACGGGCACAGAAGTAAATAAACTAGTAACATCAAACGATACTAATTTGGCGTTATCGGGTAATTTAACATCTTTAATTTTACTAATTAAATCTATCGTATTTTTTTTTTATACTATATGATGGTTTAAAGTCTAAGACCTCTGGTAATAGATCATTGTGATACATTACATGAGGCTGCTACCAGTTTTTCTTGAAAAAAATGGTATTATTTAGTTTTCTGAAATAAATGCTGCAAATAAAAGTTTTAGAGAATTAAATTGTGCGTCTAGCACATTAAGAATTTTTTAATTAGCCTTTTGTATAAGCGAGATATCTAAATTTAAAAATTATATATTTCTTGTTTCATGTAATTAAGTTCGCTTTGGATCAGAACAAAGATAAGGAAAAAATAAGAAATTTAATGTCAATGTCAAACTACGACAAAATAAAAAAATGTAGCTATAGTATGATACGCGTACAAGGAAGTCATGTGGTGTCCACATCAAATTTTTTAATTTACATAATACAGTCATTCAATAAATTTCAATTGTCAAATCACACCACACTACATATTTATAATATATAGCTTATGCGTTCATGTGATATAATTAATGACGTATCTAAAACTCATGGTTAATTAACTCATAATGACTTGTAAAAGATAATTATTCCTACAAGTATAATGTATGCGTAATGTTATTTGAAAAATCCTTCTGTTGTAAATAAATAAAAAACAAACAATTGTATTGAAAAACATGTTCTAAGTTCCGACTTACATGCAAAATTACTTTCAATTTAACATGTAAGATAAACGTTGATTATGACCAAGTATAAATACAAATTATTTCTACACATAAAAAATAAGTTAGTCATAGTGTCACATTAAACCTGATCATGCAGGTGTTATTACTATTTTTTACAGTTATCTTTTATCACGAAAGTTATGGTTTTACTAAGCTACGTAAGTTTTTAACATTTAAATCTCTTATAAACATGCACCCACTATACTACAATTTTTGTGCAATCATTATATGTGAACTTTTAATATAAATAATACAATTTAGAATTTTAACTTTTTATTTCAAAGTTAGCAAAAGGTCGGTTTTATACTTTTCAAACAAATGTATAGTTAAATATCAACTTTTTATCATGTAAATGTGGTTAGCAGTCACAATAAAAGTGTATGAAAACATCATGGTTGGAATATTGACACACATTTTAAGAATGTAGATTATGAACAACTCATTTAATTTACGTATATGTGTGAACTAATTCTTGTTGCATATTTTAAATTCTAACAACTTCTGTCAAACTCTGAATCTCCTTGTTTGTTGCACTAAGTTTACATACGTTAAAACATGCATACACAACAACAGCATAAAAAAATGAAAAAATAATATATTTATTCTCAGCTATTCGTAAATTAGGAAGAATATGTTTACCAGTATTCCTGAAGATGTGAATTAAAATAAAAGCTAAATCTTTAAATACAAATATATTTTAGCTGAAGTATAGGAGATCAATGTATTATTGAATACGTATTTCAGTAAATTTTTTTTAAATATTAATGTTCTTTACGTAACTAGCTATATATAACATCAAATTAATCTAAAATCAAGAATCATGCGCTTTTCCTTATTCATCAGACTCATCCCGCAATTAATCTTCACCAAACATTCCTATCCGGACACATCACTTTCGCTTTAACCACATTCATAATTCCTTTCATAACTAAAGCATGAGTGTAGAAAATAGTATATTATGCAATAAGTTTATAATGGTAGCTATGAATACACGACTTAAATAGGTACATTATTTGTCTACGGCCAAATCCAATTAGCCAAATTATTAACATAAATATTTTATATTGTTGACTGTAAACGATAACTAGTTTATTGAGCAAACGATAGAAACCATGGAAACAATAAATGTTGCGCTGCAATTGATCAAAATCTATATCATAACGAAAATCTGTTATAATCAAAGGAGCAGACTTTTCTTTTTGACTGTTTCGATTCTTGCACAATGTAGAAGTTACGATATATTAAAAATTTCTTTATTACTTTTTACTTCCTTCATAATCTCTAGTTGTGCACCTCTCTTTTTGGTCATTATATAACTTCCGGAAGTGGTACTTTACTTGAAGCCAATAATAGATTTTAATGAAAAACTATATTAAAATATATTCCAAAACAGTTTTTCTTGAAAAAAATTGTATTATTTTGATTTAGAAATAAATGCTGCATATAAAAGTTTTAGAGAATTAAATTCTGCATCTAACGCATTAAGAATTATTAAATTAACCGAGATATGTAAATTTAAAAATTATATATTTCTTGTTTTTTTTTTGTGATATGAATTAGAACAAAAAATAAGAAAAACATTAAAAATTTCATGTCAATGTCAAATTACGTCAAATGTGTGCAATAATAAAAATGTAGGTATAGTATAATACGCGTACAAGGAAGTCATGTGGTGTCCACATCAGATTTTTAAAATTTAATAAATGATAGATTTTGCATTACAAAATAATACAATTATATAAGGCACCAGATTTAAATTTCTCGAGTTTGTGCTCAGGTATAACACACATATTACAGTTTCTTGTACTGTATGAATTAAAATCATGAGAATAATCGAAATAATCAGGATATACAATAGGCAAGACATTATATAAACACATGGTAAAGTCAACACCTTCAATTTAGTGAATAATTCTGCACAATGATCTTTATAATTAACGCGACCAATTATTCTTATTACCTTTTTTGGAGAAGAAAGATTTTTTGAGATTTAGATATAGATCTTAATAAATACACCAGTTTCGACAATTTAGTAGTAAGCATACAAACATGTTCTTGAAGTTTCAGAGCTGAATCAATTATTACATCAAGTAGTTTTCCGCATTGGCTATCTTCAAAGTTGTTTGGCTTGAGTGAAATAATTTTTGTCTTGCTATTATTTTGCACTGGACTATTATGGGTAAACCACTCAAAAGTTGTTTTTAATGTTTCTTCTATTAAAGATTGTTAAGTTGACATATTATTAGCACTGACATAAAAAAATTGTGTCATCGGTAAAAAGTGTGACGCTTGTTCGATTGATGTTAAAAGGAAGATCATTTATGTATATTAAAAATAGTAAAGGACCTAAAACGGAACCTTGTGGAACGCCATTATTGATATTTTTAATAGATGATATAGTCTACGATTAGGTGATTTTGTTCGGAGCACCAGGTTGGTTGATGACACACCAGCTCTGCCTGGACGAGCTGTAAAGCAAACATCGTATCACGTGCCTTCACCATAATATACTTAGTCTTGGTGTAGTTTACCGTCAATATGGTAGCTTTTCTCTCGTAAGGACGTTCATCCCTTGTTCCGAGCATCGATCAACATGCTCGCCGCTACTTCATCAAAGCAGTACTTCTGAGTATATGGACAAATAGTATCAGTACGGAGTCGTACTGTATTCTCCTAAATATCGGCTATGGTGAGATAGTCAAATAACCTGATGGTGATACCTGCGCTAAAAATGAGAGCATAGGTGGTGCCGTGTAGTGTCTAGCGAACATCATTGCATTTGCTAGTCGGTTACAAATAGCCTTCGATCATAATCAAGATCACTTTTGTCCCATTCTGAGGTATCCCCGAAACCGTTCCGGCTTCTATAATAGAATATAGTGTAAAAAACCACCTGAAACTACATTAGTATGCTAATGCATACCACAATACTAAACCATCTGCTGCATTGTTACTAGACAGTTAAAAACGTGGACCTCGATGTATCTACGCTATTAGACTAGTTGGATCCGTGTAGGAGCTTCTTCAGAGTTGTTCTTCGAGTCTAAGCAGGATTTCACATGTATCAAGGAAATCTTTAATAACTAGATATCTTAGTCCGCTCAATGGAACGCAATTAGATTCGGCCCGTCGCTTCTCTAGCTAAACTAACAAAAACAACTTGGCAGCTAAAATCATCCTAATATAAAGTCTTTTTTTCTGAGTGTTACACCCGAAAGTTTCGTATTCATGGATGGTCAGAGATTACTCCGCGACTTCGAGTTATGTACGTCTGTGCTAGTGGAACTTCTCGCGATACTAACGTCTGATAGACTGGTATCGTAGTGTGAAGAAGTAGTGTTGCTCCAGGACGCAGATTGGTTGGAACTGGTCTTGGAATTTCCTACCTTATCTGTAATTGAAAACCTGTTAAATGAATTAACCCCAGATACTTCCAAGGGTTCAGATGGAATTTCATTTGGTTTTCCAATCGGTTTTCTTGCCGACGAAGGAATAATTACATTTGTATCTTCTTTTTCCAAAAAAACCTATCGGTCTGGGTAGTTAATAGGATTAGAAACGTCTGCACTACTGTTTAGATCTTCCTCTGTTACTTAACAATGTTTCAATCTATTGACATGTACTTCATTTATCGCCGCATTTGCGTCTCACATTTAAATTATACGATACAGTCCTGAACATATCTTAGTTAACTTAGCACTAGTACGACCTTGATAGTTTGTATAAACAAATAAACTCGGTCACCAAGCCAAAACTTGACACCGCCAGTTTTCTTACGGTATACGCGGTCGATTATTTCTATCCAACTGTTAATTACCATGTGCAATTTTTAAGCGTTGCATGAATTCTGCTACTTATTGGAGTTCTTATGGAAAATGGCTTTCGGCTAATTTTCTTGAAATTTTGCAGGTTGATAGTTCTCAACATGTAGATCAAAATTCACAATGGGCATAAAGCCCCATAATCCCTCGTTCATCACAAAAAAAAACACTCCCAAGGGGCTAGGGGATATAACTTATTTCCGAATGTAAAACAATTTATTCGTGTGGGTAGTAAAGGGGCGGGGAGTTATGAAAGGGGGTAAATAGTCGGGAGGGGAGTGAAGGGTCAAAGGAGTGGTTGTTTGGAGTAGCCATTGGGTGAATAAATCAGTTACCGATATTATCAACTGCGGCAGAGTGCTATTTCTAATAATGAATAATCGCATGATTATATATTTATTTATAGTTGAAATTCAATCAAATCTTCAACTATCCTTACTTATAGGTAGTGTAATTGTTGAGGACGATCACTATACTCATACGCCCTGTGACATTTATCTTATTTTCTTGCTTTTTCTCTCTTTCTTTTTTTAAAAATAAATACTAAAAATTCCTGCACTCTTGTCAATAATACGCCTGGGGTCAAGTACTCCTCCTACCCCTTTTTAAATTCGACTCTTTTTATATGACAAGCTATGATTCTATTGAAAAGATAATTTTCTTCTACATGAAAACATGTTGATACCGCTAATTTATTTGTGGCAATTTAAATTCACTTTCGCATATTTAAATAAAAATACGATTTTTAAAATGAAAAAATATTAATTAATACTACCGCTTAGCTTGGTAGTACCTACTTTTGAATGGCGACATAAAAATATTAGCTTATTATTTAAAACCAATATAATTGCCTAAATTATGAATATACTCGTATAGCTAACGATAAAAAACAATTATCTTCTCCAAATAACCGCTATGTCATTCGAACATTAATTACATTTTTTTGATTAAATTACTTCTTTTAGCGTTAAACGACATTTGCATAAATTTTTTAAAACAAATTATGGGTATTTGTTTAAGCTGTACATATTCTATTCATATTTTCAGTGCATTTTGTCATTTCAACCATTTTTTTGCTGTATATAAATAATTACAGAAAACATTAATTATATACATATTTTTTAGCGCCCTACATAAAGCCATGTAGTAGATCAGACTCAAATTTCGATGAATGCGCATTTAAGAATGGACAAGCCGCAATACCAATGATACTTGCAGGTGATCCGACTTATCACATACCGAGCTTTAAGCCCTTTAAAATCGATTATGTAAGCTTGGAAGCTAGTGAAAATATTAAGCTTTACGCCAATGATATTGAAATATATGGATTCGATGAAGCCGTATTGAAAGCATTGAAGTAATTAATCAAATACATTTTTTTAATTATTAATTTTGGATTTTTTTATAACATAAACCTCAAACTTGAATTTACATCTAGAGTATTTGTAGAAATTAATTTTGACTCGCCAAAACAAAGAAGAATATTTTAATAGCATTCGTGAAAACCGGAAAAATGTATTTATTACATAAATTCGATTTTTGTAAACTAGTGTTAACGAATATAATCAATAAATAATCGAATTAAAATAGATATCTATTCTCTTTGGTCTTTAATGAAAAATAAACTACAACCTATGTAATCCACATAAAATTTTAAATTCCGGTTAATATTTTAAAATATAATAAATATAAATGAAATTAAATTTTTCCTAAATTTGTTTTAAATAGTTTATTTGAAAAGTCAATAATTATTTAATGCAGGTCGTAAAATGATGTGATGAAATATTTTTATGTATTTATTTTATTCTTATATTCATTAATACTAGTTGTTTCAAATGAATTTATTTTTCACTGAAATATTCAGATCAATTACAAATTAATTAAAAAAATTAAAATTATTCTGGGTTTTGAAATTGAATTACATGAATACCGTACCGCAGTTGACAAGAGCATTGACCGGAACTAAAAAAAAAAGGGTCAAATCCTAATGTTTTCTTAATTGTTCTCTGTAGAATAAAATTATATTTCAACAAATGTTAAATATTTCCTTTAAACATAATAATTATGTATGTTTTCAGAATTGATTTGAATAATAATCTTGCTACTCTAAAGATATTTATTCCGGATCTAACTA
The DNA here is from genome assembly GCA_947425015.1 of Pterostichus niger. NCBI lineage: Eukaryota > Metazoa > Arthropoda > Insecta > Coleoptera > Carabidae > Pterostichus > Pterostichus niger. Next base: position 13,770,378 of record OX380337.1, read on the forward strand.
TTAAAGGAACCTACAATATGAATGGACGAATTCTTATTATGAATTTAAAGGGGAGTGGTCCAATGAAAAATAGCCATTGTGAGTTGCACATCAAAATAAAACTGTTTATATATTATACCGGCATATTCATTTTTACTTACCCTTTGACTAACACAGAAGAATTTACCGAAATGACAATATTTCCATAAAAGCAATGCAAAATAAATCCGTTTTGATTCATAACGGGTCTCATTTAATTGTCATTTTAATATTTTATTGTTTTTTCGTTTTGTTACAATAATTTTTCAATAAAAGTAGATTGCTTAATAACTATGACCGCACAAGCGCAGCGAGCGAGGCTGAGAAATGAGGCGAGTCCTATAAAATACGATTATGTACGAGTTGCATACAAAGATTTATGTTCAACTATCTTGGAGGCGATTTATTTTCTTTATGTGACAATCTTAGTTGTCTCTTAAAGTGTATTTTGTTGTTGCATTTGTTTAATAATATTTTTTATAATTATCAAACTATCAAAAGATTTGAGAAAGTGTCCGTGCACGTAATGTCGCAAGACTTAGAAAAATCCGAAAAGAAAGAAATGAAATTGCATTAAATACAAAGTAATTAATTAATTAGGTATGATAATTAGTTTAACTTTTATTTTTTGACATTGACAGAAGTCCGATTTTACTATTTTATCGTACTAGTCCAATAATTTAAGAAAATAAATCAACTCGAAGGCAGTCAAACATAAAGCTGTGTATGTATCTCGTACCTAATAGAATATTATATACTTGGTACCATAAGTAGCTCGCCACTACAGGTCTCGGTTTTCAAATTTTTTAATTTTTTCTCGTACTGTTTATAAGTTAGTTATCGATCATGTATTATAATATATTTTTACAAGGTGACAAACAAAAACATGTGTACCATAGGCAATAAGCGTTAGTACATAACATGAAAAATGAGTCTTTCCACTTTTTTCCTCAATGCGCAAGGACAGTAGAGCCGTGAGTAAAATAGCAAAGTGTTCCTTGGGAGAATTTTATAAAAATTCTACAAACAAATATATTTTTTGTAACATTATATGTAATAATTTTATAAATTGTCCCGCGTGATGGTCGCGCGGGTTGAGGGCCTGATTCGCAACCATAAGGTCGTGGGTTCGGGTCCCGCCCGTGGCGACCATACAAAGGACATATCGGCATATGACCTTAGTAGTTGGTCCGATATATAAATTAAAAGAAAAAAATTATAAATATATCAAATGAGTTTATATACGTTTTTGTTACAATGTAATTAAGTCAGAAGCAAAATAGCGGTACATGTTTACAATTTTCATTTATTTTGAGTTATATAAAAAATATTAATAAAGTAAAGTGAAATAGGACAAAGGGGCTTATAAGTTGATCGTAGTAAGAATTTTAAATCACTTTCCGTGTTAGTGGAAATGGTTACAACTTTAAATCTAGCATAAGGAATCGGTGTTTTTATGTTTTTTTCAGAAAATACATAAAATTATATTCACAGCGATACCCAAATATGATAATTCCATAACAACCATTTCAAAATTGTGTCTATTAAAAATAAAGTATAGCAAGCTATGAAAATAACTTTATTACCTAAAAACAATATATTTACTTACATTAATTTTGTTATTTAATGAAGTAACAATCAAGTTACGAATAAATGGATGTATATGATTGAAAGATTGTTGCATGAACGAAAGATTGTATGAAAGGAATTATGAATGTGTTTTAGGTGAAAGTAGTGTTAGAAAAGGACCGTTTGGCGAAGATTAATGCGGAATTAATCTGATGAATAAAGACAAACGTACGCCTTTGATTTTTGATTCGTTGTTTAGTTATTTCGTTGTAAGCGAAAAGAGACGCTCCTTCCTGTTTTATCTATTTGATTCGTATAGTTCTTATTAGAGAATGTCTAACGGAAATTGTATGGAATTTATTTGAAAAAACAGCGTAGGTCAACGCTCCCTTTCCTTCTTATCTTTTTAGAATTGACGAAATATAACATAGTGTTATATATGTACACATTTTATTTTTTTTTGATTACTGGTTACAAAGAGTACATCTTATACCAGGGGTTGATACCAGGTTATCCATGATATATAACAAATTAATTAATAGTACAAGAGGAAAAATTAAAATTAAATGTCCCAAGTTGTATAAACCGTGTTGCGTGAGTAAAATGTTTACAATTTTAGCAATGCATAAATAGTGTGATTGAAGTAGTTCCAGAATATTCAACTTCAAATTAACTGGAATAAAAATGTGTAAAGTTCATAGAGAACGCAATCAATTGAGGCTGACGCAGTGGTAGTATCTCAACTCTCTTATTCGTTGAGGCAAAAACTACGAATTTTTAGCGCATTAATGGTGTAATAAAACAAGTTATTTATTTTTTCTATTGATAGATCCTGAAACAAAATGTGAAAATTTTGATCATTTAAATCTAAAATTCTATATCTATTGAGGTAGTAACTTCGTATCGCTTTATACAGAGGACATTCAATAAAAAAATGAGACAAAGTTTCGGGCTTTTTAAGGTTACAGATTGAACATAAATTCTCAGAGTCTAGCTCGTATTTCATTCCTTTATAATATACTTTTAGGCCTTTTTTGTAAGCAAATCTTATTTGACTGATAATTTGTTGTTTTGTTAAAGTTAAGCTAGTGCTCAAGTAATCTTCAAGTCGATATGATTGTTTAATATGTTTGAAATGCTCATTGTAAGTGGACTCACTACATCTGTCTAAATCATTCTGTCTAAGTGTGTTTGTGTATTTGGAGATAATTTCTTTGATTGTACTTGCATTGATTTCTTGTTTATCCCAGGTTACATTGTAACCTTGTTCTATTAAAAAAGTTTTTGTTTGGGAAACCCAGTTATATTTAATTTTATTATTGTAGGTGTTGTCTAATGCTACAAGACGATTGTAAATTATTCTAGGGTACCGTTCTTCGGGTAGTGTGAGTAATTGTTTCCACCATCCTAAGATTAGTTTCCAAACTGTTACAGCTATGTGGTCTATTCCCGTCTCCATACGAAGCATATAGTTAGGGGTATTCATAGGGCAACATAAAATAGATTTTACGTATTTCATTTGACTGCTTTCGATCCGATCACAATATCTGTGGCCCCAGATTTGAACGGCGTATAATAGGGTAGCATTAATGACTGTATATAATAACTTTAATTTTTCGTTCCAAGATTTGGATTTACCCTTTGTTAAAATACCTTTTACTTTTTGGATTGCAATGATACTTTTTTTAATGCTATAATTTGCTGCTTCTAAAAATAAACCGGATGATGTTAGAGTAATGCCTAAGTATGTAAATTTATTTACAACTTCAATTTTTTCATTCATATATCTAAAGTCTTGGGAGGCACTTTTCCTGCCTTTATGGAATATTAATATTTTGGTCTTAGCCGTGTTTACTACAAGATTGTTATCTTTACAATAATTTACTAAAATGTTTAGTTTTCGTTGTAGGTCGACCGGAGAGTCAGCTAATATGACTAGATCGTCAGCATAAGCGAGTGTTAAAATATCCACGTACCCGTCAACATTCATCCCGCGGCAGTTGTGTGTTCTAAAGTACTGATCGATGTCGTTAATGAATATAGCGAACAACAAGGGGCTCAGGATTTCTCCTTGTAAAACTCCCTGTGTGATTTTTATTATGTTGGTTAGTTGATTGTTGACTTTGGCTTGAAAAAATGCATTCTCATACAAATTTTGGAGTATACGAATTATTTTTGTACTGAAACCTGTTTGATATAATTTGTTCCATAGAATGTGATGATTAACCGAGTCGAATGCACGCTTAAAATCAATGAACAGGGCATATACTTTTCCGCGACGTAATCTTAGATGTAGATGTACTATACCCATAAGTGAAAAAATGTTGTCAACTGTACCCCGTCCTCTCCTAAAACCCATTTGAAACTCGTTTATTAACTCATTTTTCTCTAACCATGGAACTAATCTGTTATATAATATTTGAGTAAATATCTTACACAAAGAGTTAACAAGTGCTATGCCTCTATAGTTAGAGGGGTCTAGTTTGTCGCCTTTTTTATAAAGTAAGCTGATATGTGTAGAATTCCATGAACTAGGGACTAATTCTGTGGTTAAAATAACATTAAACATATTTAAAATGTAGTGTTCCCATTTTACCGGCATATTTATAAAAAATTCGTTTGGCACGTTATCACTACCTGCGGCTTACATAGTGTTATATATGTACACATATATAAATATATTAAATACCGATTCCAGCTAAATTTAAAGCTATTCTGATTTCTGCAAACACCGGCGTTCTTTCTACGATCATCCTATGTGCATCTATGTTTAATTTAAGTTTTCTATTTAACATGTTTTTTTTTGTATCTCTCAGAATAAACGATACACACGTGACGCCTATTTATATTTATCGACAGTTTTTCACATTTCAATATTGAAAAAAGTGTGTAAAATTGTTTTTGTTTTATTGTCTAGAAGTTAATATTAGCCAAAATATTATATATATATATTATATATATATATATATATATATATATATATATATTAAAACAATTTTGTTAGCCATATTTTTTATGGAGTAGGTGGCTCAATTGGTTCGATCCCCACAGCGGAAAAACAATTTTCACCAATTTCAAATCTACCCCTGTGGCTTCCCCTCCACTAATATCTTTAGGGGCCGTGATTTGACGACTGGTAACCGCACTTCATGCGATAAAATATATCACGTTCCAAGATCTACTTAGGCACACCCAGTGATGGGTAAAAGGCGTGATAATATATTTATTTTATATTTTTATATACATAATGCCATTATTAGATGGCGGGTTGTCAAAATTTACATGACAGGCCAGTTATAAGTCTCTGTAAACTCATATATCTCAATTCCTCCAGTAATGCTAGTGGAAGAGAAGACACAAAAGTAATTTGTATGTGGTGAAAATCAGTATTCGACGGTATCGAACACGTGTTCTCATTTCCACAATCTTTTACGTATATTTTGTAGAAAGGAACAATGATATAGCAGGAAAACTCATTACCTATGGTGCATATTTCTGAATACATTTATTAAAAGAACTACTAATAATTTTATTTTAAGATGATAATGATATAGACATAAAATGTGGGTACAGCTTATACACTCAGAACAGCAAACAATATTTACATGTGGACACAGTAACCATGGAAATCACGATACTGAAAGGAGTCAATTTGTATTTTGGAAATTTATTCAACAATACTCAACTAAGTATAATTATAATAACGTTTAATATATTTTGAAAATATATAATACTTTTTAAAAATTTATAGGTGATCAAATGAATGCATTTTTAAACGAAAACTGGAAAATCCTTATCGAAGATCTGTATCCATCTATCAATCAAATTTTAGCAAAAATAGCCCTGTCTATCCTCAATTCAGTAGGGTCCAAAGTGCCATATGATAACATTTTCAACCCATAAAATGTATTGTATTTATGTATTTTATATTAGCACTATTGCAGTAATAACTTTTTATTTGTCGTTTTTTCAGTTCGCATGGGATATCTCACGATTAACTGTGGAATGGACGATTCCCAAGGTAAACAAGTATTCCGGTAAAATTTCTTTCCTGAAAATTTTACAGGGAACGATACTAATATAAATTGTAAATAATTCCATTCAATAGTTACAACTGTTCAATTGTCGGATAAATATTTTAACTTATTTTTGAATAAAATTAAATTAAAGAAAATGTATATATTTTTTAATTTGCAAGCGTTTTGAGCCAAAATATTGTCATCATCAGTACTTTAAAATACAAATACAATAATTTTTATTATATAAAATTTGCAAATAAATCAAAATGTCAAACAAACTTCCACAAACGAAACATATAAAACAAATATTTATAAAATATCAAAATTTACAAAATAGATACACTTCAAAAATTTAAATATAAAATAACAACAAAATTCCTTACAAAATTTTGATCATATTTTAAATTAAATTTAGGTGGCTCAGTAGTTCGATCCCCACAGCCGAAATACAATTTTTACCAAATTAAATCACCCCTGTGGCTCTCCTACCACTAACATCTTTGGGGGCTGTAATTTGACGGCTGGTAAACGCACTTCACGAGAAAAATATATCACTTACCGAGATCTGTTCTGGCAGAGTGCCGCACCCAATAATGGGTAAAAGGCGTGATGATATATTTTATTTATATAATATATAATTTATATTATATTTAAAAATATAATTTTTAATTTGATATTTTTATTTTTTATGTGTATTTATTTTGCTTTTTGACATTTTCAATTTTTTTTTATGTTTCGATTTTTAAGGTTTGTTTGACATTTTGATTTTTTTGTTTCATTTTATAATTATTGTATTTTAAGCTGCTGATGATGATGTAATATTTCAGCTAACAAAATTCGCAAATTAAATTATTTAAAATAATATTCGATTCTGAAGCCTTTTATTTATTAATGTTTCATTTATACTGAATCCTTTTTAAATACATATTTAATTTTAAATAAGAAAAATTATATACATTGACTGATTTAGATGAAAAATTTAGTCATCTCCAATATTTGTTAATTTTTGTTATTTGCCTTGTTAATTTGACTATGGCACAGTTTTCGGTAAATGTACAATTTAATTTATTTAGCTTATCATTGACTAACTATTTTTATAAAAAAAATAAATACATAATTCAGTTTCCATTCAGAACTATATCAATATCCTTGTTTTTATTGTTAGTAGTAAGATAATAAGAAAGTGATAACAAACTGAAAATGATGAAACAGACAAAATGGCTACAAATTTGAAAAAGAGACTGGAGAATTATTTTGTAATTTATTGAACTCTCAAGTAGATTATTTTCGACGCACAAATTTAATTCAAACAGAGGAACTTGAAGCATTCACAATTTTAATAAATATTTGACAACTAACCTATCTGACCATTTCTCAAACAAAAAAAAGTTACATTGACTATTCTTGAGAGTAATTGCAAGAGCTTTATTATCACTATATTATTGGTGGAATTGGTTAAGATGCGTAAATGTGAATATGAATAAAACATCTCTTTGGTTTTAAGAAACGCCAAAAATAATCGCTTACATACAAGGCCATGAAATTCAAAACCTGTGTAATTTGAAATAATTGGCCTTGTATTAATCTAATTTTGATAGTTTGAAATATTGTCTTATTGTATTTTAAAAGTTAAATTATAATTCATTATTGATCATTATTTCTTGTTTCCTATTATTTTTTTATTTTATATTTTCTCCATTATAGTCCATTGTTACTTACCTACCTTTATGTACCGTAAGATATGACAAAACACAAACGTATGTTTTCATAAATTAGCAAATTATTTTGTAGATACGTATTTATGATTTTATGACATACAATTGTTTGATCGAAATTTTGATTCGAAAATTTATGTTTATGCTGTATAAAATTTTTGAAAAAATGCTTACAATCAATATTATAAGTTTACTTTTTGGAAGGAATGTTGATCCTGTATTTTGGACTAAGAATTTTATAGCTTTAGGATCCAACAAAACTCTTTTTAGCAACTATTGGTTGTTTCGATGGTCAACCCGGAGCAGTGACAAAACAGCCGACAGAGGCATTACTGGAATGGGAAAACAGCCGACGTGACTTCAGTCGTATGAGACAACTGACAGGACTGTTACGTCATGATGACGTAACATGATAACGTCATGGTTTGTGTCCAAAACTAGTTCAACTTGTTAAAAATAAGTGGTATCAAAGAGAAATAAAACACAGAAAGAGACAAAACTTGTCGGGATTAACTATTTTCGTGGTCAGTATCGCGTCAAGTTGGCGAGTTGTTACTATGACAATTATGATTTTGTTTGATTATTGTGCTGTCTGTTATAATAATTTTTATGTATGTAATCATTTTTTCCTGTATTTACGTTGTGCAATAAAGAATATATAAAATACCAATTCGGCTTACTCCACTACCAAAGAAAGAAAAACAACAGGTTATGGGCCCAGTCTGATGAGGCCTGAATTTGGATTGCCAACGTCGAATGTTAGTCAGTAAAAGTCAACGACAAAGCAGTCAGCGACGCCGGAATAAAATCGAAGTCAGTTAGTAATAGTCGACGCCGAAAAGCAACGTAGAAAGTCAGTCAGCCGCGTAGTGAATTGCAAGTACACGTCAGAAGCGAATTGCGAACGTCAGTCAAATAATTTTTTGAGTACGAATTATGGATTCCGTAAAATCTCATTTGGAAATTTTGTCGGAAGATGCGGATGGTAATGTAAATTATGAGTCGTGGCGTTTTAAGTTAAATTTAACTTTAAAAATACGCGATATGTACGATTCAAACAAATCAGCAGTCCAGAATTGCATGGAAATTATCCAGATTTCGGAAGATCTGACAACCGGAGGAGAAGTCATGCGTCCAGGATGGGTCATGACACGTATTCTAGGGATGCTGCCCCCGAAGTTGCACCATTTTCGAACAGCCTGGGACAACGCCAGCGCTGCAGACAAAACAATCGAGACCATGGTGGAACGACTGAGGCTGGAGGAAGATCGGCTAAATGACAATGGACTGAGCGGATCATTCTCAAACAACGCACTGGTAGTCAAGGGATCTGGGAAACATGGACAACACAACTCGTCAGGACATCGGAAGCCAGCCAGGCAAGAAAACTCGAATGTAAGCTGTTTCAAGTATGGACAGAAAGGGCACGTGAAGAAGCATTGTCGCAACAAACCATGTGCTAAGAATGTAGCATACTGCAAAGAAAACTACTCGTGTAATACGTGTGGTCAGAAGGGTCATTTTGCGGCCGATTGTAGCAGGAAAGCTGAGGACACTCGCAGCAACGATGGAGCTGGACGGAACGACAACAGACGGACAAGCAGAAGGGCTCTAATCACTGTCGGGTTGTCAACCGCGAACTTGCATAATCTTAACTCGAGACAAGATGTGAAGGAACACTGGTATCAGGACTGCGCAGCCACACAGCATATGACTTCACATCGGCACTGGTTTATCGAGTTCAATGAATTGAACTGCCCTCTCGAGATTACGATCGGCGATTTCACCAGGTTGGAAGCTGTTGGCATGGGAGACGTCGAGCTCGAGGCATATAATGGGAAGAAATGGTACAAGGTCGTGCTTGAAGACGTGTTATACGTGCCAAAAATAAATTTTAATTTATTCTCCGTGAGTCAAACACTGGACAAAAACTACGTGCAGACTGCAGACCGCAACCTGTCGATCTTCAGGACAGCAGATCAACAGGAAGTAGTAGCCATGGCGGAGCGAGACGGGAATTTATTCAGGATGATGCTGCGTCGAGAGATGACTGGAAAATGCCTGCTGACTGAGTCGGTCAGGACCTGGCACGAGCTACTTGCACACCAGAACGTCAAATACGTTCGCAACATACTCGACAGGAATCAAATCCAGTATCGAGACGACTGGGAGGATCACGTATGTGTAGGATGCACGTACGGCAAGCAGCATCGCGTCTCACACCCAGTCAACGAGAAAAATGCCGCCCAGCAGTTGGACTTGGTACATGTTGATCTGTGCGACATGACAGTGCCTTCGTTGGGAGGAGCAAAATACTTCTTGATGTTTAAGGATGACTACTTCCATTACCGCACAGTGTACTTTCTCAAGACCAAAGACGAGGCACCCGGCAAGCTAGAACTGTATCTGAAAATGGTCAGAAATCAATTTGGCAGGCAAGTCAAATGTCTGAGGTCAGACAATGGGACAGAAATCAAAAATTCCAGTACGAGGCAAATATTGGAAGACCTGGGGATTTTTCACTCTTTCTGCAACGCCTACACGCCAGAACAGAACGGAAGGATTGAACGTGAGATGAGGACCGTCGTAGAGTCAGCCCGGTCCGCTATCCACGCACGCAACTTGAATTCAAACTTGTGGGCCGAAGCCGTGAACTATGCCGTATTCACCCTGAATCAAACTGGAACCAGCACGCAGAAAAAAAAAGTCCAGCCGAGATGTGGTTTGGACGCCACGTCAATCTGAGTAAACTCAAGATTTTTGGTTGCGACTGCTACGTTCTCACTCAGGACTACAAGCGAAATAAGGTAGACAGGAAGTCACGCAAAGGTATTTTTGTGGGCTATGATTGGAATGCTCCCTCATATCGTATCTACATGCCGGACGAACGAGATGTCATCAGTTCCGAGAACGTCAGATTTAATGAGAAGGATGAAACCAGGTCACAACGTTCCGAGTTTGAGTCAGCCATGCAGAATAGAGGAGCTACGGAGCCAAATGCGGAGGACAGCAGCAAGGAGGATGACTTGGAGCAAGACAAGCAGCAGACTGAACCACTGGAGAGACCAGAGGAACTGCAACCAAGGAGAACTGGACTTCGTGAACGTCGAGACATCCAGCCCCCATCTAGATATATTGACTACGTAATGGGGTATGTCAGAAGAGGCAACAATGCCAACGCAGCCGTGATAAACGAGACCAAGGGCATATCTGTGTCCGAAGCACTCAAAGACAAGAACTGGCGTCAAGCCATGACTGATGAGTTCAAATCTCTTGAGAAAATGCAAACCTGGACACTAGTACAATGTCCTGACATGGTAAGACCACTCACAAGTCGGTGGGTACTGAAGATGAAGCCGAATGGAAAACTAAAAGCGAGACTAGTAGCAAGAGGCTTTGAACAAGAGCAGGGACTGGACTACGCAGAGACTTTCAGCCCCGTCACTCGACACGCATCAATTCGACTCATTCTAAGTCATGCAGCGTCTGAAAAACTTAAGCTTGTATCGTTTGATGTAACTTCTGCTTTCTTACATGGTGAACTAGAGGAGGAGCTATACATGCGTCAACCCGAAGGCTTCGATGATGGCTCAGGGCGAGTTTGCAAGCTGCAGAAGAGTCTGTACGGGTTAAAGCAAGCACCAAGAAAGTGGAACGAGAAGATTGCAAGATTCCTGGAAAGTATCGGCTTATGGAACACTGACGATGATCCATGTGTATACTACAACAGCAACCGAAGTATACTTTTGACGCTCTTTGTTGATGATGGACTCATCGCAGGACGGGATGAACAGGAGATCTACAGAATTTTGAGACAGATCAACAAACTATTCAAGATCACGTATAGTCGTACAGTACAGGATAAATTCTCGTATATAGGGATGGACATAGAAGTCAGACGAGACGGGATCTTCGTAAGTCAGAAGAGTTACACGAAGAAGGTACTGAAACGCTTTGAAAGCGATCAGTGTAATCCAGCAGCGACACCCATCGAGAAGGGGATGCTCACTGCTGAGAACAACAGAATCAACGACAAGCCTGTGTCGTCGTCAACCCCGTATCGTGAGGTCATAGGGAGTCTGCTGTACCTGGCCACCATATCACGTCCGGACATCAGCTACGCGGTGAATCTTCTCAGCCGCTACTGCAGCAAGCCAATGATGAGTCATTGGAAGATGACCAAGCGAATACTACAGTATCTGAAGGGGACAGAGAGCACAGGGATATTTTTCGACGGAGACAAGACGCTAGTGGCGTACACCGACTCGGACTTCGCAGGTGATGCCGAATCCGGACATTCAACAAGCGGAATTCTACTGATGAGGGGAGGACCAGTTATTTGGAGTACGCAAAAACAACGTCTCGTCGCAACATCGACAGCCGAAGCGGAGTATCGAGCAGCTGTATCCGCTATCGACGATGTCAGCTGGATAAAAAGGATTGGTCGCGAGCTGGGAGTAATCACGTCGGATCAACCCATTATTCTGCTCGTAGACAACCAGTCTGCTATACACATGCTGCACAGTGCACATGAAGGCAAGACGGTAAAAGGAAAGAAGCACATCGAAATTCCGCGAAAATTTATACAAGAACACGTGGGTACAACGGTGTCTTTTGAGCATGTAGCTAGCGTAAACCAGTTGGCAGATATTCTGACTAAGCCTCTGAATCGAAATGTGTTTATGAATCTACGACGTAAAATAGTTAAGGAGGAGTGTCGGGATTAACTATTTTCGTGGTCAGTATCGCGTCAAGTTGGCGAGTTGTTACTATGACAATTATGATTTTGTTTGATTATTGTGCTGTCTGTTATAATAATTTTTATGTATGTAATCATTTTTTCCTGTATTTACGTTGTGCAATAAAGAATATATAAAATACCAATTCGGCTTACTCCACTACCAAAGAAAGAAAAACAACAAAACTCAATGTTAAAAAAGAGAATGCCGACCTAATAAGAGCCTTCAGGTAGGTGATTAATGATTTAAATTTATATGCTTTGTTTTAGCAAATAGGTACCTTTTTATATCAATATTAAATCAATTATATTTAATATTTCCGATGCTTACGAATAAACGATGGATGATTGGCTTATCGTTCGCCATACAATATTTTTTTTAAAAAAACGCGAAGTCGTCTCAGTAACGGTTGTTTTACTCGCATGATTTCCAATCTTCTATTATACTAGCTAGGGACAAATAATGAATCCCAACACTATTGCTTAATTATTTGGCAATGAAGTGTTTCGAAAACTTTGCGACTGAAGGGCTTGGTCAAGATATCAGCTATCTGTTTTGCGCTTGATACATGTTCAATAGTTACCTTCCAATGGCTTCACCGTATGGAGTGGTGCCTGGCACAGGCTGATCGTTGACTCGGTCTTTTCTTCTGCACTCATGCCATTTTCAATTAGGGTCGATGCTGTATTACACGAGTAGTTGTCAAGACGTGCAAAACTTTCTCTGTATATTTGTGCATATCCTTTTACTAAGATAAGTATTATCTTTGATTTTCAAATAGTTTTATTTTTTATTTTTTTTTTGTCTTGTATATAGTATTTCATATCGTTAGTTGTTTTTATTAGTTACGCTTAGATACGGTGAATTATGATTTGTTTTTAGGTGTGATTGACATTTGACAGGTGTGTGAATGTAATTTATTTCCTTTCTTTTATAGTTAAGGATAAGCCTGGTAAGCTACCTTAATTTCTTCTTCTTTTACCGAGAGAACCCTATTTCTTTTATCTTTTGTTCTAATGAGGAATAAATGGGCGAAATTTGATGAATGTAAGTTTGGTACGTGGAATGTTAGAGGTATAAATGGAAAAGAAAATGAATTGGTGAATATAATGCGTGTGTATAATGTAGATGTTTTGTGTGTGAGCGAGACAAAACGGAAAGGCTGTAATGAAGAAGAGGTAGATGGATTGTTTTGCTTGTGGTCGGGTGTTGCAGAGAATGAACGGGCAAAACATGGTGTAGGAGTGCTTGTTAGTGAGAGGATGAAACCGTTTATAAGAGATTATAGTTGTATTTCATCGCGAATTCTTTGGCTGAGACTTAAGGTAGGCTTTCATAGAATCTTCGTTGTGTCAGTTTATGGCCCAACTGAATCCGAAAGTGATCTTGAGAAAGATCAATTTTGGAATTTGTTAGATAGTGTGATTGATTCGTGTGATCCAGGTGAAAAAGTTATCGTATGTGGTGATTTGAATGGTTGGGTGGAAGTAAAGAGAAGCATGTCTGGGAATGTATTGGGTAAATATGGTGATGTGAGAGTGAATGAAAACGGTAGGAAAATAGTATCCTTCTGCTTAGAGCGTGATCTTTTCGTTTCCAACTCTGTCTTTAAACATAAATTAGCTCACTTGTATACATGGGAGAATGTGAGGGAGAATAGGCGGAGAGTGATTGATTTTATTTTGTATGATGAACGACTAAGAAGTTTAGTTGTGGATACGCGTGTGAAGCGTGGGGCTGAATTGGGTACGAATGATCATTATTTGGTGGTGTCGCGTATACGTCTGGATAAATGTTGGCGAATGAGGGTAAAAGGCACCGAAAAAATGTTTCGTGTGAAATCTAGTGTACTACAGAATGAGGATATTAGAGATCTGTTTGTTGAGAAAATAAATGAATCTTTGCCTGTATGTGAGCCTAATTTTGAATGCAGCATAAATGATGTTTGGATGAAATTTAAGGATACAGTTCTTAAATGTGCAAAAGAAGTTTGTGGTGAATCCAGATTAGGCTCTTGTCCAAGGAATGCATGGTGGAATGATGAAGTGAAAGAAGCAATTGAAGAGAAAAAGAGAGCGTATTTGCGATTTATACATGTAAAAGATGTGCCTGGAAGTTTACGTGATGAATGTTTGCTAGAATATAAAAGGTTAAATAAACATGTTAAGAGAGTAGTGAGAGAAAGTAAGGTGCGTTTTGATGATTTGATGAGTGAAAGAATGACGAATGATTTTACTATGAATAAAAGAATGTTTTGGTTGAGTGTGAAGAGATTGAGAGGTGGTAATGTAAGGGCGGTAAAAGCGATTAAGAGTGCGAATGGTGAGTTATTGTGGAATGAATTAGACGTTAGAAATAGATGGTGTGAGTATTTTAGAGGCTTATATGGTAGCGTAAATGGATCGAATTGTTGTAGTGAAAATTCAAGAGAAAATGTTAGAAGTGATGAATGGGATATAGATGAAAGTGATGTTAGTTTTGCATTGTTACGTTTGAAGAATGGTAAAGCTCCTGGTTTGGATGGTATAACGAATGAGATGTTGAAGTATGGTGGTGAGAGATTATTTGATTGGTTAGTTTATTTATTTAGATTTTGTTTGAAACTGTGTGTAGCTCCTGATGATTGGAAACGTGCTATCATTTGTCCTTTATTTAAGGGCAAAGGTAGTTCGAGTGATTGTACTAATTTCCGTGCGATAAGTTTGTTGAGTGTGGTAGGGAAGTTGTACGGGAAGATTCTTATTCACAAGGTACGAACCTTAACAATCTCCAAGTTGAGTAATATGCAAGGTGGATTTTTGCCTGAGAGAGGGTGTGTAGATCAATTGTTTTCTCTTCGTATGATTGTTGAGAAATCACTTGCTAAGAACAAGAAGGTGTTCTGTGGCTTTCTCGATCTTAAAAAAGCATATGATAGTGTTCATCGAGTTATTCTGTGGGATGTACTTCTAGAGTACGGTATAAATGGTAATTTGTTGGGAGCGATTCGTGCATTATACGAAGATAGCGAGGCTGCGGTGAGAGTTGATGGTAGATTGAGTGATTGGTTTTCTATAGATGTTGGCGTGAAACAAGGTTGTGGGATGTCCCCGTGGTTGTTTAATATTTATTTAAACTGTCATATAAACGTCAGTTGTCAGATTATAACACTTGATAAACGTCCAATGCAATTTTAGATAAAAAATATATATTTATCAAGTGGTGTAAGCAATAAAACAATTTTCTTAGAAACGTTATTAAACAAATGTAAATTTTTCATTAGTGTTGTCAAATTGACATATTCGAGTATTGCACTTGTGCAAATACCCGGGTATTTGCACAAGTGCAAATATTCACTGATATTCGATTGTGATTGGTCGAAATTTAAAAAATACTGTAACCTGATTGGTTGAAATTTTTCGAGTGAAATATTCTACCAATATACCACTCGTGCAAGTCAAATACAATCAGAATATTTTCGCTCGTGAACGTTCGTGCACTCGAGAAATTATTCAGGTATTTGCCTTGCACTTGTGATATAATTATTGAATATTTTGCACAAGTGCAATATCCGGGTATTTGTACAAGTGCAGAGATGTGCATCTACGTGTAATCTTTAATTGTCTACATCTACAAGTAGACAATACGTCGACAATTCTAGCGACGCAGACAATGTAAACAATGTAGATAATGTATCTGACAGTTGTAAAATTCAACATAACCTGAATTTATTCCTTTGTAACTATTACATGTATTCGTATTCGTGAACTTGGGTCATTATCGGTCTTTATATAATAAAACTGAAAAAGCAAGTGCTCTTACATTACTAGACGAATATCTGTCTTGGGTCTTTGCCGAACTGTCATAGTTTTAAAATCGATCTCACCATACGGAGTTTTCTTTGGCGCTATTTTTAACAGTAACCAGTTGACAAATTTTGAATGTTTTGCCCAGCATAACTATTTTTTTTCATGTAATCCCTAGAATAAAAATAAAAATCTCTACCAACATTTAAAATTCCCTAGTTTTAGGGATAAAATTTTAATATGACTTAAGTGAACACAGGTGTTTTCATTGTCTACATTGTTTACATGAAAAATGAAGACGTAGACTACATGATTGTTTACACGTAGAGAATGGCGTAGATTACTTGCAGTAGACTACACGCACATCCCTGTACAAGTGCAATACTCGAATATGTCAATTTGACAACACTAATGAAAAATTTACATTTGTTTAATAACGTTTCTAAGAAAATTGTTTTATTGCTTACACCACTTGATAAATATATATTTTTTATCTAAAATTACGTTTATCAAGTGTTAAAGATCTGACAACTGACGTTTGTATGACAGTTTAAATAAATATTAAATTATAATAAAAATAATTTAAAATATCGAATGTGAACTTTTTCTCGGGAAATATTCTACCAATATACAATTATTGAATATATTAATAGATGCGAACTCTAAATTAAATATATACAATAGAAAACCAATTCCAGCTATTGATAATTTAATATCAACACCCCAAAAACTATTTTAAATAATAAACATTGACGTACTTTGTTTAAATAAAAACCACTTTTAACTATTTTTAATCAATTCTCTGAACATGGCCAAATTTGTCCGATAAAATATAAAAGTTCAAATACAGTATTTCAAAAATTAATTCAATACTTTCAAATCTACACTATACCAAATAAAATAAATATGGACGCAGGACCTGAATTGAAAGGTAACGTTTTACAAGAATTATTCAAAATCTGAAATATAGAGAGTTATATAATTTGCGTAAGTAACCCTAAAATCAACGCCGTTGAAAGATTCCATGAACACTTATAAAACACCTTAGACTCCTCGAAAATAATAATCACTTAAAAAACAAAACATTTTTAGAAAAACTCGATTTAGTAATTTTAGCCTATAATAATACTAAACACACTATTTAGCAAAAATAATCAAATTCATTTTAAAACAATCCCAGTCATTATTGAGGAAATAATACAAAAATAACAAACAAAGCAAGAAGAATTATTCAAAATTATTTATTACAAAATAAAAAAAATTAAAACAAAAACGCTACAAGGAAAACGACAATCCCTTACAAATAATAAATACTATTTACGTAAAAGAAAACCCAAGACTAATTAAAACATTCAAAAAACCTTTATTTAGAAAATACAGATTTCAAGAATATAATCCAATTCTCGGCAAAGTAAAAACTAAGGATCAAATAGCCGAAAAAAATGTTGGAATAAACTAAATTAAACAATTATTTCAAATGTACTGTCAACACGATAACGAACAGTTCACTTCCTTATAAATATCCCTATTTTCTCCTCCCAAACTTATGATTTATATCAATTTACTTCTCTACTCTTATTGAGCAGAACCAAATATTACAATTAAACGAAAAACAAACCACGTATTTTATAAATAATAATGATAATTTAAGATAAGTAATTGTATCTTTATTAATAAGACATATTAATGAAAAACAGAGTATATAGTTTTAAATAAATATATAGTTAATATCTTTAAAGCCCAAACAAATGATGATTGTAAATATCATACTATCAAATAAAAAACACTTGAGAGAAAATTCAAAACACAAATGGATTAATTATAATAAGTCCAAACAAGCAACGAATTCAAATTAATTGCGAAAGTAACACACTTAACAAAAAAAATTAAAGGTATATTTAAATTAAAACACATTAACAAATGTGTTGTAAATAATTTAAAATTTGATGTAAATAATTCAAAAAACTTGTAAAGAAATAATGTTCAAAACTTTTAATTCTAATAATACATTTCAACACTTATATCCAATAAATCTAGATAAAATAAGTAAAGTAAATTAGAGAATTACCACAAATAAAAGAATTAAATTTGTACAATTATAACGATCATCAATTCTATATTATTTACATTATGTTATTTTTAATAGTATGTCATGTCTTATTATATAAGTTTAGAGTTAAGTTATATCAATTTGTAATAGAAATCAAAAATCTAAGGATAATAAAGGATCAATGATAGAATTAAGTTCTGTTAAATATAATTATTGTATAATCTCAGAAGGGAGGAATTATATACGGATGCATTTCTATCCTTCAATTATTGTTGTCATGTTAGCACTTTTAGCAGTACTTTTCCATTAAACTAGGAGATGTAATAAAACCCCTGTAACTGTATTCTTCTATCTCAACATATGTGACCGCGTTAATAATAAAATTATATTTTTTTTAAATATATTAAAACAATAGATTTAATTTATATATAAACAATCAATATCCATGGTATACTAGATTTAATTTTTAATTGAATAAATAAATTTAGTGAAAAATAGTGAATAACTCTGAAATTATTGGTTTTGGGCATAGGATACCCGTAATAAATATAAAAAGTAATACAAAAAGACACACAACAGAATAATAAAATATAGTGTTCCATTTGAAAATGACGAGTTATAGTTATTTGAAGTGAAGTAAGTAAATTTGATTCGCTTTACTGAACAGCCTGTATAATTACATTTAAAAAAATTATGTCAAAACAATGAGTATAGTTACAGTTGTGTAGAAAAAAATTCTTAATTTTTACTATTAAAATAACTTCAATACGCCTTCATAAGCAATGCGAGTATTTATCCTTTTTAGAGAAAAAACGGAAAAACTTGGCAACGCCGCGGTAAACTAAAACAAAATTCATATGTCCGTATAAGTGAATAAAATACAATTCAAAATATATAAAAATATATAGGATGTTCTAGTTAAAAAAGACAAACAATTCTCGAAAAGCCGTTACGCAACACCTTGTATATGTGAAAATAATTATACGTTATGCTCCTTGAGTAGACGAATAAATTTTGTTAATAAATTTATGTTGAATTTCTAACAAGAAGGGAGATATCAAAAACGGCAGTTATAACTCATTGAAACAAACAACTTTTCTTAGTTCAAATTTTTATTTGGAGTCCCAGTTCATAGTAATTGGCGTTTTTTTGTTTTTAAAAAAATCGTCATTTCTCCCTTATTTTAAGAAATATTTAAAAAATACAAAAACTTTCAGCATTTACTTTCGGTTCTATAAAACATTTGTATTTACAATTATTTTCTATTTTATCAAATAACAAAATGGCGACCGATCAAAAATTTGAAAACAAGATATTTTGAAAACCACTCGATCGATTTTTGAAAATAAAACATTTATAAAGTCCTTAAACTATCTACCATAACATTTATTTTAAACATTTTTTTGATCTGTCCAAAAAAAGTTTTTATTCAAATTGAATTACAAGATAAATTTTAGCAAACTGCAACAATCATTTAAAACAAACTAGGCTCGCTGCCATTAAACAAGAAAACAAGAAACAAAGAAACAAACAAGAAAAATAAAATAATGAACAATGAAACAACAAGGCAGAGTCTAAATTTGATTTTCAAAATGAACACCATTCGCAGCAACGCAAGCCCTGCAGTGTATTTTAATATTAGAAGAGACACTTGCAAGAGCTGCCTGCTTGTCTTTTATATCTTCTGCTGCAGCTACCATTCTAGCCACCAGTTATAATTCGGTGTTTACTGGTGTCTTATATACAGAGGTCTTCATCTGACCCCAGAAAAAGAAATCTAGGGAAGTTAGGTCGAGGGTCCGGGCTGGCCATGCTACAAGACCTCCTCTCCCAATTCGCTTATTCGGATATTCTCTATTTAGTAGTGCTATGACTTCTCGGGTTGTGTGAGCTTCGTCTGTTGTTTAGAGGTAAGTCATCAAGAAGCTCTGGCAGAACGTTATTTAAGAAAGTAAAATAATTTTCACCATTCAATCGGTTTGGGAGAATGTAGGATCCAATAACGTACTCCCCTACAATTCCAGCCCATACATTTACTGAAAAACGTCTTTGATGCGCACCAATAAATGTTGCGTGGAGATTTTCATCACACCACAGGTGATTATTGCGAGAATTAAATACACCGTCCCTTGTGAAACAAGCTTCGTCTGTAAATAAAATAAACGTTTCAAAACGCATCTGAAGATTGCAACGTTCAAGAAACAAACGACAAAACAACAATTTTAGCTGGAGTCTTCAGGTCCCAAAGCTTGCACATTTTGTTTAGAAAATGGATAGAGACTTTGTTCCTTCAGAACTTGCCAAACTGTCACGTGATTTACATTTAATCAATTTGCTATTACTCTTGTGCTCGTCGATGGCTCATCTTCAATAATATTAAGAACAGCTTCTTCAAATGCAGGGGTTCGACGTAATCTATTGGAATTCCCACCATTTGTCTGGTGAAAACTTCCAGTCTCTAACAAACGTCTACAAATTCTTCTAAAAATGCGGCAACTTGGTTGCTGATGATTTGGATATCTTCTCCAATAAATTCTACGAGCTTCTTGTGCATTACGCCTTGCCTCTCCAAAAATCTAAAGCATGTCAAGAAGTTCAACGTTTTGATAATTATGCATTTTTATATACATATTATGAAAATAACGTTTGAAGATGAAGCAGTAATAAAGATATTTTTAAAGAACAAGATCAAAAAATATTTAAATTTGAACGTACACACTAGAAAACACATGTCTCATTGTTTAATGGCAGCATGTATACATTGTTTTAAATTATTGTTGCAGTTTGTTAAAATTTATCTTGTAATTCAATTTGAAAAAAAACTTTTTTTGGACAGATCGAAAAAAATGTTTCAGACAAATGTTATAGTACATAGTTTAAGGATTTTATAAATGTTTTATTTTCAAAAATCGATCGAGTGGTTTTCAAAATATCTTGTTTTGAAATTTGTTATCGGTCGCCATTTTATTACTTGATAAAAAGAAATTAATTGTAAATACAAATGTTTTAGAATAAGGGAGTAATGACAATTTTTTTAGAAACAAAAAAACGCCTTAACTATGAACTGGGGATCCAAATAATTTTTTTTAAAATAAATCTGTTTCAATGAGTTCTAACTTCCGTGTTCGGGTGTTACAATTTAGTATTAATTAACTTTTCTGAGAATTTTCGTTACGGTTCGGGTCCCTGAGATACAGTTAGTTTCAGAATCTATTCAAAATATTAACTTTACTTTTAATAAATAAAAAATAAGTCCAATAACCCAACTTTTCTGAGAATGATAAACGGCAGACTATTTTCAATTTTTACAGATCATGACAATAAGCTTTCTAAGTTTATATTTATGACATGGTCCGTACGCAGAGAGTACTTTGTAAAACTGTAGGAATATACAAACGTTGATAGTTTTCATGGACGTAGGAATTTTAGCGCTGTAGTAGGAATAATTTTTATTAGTGGGTTATACACAATCGAATACTAATATTTTTAACATTTTGAGAGAATGTTTAGATACATTATGACCAAAACTCAGTACAAAAAACTTTTTGATGGTTTAATCAAAAATTTTACCGTCTGTTCTTCATCGAAACATCAATTTCGTAATCACCTTTCTTCGGAAAAATTTGTTAGGTTAGATGAACATTCTTTGCAACCGCGAATTTTAAAATATTTTAAAGAAAGTTTGAATAGTGAAGAAACCTACAGTATAATAAATAGAAACGTTTGTATAAACAATTTAAGTGATTTAAATAGTAATGAATTGTGTGCAGTTATCTTGTCATTATCGGAACCAAATTTCAGGAGAAAAGATTTTAAGAATTACTTAAAATATTTAGATAAAGAATGCTGTTTAAAACTAAATGATCTTTCCACAACCGAAATATACAATTATTTACATAATTTCATGATATGCATTCCACATATGATTACAAAACTTACTTTTTATTCCCAGTCAATCTACAAATTGTCATTTAGAATTGAATACTGTTCAAAAATTGAATTATTGCAATTGTGCTTTTACGTTGCACTACAGAAGAAAACTCGGGAATCAAGATTAATATTACGAGACTGTTTTAAGAAATTCAATCATCAATATATCAATCATCTCAATCTAAACGATTTGACTATCTTATGTAATTCATCTTACAAAACAAGTACAAAAATCGAACACAGAAAATTGATAGACAAGATTCTATATACTTTGTACAATAACTTAAGCATTTTAAGTGATACAACACTTTTCGTAACATTAATAAAATCTGTGCGACAGAACCAATGTCAAAATGAAGAACTGTTAACTACAATTTCGAATACAATATTTTTTAACAACACTGTTCAAAATTATAATTTTACCGCAAGTACACACATTTTAGCTTTGTATGCGGATTCTTTACACTACGACAATAACTTGTTTTCTTTAATTATTGATAACTGTCTAAAATATTTAAATGAAACTAATATTAAATCCAAAGATGAATATTTTAATAAACAAATACGAGTTAAAGATATTTCGAGATTTTTATGGAGTTTGAGTTATATAAATTACGAAAATCTGGATGAAAATGTTATTACTTATTATATTGTGCCACTATTACAAGATTGTATTAACTTAGGAGAACTTGAAAAAAATATAGAATATTTCGTAGACAGCATTCTTTCAATGTGGATAATGAACTACAAACCAGATAATAATTTCTTTACCAGCGTTATAACGAAAAATATGGCTGCTTTAATATATGGTACAGTATGCACTTGAACTCGATTATAATGAGCATTTAGGAATCATACTTTGAAATTCAAATGAATAGCAAATATTAAACGAATATTGTCCGGTTACCACACATTTTAATACTCTAAAGAGGTTTGAAATTGAGTAAACAAACATTGGCTAAATTATTTTCATTTTGTTACTAACGCTAATATGTTAATTTCTAGAAAAGTACTGATTGACAATGTAATCCAGCTCATTATAATAGAGTTGCCACTTATTAAAGTTTGTTAATAAAAGAAAATCTTTTTAGGAAAAGGAAAAAAACGATACACAGCTCGATTAAATTTATTATTAACGTGTGTACAATGGGAATCCAGTGAATTATTACCAACATCTTTAACTCCCACTAAACCAGTTAATTGGAATCAAAATAGCCAATTTAGGAACCGGCCTTACTTAAAAAACATTTTAAATTCGTTAAATAACATTTGTTCATCTGTAAATATAAGTAAATTTGAATTTTCTTCTCCTGTGCCTCATTTAAATATCATAGGAATTTCTGGATTTGATAAAGAAGGCAAAGTGGTCATCTACGTTGAACTGATTGACGATCTAATGCACATAAAAAATAAAGAAGTGACTGCCAATGGTCTGATGAACCTTAAAATTCGATTATTGAAAACTTTACAGAAGCCTGTGTTAGTTGTAAGTTAAATCATACATAATATCAACATTGACTTACTTTATTTTTAATTATTTAATGTTACTAAATAATTTCGAGAAAAATCTTTCAAATAATAGTAGAAGAGAAATTGCTACTACTTTTATTTGAAATATTTTATAAAATGATATGAAACATTTTGTCGTAGAGAAATAAATGTTAAGACTTTTTTAGTTAGTACAATTATTGTTATAAGAATTAATTTTTTTGTAGGTCTTCAAAGAAAATATTGAAAACATGACGCAGCCGCAAATTGAGAAATATTTACAACGTAAAATAAAATTATTCAGTAATACTTAAAACTATTTTTATTGCTATTATAAATATGTATAACTGTCTAGTCACAAATCACAATAAATTGAATTTATTTAAAGATACAATGAACCATCTGCCGGTCCCAAATAATGTAAAGAAATCAAGATCACATCAATTAGAGTCCATACACCTAAACCTCCAAAACTAAATAATTTTCCAATTCCTTCTTGCCAGTGGCCTAAATAAAATCTATCTGCTCCGAATCCACCAAGAGTAATACTTAACGCTAGTGCTGTGCTCCACTTATATCCTCCAGTCCAATTACAGAGCACTTTCTTCAAAAAATTTCGCTTACCTAAAAAGTTAACGGAAATTATTAAATAATTGTACATAGCTTGCCATTAAAAGAATATTAATAGACAAAAATTAGTTTGTTTTGTTAACAAAAACAGATGATTTATCTTCTTTAATCAAATTCGATGTAATCAGTTTTTTAATATTCAATTTCAAAAATACTAATAAAGAAGATAAATTTCCATAGAACTTGAATATCTGATTTCGTGATTTGTTAAACAAAAACAGTATATACTGCAAAAATCAATTTAAAAAAATAATATCTAGTGATAGCATGTAATACAAAATAAATTTTGAAAACATTATTTTAGATGAAAAATTTAAATATCAATACATATAATTTTTAATGTCTATTAATAATTCAAAAGTATATAAAAAATAGATATATTGAGGTTACCTAAGCAAATAATATCGTTTCTTACAGAACAATTTGTCTTGTAATATTGCTTGGGAGTTGCAATGGAATTACAATTTGCTTTTAACGTACAAGAATGTTCCCAAGGTTCAGTTTGATAGCAATATCGACAGATCATTGAGCGTTGAAAAACTTTTTCACCCTAAAACATCACAGAAAATAAACGAAAACAATCATATTTTTATTTTAACTACTTACTATACATTTTATAACATCTGATATAACAGAACAGTTTACTATCATTTCATTCCCATAATTACAGGAATAGTTTAAGTTGCATTTAATGCAAGGATATTGCAACTCACTGCAAATTAAGTTTGAAGGGCATGCTAGCATTATATCTTCGTTCATGTAGTCATTACTTTTTGCAACATCTTCGCTATTATTCGTGTTTTTTTGCATGTTATCCTTTGTTGATAAATCCATTTGATTGTCAGAAGCTGAAATAAGTTTTAAGTGTTTGATTATTTACATTGTTATTTTTGTATTATATCATATATTATATACCCATTTGCGAATGTTTTATTCCATTCAGCAGCACTGTTAAAATCAAAAATGAAGCGCCACGAATGTTTAGATGAATACATCTCATTTTGATTATTTAAAAATTAGTAAAACCAAAACATGTTTGACAAGTCTATGGTTATGTCAGTAATTTAACTGCCATCTAGTTAGAGACCAAATAGGTAACTATAGCTATCTGCAATACGGACTTTACTGCCATCTATATTGACGACTAATCGCTATAATATGTTCAAATTAAGAGGTATTCCCTATCAAACTATTAAAATTGAAAATGAACAAAAATGATCTTAATCATCTTTAAGTAGACTTTCAATTACATTAACTGCTATAAAGAGTCTTTATAAAAATGTTCTTATTTGCTCAAAGACTTGTATAAGTTAAAATCAGATTGAAAGGTTCATTCTGATTGATGTTTACAATTCTTTTTATACAAGTTCTTCATAACACTTACATATCAAACCTTTAATCATAAATCTATTTATTTCTAGGTAATACATGTAAATTTTATCAATATACACTAAAAACCAGTATTTCTTTCGATCTCTTGTTATATGTTAAACACGAGCAAATCAGTTACCCTTCTGAGTCAATGCAAGCGTGGTTTCATGAAAATTAATTGTTTTGTAATAAGATTTAATCTAATATGTTTTACTTTCTACAGAATCAATCAGATTAAAAAAAATAATTTATAATAACAACAATAATGATAAATCAAAGAGTAAATCGAGCCCGAGGACAGTGTAAATTGATATTTGCAGAGTATTAGATATTAAATTTAAAATGCTTCGATCTCTGCTGTGTCTAATACCTATAATAAATTTATTAGATAAGTATTAGTATATGAATCTACAAAAAAAGTGTTAAAATTGAGAGTAACTCAACTTCTATCGCATTCTACATTCTCATAAATATTAACTGTGCTACTCGAAATCTGAACACAGTATATAGAGCTTCCATACTAATTTTATAGCCCTCTATAGACATTATTCTGTACTTCTAACTTTTAATATAAAATTTTGCGGTGCGATGCCAGCATTCATATATACAAGGCATGCGACTTGTTTACTAAATTTTGATATGATAAAATAAAGGTCACTTAAATAATGAAATATGATTTATTAATTTGAAAACAAAAGAAATTTAGGTATATAAATATTAAAATAATGTTTATTGATTTTAGTTATATTTTCTACTTTAGTTGAAATAACATTAGTTATTATTTTTAAAGTAGTTGAGCTAAGTTTATATATTTTTCTAATAGATTTAAAATAATAATCCAAAATGGAAAACAATAAGGTTATTGTAACAGGTTTCGGACCTTTTGGTGAACATCAGATCAATGCTAGCTGGGAGTCTGTTAAACTAATTCCTTCTAAAAACATTGAAAATATTGAACTAGTTATAGAAGAAATTCCAGTAACTTATACAGACGTAGAAAAAAGAATCAAGAAATTATGGACAGTACATAAACCCAAGGTATATACTACAGTAATGTAGATATGTTTTTTCAACAGAATCTTAATAGTCCTTTTAAGTTAGTGATACATGTTGGAGTGTCCGGTATGGCAGACTTAATAACAATTGAAACACAAGCTAACAGATGTGGATATATAAAAACTGATTGTACTGGTAACATTCATCCAACAGGACAGGCTTGTCAAGAAAATGAGGGCGATGAAATTATACATTGTCAAATAGATCTTGAACAAGTTTGCAAAGATGTGAATAAATTGTATAAAAAGCCTGTTTTGTGTACTTCTAATAATGCGGGCAGGTATAAAAATTGAAGTCTTTTTATGGTTAACATATTATATATTAATCTGGTTCTAGGTATTTGTGTGAATATATTTATTATAAGTCGCTAAATATGAATAATAGAAGGACGGTATTTGTTCATGTACCTCCACTAGAACATCCTTTTTCAGCGCAGGAGTTAGCGCAGGCACTTATGTATATTATTAAGGCTTGTTTAATACAAATAAATTGTATTTGTGTAAATAACTAAATTTATGATAAAAATTTCGTTATAAGAACAAGTATTTTAATATAAAATCTATAGTTTTAGAAAACTTGTTATAATTCAAATTATATTTTTAATTTAATTTGTCTTTATATATAAAATAAGTGTAGCTTATTATAAAATATTATAATTTGTATTTAAACTAAGTTTTATTATCTCTTAAAACCATACAATTTTCCTATTAACTCTAACCTACAAATGTGAGAAATGACAAGTCAGCTGTTATTCTAGTATACGTGTTTCAATAAATAACTTCACAAGTGTACTATTGCTTACTATCTAATAAAAGTAAGTTTATTTATATTAAATATTAATAGTTTATTAACAATTTAGCTAATTTCAATGGTATGTGTTGAATTTAACATGACAGTTGTATGTTTGCTACCGTCGGTAGCTTCTTGAAATTGTAGCATAATTATTAAATACGTAGATCCTGTTGCAATAATCTGTAACAATTAAAAACTACTATATTGTAATAATAGTTCAATTTTCCAATTAATATTACCGATAGTAATAATGTTGCATCAATTGGAAACAATTCTAAAGCAGTAAATCGAATTTGTCTATGGATTAGTTGTTGAGAAAATATGCATAGCTGAAATATAAAAAATGTGACATGTTAAATTTATCATACCAGGTGTTAAAATAACGTGCATTGCAGGGTGTTCAAATAATGTAGTATACTATACAGGATAATTCAGAAGTAAATTTCAAAAAACATTTTGTAAACAGTACTAATTTTTGTTTACAAAAGATTACAGTAATATATATTCATATAATATTTATCACTTTAGTATGAACGTCTAAAATAAGTACTTAATTTTACGTTTTTCTATCACACGTTTCTAAATTATTTAGAAGAAATTATTTGCATAATATTAGCAGTATTTTAAAAATGAAATAATTAGGTAACAATAAAATTATTTCTTACTAATTGAATCTCAGCTTTGCAAGTTATTTTACCAAGCTTAAGCATACCTTATCTTTTAGACCAGGATTCGTAGTATACAACAATAATTTATGCACATAAGATCCTGTAACTTTTGCCTAAAAACAAGAAGAAAATCAGAAAATTTGCCAATGATTCATTATGTTATTAATTTGTGTATAACCTGTGCGTAGGCCTTTTGACAATTTACAGATAAATTTACTAATTCGTACAGATTATATACAGCCCACAAAAACCAGAAAACACTGGACCATATTCGATTTTTCACTACTTTTGACCAGTAGCAGTAGTAGACACTAAATACAGAAATTATGAACTTTAAGCCGATGGATATAAGAATCTGGATACCAAAATTGAAATTCACTTTATCAACTATATCACACAAGGAATCATGTAGAATCATTAAAGTTTCTAATCGTTGAACAGGACTAGGTGATGCATATTCAATTGATTTTGCTGCCAAACCACCTGAAATATATTTTAAAAATAAATTACATTTTTAGAACGGTTATACAGGCTATAACACGAAAAACGAGCCATAGGTATTTAATGTGGGAAATCTGTATTTTTAGTGGCATTGGTCGCCAAATTATTTTTAGATGACACTAGTAGAAATAAAATTCTGTACTTTAAGTCAGTCAACAGATTTTATTTTACTCCTTTATTCGTAATAACCGCAAAAATTGGTTTTAAAAGTTAAAATGTCATTTTTATAACCGTAACCGGAATTTTAACAAAATATGTTTTACTTTCCATTGTAATAAAATTCTATGTTTATTATTCTTACGATTATTAAATTATTATTTATCTTAGAAAAGATAAAAGTACAACTATTTTGTTCAAATTTTATGTATTCATGTTTAAGAATTATTAAATATTCATTCGACAAAAAAAAATTGTATAAGCAAATTTCATAGCAAACAGATTTTTTTAAAATTTTATATCTAATTTTTGACGTAGTAAACTGTTGTAAATAAAATATATTATTATTTAAAGCATTTTTCGTTTTAAAAATGGCAAGCACTGACGCGGAAAAATTAATTTACTGTGTTAAAAGCTAATGATTCGTGTTTTTTTGTGTTACAGTATATTGTTAGAGCACAATTACTTACGTAAAATAGGAACAACATCAATTTTTTTCGCAAAACTTTCACTATTTGTCTTTATCACACTATTCTCTTGTAATTGGTTAAGTTCGTTATTTATACTTTCAAATCGAAAACGTAGAATAACAGTTAAACAAATATATTGGGTCTCCATGATAAAAATAATTAACAGAGGTCCTAAAAGTACGATTCTGAGACTAAAACTTAGTTGTCCAAACCCAGCTGCCATCGAATTAACATACTGCATAACAGCAGTTACAAGAAACGTCCCTACACCACTTACAATATGTATAATCTGGTAATAAAACAAGTATTTATATCGTAAATCACATCGAAACTGCATTAGAGTTTGATCAATCTTATAGCATCTCACAAACATGTCACACACTTCATTTGCAAAGATTAGGTTGAAAAAATATATCATATATACCAAGAAAACACCTCCTATTAACTCAAACACCAAGCCCAAGTTTGAAACAACACTTTGGTAATAGTTAAGAATGACCAAATTATTGGGATTTAATATTGCATCAACTAGAAATATTGTAAAGAAAAATGCGTACATAGCTGAAAGTATTTTGGCTGTTTTTGTTGGTTGTAAACGATGCTTCCCTTCAATAAACAAAAGATGAAATGGCAATGTCCCTGTAGCCATAGACATTAAAAGCGTTGGAGTTATGGCTTCATACAATGTGAAAGGAATATACATGTTCATAAATGTGAATAACTATTATTTAAATACAATTTTCACCATATACATTATTTTAATTTCAATGTATGTATATAATATATTATTATTTTACTTTTAAATTTTTAATATACAAACATTTGTATTTGGTTTGATCGTTATAGAAATGTGCACGGGTTTATATGTAGCACACCGAAATTATTTTTTGATGACCTATTCCCAAGTGAAAATCTGTAATTTATTTACATCTGTTGATTTATTGAGCTCATTTAGATTAAAATTAGTTAGTCTTGATAATAAAACTAGTGATTCCATATTCAAAAATATTATTTATTAATACTGCGTTTACAAGTTCGTACAATTAAATACTTTTCATATTTCACTGAAAGAAAAATATATGCTATAGTTTTAATATTACGTTAACCCTAAGTCGAACATCTAAAATATATCGGCTCTAGGTAGAGTTCCCATTTGTCACGAATAGAAAATGAGAACAACATTTTTTTAACACAAAAATGCGATATGGTAACTTATAATATATGGAATTTTATTCTCTACATCGTACTATGCATAACAGGCAACACACGAACGCTTGCAATTTGGGTGTTACAATTTTAATAATAACTAGGGTTGTGCCGTGGTCAATTGACCAAAAATATTTGACGGCCAAATAATACTGTCAAATAATCTAAATGGAACCCCCACGACATCTGTTGTTCAATAGAAATAGCTACTTACTATTATTACATGAATATATCTAGTTTGGTATTCTGGGTACTGGAGAATTTGCTTACTTTACTTTACAAATAAAATAAATACAAATTATTTCATTTCATTACGTCTTTTACTTTATTTTCCTCTTTATTTTGAATTTGATGCGGTTTTGTTTATTAGTTGTTGTTGATTTTTCATTTTCAGTAAAATTGGATGTAGTAAACAGTACTATATAAATAAATTACAATTTTAATTGTGATTTTTATTAAATGCTTTCTTGGTCAATTAACTGGTCAATTGACCGGTCAAATAGTCGGTCAATTGACCGAAAAATATTTGACTGGTCAAATGCACAACCCTATGAACGACACATATACATAGACCTTTATGTTTATTTTAAATATATTTCGCGACATGAGTTTACCTGCAATGATACTGCCGCTTAATTATTAACACAATTTTATTGATTATTAAACAATATTACAAAGTCATATAATATACTGACAAACTCACTAAACAATTAACATTTATTTTAACAAGTACGAATATATACTAAATAAATAAAAGCAACTCGAATGTTTAACAAAAATATTAATTATTGCATATGACATGTAATTTCGCTTTATTTTTATTTACTTAAACTAAGTTTAAATTTTTTTAAATGATGCAATAATATGTCATACCGCACCTATGTATGTTACAAATTTAAATTTGGCATACTAAAAATGCATTTAATGAATAGACAGATTGGGTTACTGAATTGGAAAGAATTTAATTACTAACTTCTACAGCCGACACGACACATATAATTTTTACAAGACAGGTTATAATTATTTACATTGCAAGACCGGTATACAGAAATTTACAGGCGAGCGCTAGCGTATGTGATTCTGTAAATTTCAGGTAACGGTCGAGCATTGTACAATGTTTTATGGGTATTTGAATCGCAATATATGTATATTTAATAAAATTTATTGCAATAGTATAACGCAATAACAAAAATGTTCAATCAAGGTAGACTTTGAAAATCTGATAGATTTTGTTTAATCAAAAAATATTTAAGTGTCAAACGATTCAAATAAGATATCTTGTCACGATAACCAGTGTCAACAGCCCGTTATAATTTCTTTGTACTCGTAACTTTCAAAATGACACATCCCGCACGCAACACTTAATCTGGAACAATTGTGACTCTTCCCAATCTAAAAATATAGTTTTTTAGTTCAAATATCAAACCTAATATATGAATTAATTTAAGCATTTTATGTTGTTATATTTTTGTTTTTCCATTAATCTAAGTTGTTATATTCCACAATATTTGTTTTTTCTTATTATTTATATAGTATTAGTCGCGATTTTTGTTTGAATACAATCTGCAAGAAGTTGTATCAATGACGTATTTAGTTTAGAGGTTGTGAAATAGATGGCACTGATGCTGACAGATGTATATTTATTTTATATTTTTATTTTTATATATCGGACCAACTACTAAGGTCATATGCCGATATGTCCTTTGTATGGTCGCCACGACCGGGACCCGAACTCACGACCTTATGGTTGCGAGCAGGCCCTCAACCCGCGCGGCCATCACGCGGGACATTTATTTATTTATTTATGTTACTCTGTACAACAGGAATTTAATCCAAATTACAGTACAGGGTCTTCACTCACCGAGCCGCAGTGTAGTAGTTCATATAATTTTTAGCTTGAGTGAAATTCGAACTCGGGATCTCCGGATTCGAATTCCATATTGCTATCCACACCACCGTATTGACGGACAAAAATGTTGAAAGAATTTTAACAAATTACTCTTATTGTCCAAACTTTTATTAAAGGAAAATTCAAGGAAGTTGTATTTTATAAATTAGATTTTTATTATTATCAAGACAGATTTATTTTAGAGTGTTACAAAGGGCCAGTGTTTTTGCAATTTTTACAGTCGAGTCGATTGGGAAGCACTTGTTCCAGATTGAGTGTTGCGTGCGAGAAGTGTCATTTTGAAGGTTACGAGTACAAAAATAACGATTACATGGGCTAGTCTCATAACCTCTAGATATAGAGCTAAATAAACAGTTCTTTACTATTCAAATTTTAAAATTCTACTGGATGTTTTTACTACTAGTATAATAATTAACAATATTAGTTAAATATGTTCTGTAAAAAAAGTCGACAGAGTGTAAAATCAAACCTAGTCCAAATTAGAGCTATTATTGTAACTATTTGGTAAATCATTCTTCGCTTGATCAAACTGTACCAAAATTACCAAGTATGTTGTAGCAGCAGTAGCTAACTGTAACCAAAATATTACGCTAATGGTCGTATTCTGTAAATAATTCTGTTCATTTAGAATGTTGCTTGGAATATGTTGATCCTGAGTTTCAATTTTGGAAAGGAATATATAGCTTTAGGATCCTTGAATACTATTATTTGTCAGCCATCTTAACAGTACACACGAAAAATTTCACCGATTTAAATATGTTTTTTCAAATGTGATTTATCTTGTTAAATTCACAAGTTACGCTACTTTTTACGTTTATGACAGTTGCTAATTTTGAAGCTAATTTCAGCTATATTTTTAATAATTGACAATGTAAAAAACAGATATGTATTAGGATTGGAAAATAATGTTTGTTCTAATAAATGCTGAAGATGATGGGTTAACCATCGAAACGTCCAATAAATAAATAATAGTATTCAAGGATCCTAAAGCCACTTTATTTAGAATGGCTGTTAATATTTTATCAAATTGCAAAAGACGACACTGATTACAGAAAAATTAAATGCCAGTTATTAAATACCTATGATTTTATTGGTTTAATTTTTTCATAACAGAGCCATTACAAAATACATCAATCACAATATTCGAAAATATTTTGTTTTTTTTTTTTAATGCGTATTCTTAATTAACTTCAATTTAAATTTTGAAAGCAATGTTAATTTCTCAAGAATGAATCTTAAGAATTTTAACTATAATATTAATTAAAATAATAAATATGATTATGACCTGGTTGTGTTCAGTCCATAAAATTTATTTTATTACTTTCTAATGTTACAGTCAATTTTTCTATTATTGTTTAATTAATGTTTTAACACTTAAAAAATATCCTGAAAGACCGAGCCTTGCTCGGAAAATAAGGAGATATGAGAAGTTTAAAAATAAAAATAAGGAATCAAGAAATATATAAAGGAAACAACTTTTGTCCTTATATTTTTTACGACTTTTCACTCATATCTCGAAGAGTTGGTGACACCGTATTGATTTTGATCTCTATCGATTTCTTACATTGCCCCAACGTACTCACATGCCTATATTTTAAATAATTAAATTTTACGCAAATTTCTACTTAATTTTCTTTCAAAATAACGTACTAAATGAATTTTTTGGAGAATAAAACGTCTTTAGATTTATTTCTGAAGTCAAAATTATAAGAGAATTATAAAAATCGTTAAAGCCGATTCCGATATCGTTGACCCACACAGACAAGAATTGCTTATACTTGAGTCTGGAATCTGTATATGTTAAAAAATTGCAACCCTTAGAACCAACTGTATATCCCACCGTACTGTCCCGGGTTCAATTCGACCAGCCGGCAAATGTATATGCTGTTAAAATGCCGCTATACCTGGCATTTAATCACACATTCTGTTTTGAATTTGGAATAAAGTTCCTGTTGTACACAGTAACTAACAAATGAATTAAACTTTGAGTAAAATAATAAATCTTTTTGCTTTATCTTAAATATTTAGTAACATTTCATTTATAATTTCAGTATTTTTCGAACTTTTAAAAATAACATATATGTTGTTAGAAAATATTTTAAACATTTTCTGGTTAGTAGTTACGTATTATAAAAATATATTTTTTCTACGATTGCTATGAAAAGTTGACAATTACGCTCTCATTTGTCATCGTAAAGTTGACGTTTTCTGTGAAACAATCGAAAAATATCTTTGTCGCGCGTCTCCAATGGCAACGTCCGAAAAAGATGTTAAATGCGCGCGTTTTCAAGGGCAACGTGCGGAAAAGATATTAATGTGCTCTTATTTCAATAGTTACCAGGGATACAAACAAAACAGATACTTGTCATATTGACAGTTGACAGAACGAATTAATTTTCAGTACGTATATGTTTTTTAATCATTTAAGATGCAATCGTAGAAAAAATTATGTGTGTATCACGAGCGTAAAGTGTCTTTATTCCTCTTACACTATTGCAGCTCTCGAGAAAAATATTTTAGTAAGAATATTGTAAACTTCTTGTTAGCTGTATTAAATTAAATTTTCCATGTTGAACGTCAATAATTCTATTTGTGAAACATAAGACCAGTTGCATAAAGCAATGTTAACTCTGTTATTGGCTAACAGTATGTTAATTGTTAACAATGGTCAAACTGGCTAATACAACATTGCACATATTTTCTGATATTTTAGTTATAATTAATTCAGCTTTAAAATGTTTATTGTTAGTTAAATAATAAGGGTAAACCAATATTTGTAACAAATAATTATTAGTTCAATGCATACTATAGAAATTATAACGTATTAAAATCATTCAATTTTATCGTGTAATTGACAACGTGATTAGCTGAGCGTTTTCTGCAACCGAGCTATTGTATGTAGTTCAAGCAATGATATTGCGTAGTAGGTTTCCAGTGATTGAAGACTACTGGTGTATCTAGATTCTAGAACGTTCCATTTAGGGTCAGGCCAGGGCCAGGAACAGCGACATACATCGCAACAGTGAGGGATAAATACTTGTTAGGAGTGTATAACAATAGAATAGCAGATGTTGGTATTTTTATGCATAATATACGTACCGATAATAATAAACTGTAGTCGAAATTAAACATACCCCATGCGTGGATCTTTACTGGTCGATGTAGAACTTGCAGAGAAAATATTTTTAACTGAAATTCAATTTCAATACATTACTACCTACAGTTTTCATTATTTTCTTGTATGTTATACCTTTTGACTTAATTTTGAATCAGTTATTGATAATAGAAGCTTGTGAATATTTTTCCCTGTTTCATTTGCCTGTAAAAAAAATAGGTAATTCTAGAATTCTTTGAACTACGGAAAAAATACTTGTTTATATAATTGTGTCATTTATTACAAGATAACAAGTTGTTATCCAGACCACAAATAAACGATGTTTAAAAATAAAAAATGCGTATCTGAAACAAGCCATAAACAACCAGGCTCGGACTTACAAATTTCTGGTGATGATCTTGATGAGCAAACAAATAATGTGTATTTTCTTTAAATCTTAGATAAAATGTTTACGATTATTGTTTTGTTTATTTTCCGTTAACTTTTAAATTAAGAACCAACTAAGCTAACATTTAAACCATATTTAGCAATATATATGTATATGCTGGAGAACAATTTAAAAAATAAACAAAAACATTTTATTATTTTATAATAATATTACTCGCGAAATAATAAAACACAGGACATAAGGTTAAGCAACTATATTGGAATCATATGTCACTGATATAATTTTTAAGAACTAAGATAAAAGTTGCACACGTTTTTAGATTAGTTCCGTTTTAAATGTATTATCTTATAATTGTGCATATACGTTATAATAAAGGTATTATCATTCTGTAATATAAAATGTTTGCATAAATTCAGCATTGTATTTCTCCTAATCATTTTTATTAATAAATTAAATAATTGAAAATTAAAGATGGTATAATATAAATGTAAAAAATCTAAAGCTAAGAACTAACTAACAAAGAATTTAAACCCTAAGCCTTAATAAAAGAATCAAATCTAGATACGTATTTCGAGAACTAAGTTCTCATCGTCAGTAGAAAAGATTACACGAAATTTTTTGTTAGTTTAAACTAATCACCTATGTTGTTTAAAAGCAAAACAATTCTAAAATGTTTTCTGTTCATAATATTTGGAAGATTGCGATGATTGGTAGTTTCATTTAACGGTAAATATATATTATATGACACCGATCGAGATCATCAATAATTAGCTCTTTCTGGTAGTCAGAATATAAACTCAGTAATAATAAAATAATGTATTGAAATAGTGAAAACAATTTTCTCAAATCAACAAATATAAAAGTAAATTAAAGATGTAGTGATGTCACAAATTTAATTTATAAATAAGCATTATTATTGGCCTTATGGAGTAATACGTTATACTTGTACGTGTTGCAAAGAAAAATGTATTTTTAAATATACATTATTTTAACGGTATTTTACATTAATTTTTGTAAATTATTTTTTAAACCGATAGCGTTAGATTTAATTTTGCAATATGTCTTGAACATTGATTTATGGTGAATTCAAGAAAATGTTAAATCCG
Organism: Pterostichus niger; assembly: GCA_947425015.1. Lineage (NCBI taxonomy): Eukaryota > Metazoa > Arthropoda > Insecta > Coleoptera > Carabidae > Pterostichus > Pterostichus niger. The sequence continues at coordinate 13,807,059 of OX380337.1, forward strand.
AGTCTGCAAACAGCAAATAATATGAATTAGTTATGTCGTAAGTTATCCTTGAAATTTTATTAAGTTTCGGTAGACGTGAACTGTTCAGTGTAGCCTAAAATATATGTATTTATCATTGATTCACAGAATTATTGCGCAATATTTCCAAATATGTTTAAATTCAAATTGAAATGTGCTTCATTATATGGTCATGAATAATATAGTATATAGTTATGTTTATTTTAATTAAATTAATCATCACATGACTATGAGTGTATGATTAATCATATAATCTTTTATTCAATGTAAATTATTATAAAAATGACCCATTAACTAACAAAGAATTTAACCCCTTTGCCTTAATAAATGAATCAAATTTAGATACGTAATGAGAATTTAGTTCTCGAAATACGTATATAGATTTGATTCATTTATTAAGGCTTAGGGGTTAAATTCATTGTTAGTTAGTTCTTAGCCTTAGATTTCTTACATTTATTTTAAATGACCCATTGTTTTATATACTACATTTTGTATTTTATTCACACAGTGGAATTCGATTTGAAGTTTTAAGGAAATTTTCATATGAAATATTTCTGTAATCAAATATTCGGTTTAGCATAGTTCGTTTAAAAGGAATTATATTCTAATTGTGTAATAAGCCTATGAATTTACGCAGTAACGCAGTAGGAAACTACGTTTAATGCAGACTATGTATTAAAAATCAATAATGTGCTGGGTTAAATTGCTGCGTAGTATTTTGGAAATCGTGGTTCAAGTCACGTACCTCGTATTTCTCTTAAAACTACTCAAATTATGATTGTTTTATAGTTAGCCCACAATTAATTACTTCTAATAGATCATTGCTTATATATATCCAAAAAATATCGTTGGATATTTTTGTATTTACGAGAAAAAAATAATTTTTGTTATGCGAAACCAACTTTTGAGCACTTCTGGTTTATTCAACGTAGCAGTTTTGTTGTCATGACAATGAGTAGGGGAAACGTCAATACTCTGTAACTATGACAACGGTGATCGGGTGCGGTGCGGGGAAACATTTGCGTTTCTGGAAATTTCCGTGACGACATCACGAGTATAAATACTGGGAGCGGTTTGATCCGGGGCGTAGTTGTTTGGTGTCTGTCGTGCGAAGCATAGCAGCAGCAGTGTTCAAGAATGAAGAGGGGGGTGGCAGTCTGACGTCATATCCTTTCTACAGACCAAGGATTTGTATCAGGGTTTTTTGTTTTATTTTTAATTTGGCATGATGCGATATAACTGGTGAGAAATTTAATTTGGTTTAGTACCTTTTTGACCTTGCTTAAAATTGTGAAATTCTGTTTGGACGTGAGAACCAGTTGTTCGTTGAATGTCGCTCAAAATCACTTTTGATGATACTCTAGTGCGTTGCATGATTTTATTTCGCTAATAACAATAAATATGTTCAGAAAATCTACGCAATACTTTTTGCACCACTTATTTGTTGGTTGAATAAGTTGTCTGATTAACTCTAGAGAAAGTTTTGAATGTTTGATGTATTGTGAATTATCCGAATGAGGTTACACTCATTTGCGTATGATGTGCGCGTAAGACGCGATGTATGATGGTTAGTTGCGTATTCTCTTGTTAATTTCAGAATAAATCTACGACCTACGGTTCGCTAGCCCTATGTCTGTTGAAACCGCATACGCACACGTAGTGTGTTAGTCTCAGTCGCCATCTTGAATCTAGAATCAGGCGTCAACTACTTCCGGTGTGACGTAGTACCCTTTAGGCATTGCGCATGTCTGACTTGCGAAACGGGTTCCGTTTATGGTTGAGATTCCGCCATTTTACTACAATGATTTCAACATAATATATTATTTTTCTTCTGTATTTTATTATATATTATTATTGATAATTTAAATACCTAATGAAAATTTATTAATTATTACAATGTATTTATATATTTGGGTAGGCAGGTTTGCTACTATCTTTTTAATTAAGTATTTCTTAGAGTAAGAGGTATACATTTGACTCTTGTATTCGAACCAAAAGAATAACGAATAATAAAATAACAATTGGATCAAAACATATAGATATACTATAGCTTGTGTGTTAATATTTTATTATTAAATTCCCTAAAAAAATTTCAGGTTTAAGTGTTTTAGTCTTTCTTTTTCATCAATTTAGTGTTTTATAAATAGCATGTTTAATTTTTGTGTTTTTAAAAATTATTATTCAAAGTTATATTTTTTCACATAAATATATTTCAGATTCAGTATTAAATCCATATGGTATCTTGACAGTAAGTACAGCATTAAATTTTCATATATTAGCTGACCTTTTTATTTATCAATACTTTTTACTACTAACATTTTTATATTGTAAAAACATTTATAATTATGTAAATTTAGCATGGAACCCGCCGACATTTCTACATTAGTTAAATAAATTATGATTTATTTACTAAGGGCTAGCAACGAACTATCGCTTATGGAGTTATTAAAGCAGGTATTGTAATTTACTTATAAGTTTTTCACAATAGCGCCAAACAATTACCAACTTAGATATAAGTCGGCTTAGGCTTAGAGAAACAGAAACTTGACAGCTGTCAGCAATAAGATTGTCATAGCAGCGCAACTAAAAATCACGAATTCCGGAAACAAAAAACGTCTCGAAGTAAGACTGTGATTACTATAAATTTCAGTTGGTATTCAAAAACACAAAAAAATATTAGGTTATGAAAATGTGTATAAACGGCAAATGTGTGTGTTAGGTATCTATATTTGTTTGTTACTATATTATTATGAATAAAAATAATACTTTTAATTAGTGGTAGGAGTACAGTCATCCGCACAAATTTTTGAAAACGATATGAAATTTTTTTGGATTATTCGGTGCGTTTAAAATCAGTATAGAAAGTGAAAAAACAAGTTAAATTATTTGAAAAATTGTCATGCAAAACCAGGGTTATTGAAATTACGCTTTTTTAAGGATATTTGAATGGATATGGCCAATTCATTCAAATATGCCAAAGGTGGAAAGACTTTTTCAAAAACAAGACTCATTTTGAAATATCTTGAAATATTGACAATATTAAAATATATGATTTGTTAACAGTTTAATAAATTACTTGTAAAAAAAAACTAACAGTTAACCATCGAAAATTGAAATTTACATTATAGGAATTTAAAATCTTTTAAAAACATTACATCAGGTTTTAGGAAATTATGGAATTATTATAAAAACTTCTGAAATATTAAAAATAAATAAATTTATACATTTATAAATAACATCGAAATGAAAAACGAAAAATACAAAACAGGAAAATAGCAAAGAAAATATTAAGTGTAAGGAAATATTCTTGAATTAAAATAAATTGAGTAGCAAATTTCAATGATTAACAAACAATATATACCTAATCAGTAAACATAAACTGTTAACAAATTTTATTAAAAATGTATAAGAGAAATAACATTTACTGTCTTCTAGAATTAAACCCAGTAAAGTTATTTCACTCTTACCTGATCACATATAAAGTGACATGTATGTAAAATGGCAGCCAGCATCCCCGTAAGATAAATAGTATGAACACCCCTTGTTACTATCAGTAAACTATCTCCTGAGTTACTATATAGCATTTGAAGTCCGCGAAATGTAGTAAATAATACCCCTGCGAAACATGTTAGGGTCAAATGAACAAGAGGGCCTGTAAAAACTGAATTAAGATCTTCTGTTGCATCTGTTAAATATAGTTGACATCTTGATAGAGTCTGTACAGTGGCCCAGGTGCAAGCATTTTTACTCAAAGTTAAGTTTAAAGCTAAGAATAAATCCGTAACTCGTATACTTGTCGATATGAATAGAAGAACTGATGTCGTTAATATCTGAAACAAATTAATATAAAAGTTGTTATCTTTTAGCCCGTATTGATTGTGACACAAAATATATTTAAGTAAATATTCAACTAGTTATGTTTTGCATTTTAATTGTTATTACTTTATTTTTTTTTTATATTCAAACGTTTTACAAAATTTTCTAAAGAAAACAAATGCATAAATTTTTTTGTCTAGGTACAAAAATATGTATAAATGCGGACTTATTACAAAACAAAATATATTTGTTCTGTAATCATCAAACCAAAATTATAATAATATTTGAAAATAACTAATTTTTATTATACATGAGTGCGAGTGAAACTAGAAAAAAATTTACAAAAAAATTCTATATTCAATGTTGGTAAAATAATAATTGTGTTACAGTAGTATTAAAATTTTAATCGAACTATTATTGGTCTGCTGCATATGTTTGATAAAATATTATTCTTGTACAGTCTCGTCGCAATTTAGTGAAACAATGTTTATTGTAGGTTAATCAACAAGATGTAAATATTATACAGGGTGTTTCAGTACATCAGAAAAGAATTAAATAGCAGATATCATATGACTAAATTATTTGCACTTTGCATGAAATACATATTTTTAGTGCCACTGGTTTCAATATTAATTTTTAAATAGTTAATAATAAGTTTCAGTTTAAATAATTAATATTTATTCATTATTAAAAATCTTACGTAATATGTATATTTAATATTAAGTTTGTACTCATATTAAAATTTAAACTAGTGGCAGTAAAAAGTGTATTTCATTTTTATTGCACCTGCGGTAGACTTTGCTATCTTACATCTGTTAGCAAACATTTTAGTAATTCTCTTTTTTGTTTTAAATTTAAACATTTTCGATTTGGAGACATCTCGACTAGGAAAAAAAATAACGTCGTCTGTGTTTAGATTTACCACAGAAAGGAAATACATGACAGACATGAATACTTAGTCTAAAATATGAACCACGTATTTAGGGAGAGCCCTTAAATAAGTATTACAAATACCATAGTTCACCCGCGATATAATGATAAAATTTGGGAGATCTCTCATTGAGGTAGTTCATCCTTTCGAGTGTTCGCTAAATTGCGACTCTCCTATACTTATAATAAAAAATATTAGTTTATATAGTTTTTTTTTGTTTCTAAAAATGATTTTAATTAAAATTAGTTTTAGGTTATATATTAATAATAAAAATTAGTATGTAAAATATAGTTACGTACAATCGTCTGCAGAAGTAACGCCAGGGGTAAAAGCAGGCTGCCATCCAAAGTTGCAGAACTTGGTATAATCACGCACAAAAGTATTCCTATCACTACTTGACGGTACATTCTTCGTAATAAATTTTTATACGATAACCGTACTTCTATATGCGACAAATAAATTACTACCATCGAAATCTTTTGTAAACATTTGATAAATGCCCGACAATTTAATGTTAAAAACAAAATAAAAATAAAATTAGGTGCTACCGAAGAATAAATTGAAATATATTTGCCCATATTTGATATATCTGATGAATACTCTGCGTCAAAAGTATGTTGAAATAAAAAATATGCTAAAATTATATGCATTGTTGCTAAAACCAAATTGTACGATATCCAGAAATTAGAAATATTATTTTGTTTAGCAATATCTACAATTCCTTTCAAAGGCATCAGCCCACAACAGCGGCTTAAAATTAACATTGGTTTTAAGTACTCTTGAGTCATTTTGAAGTATATCTGTAATCAATGAAAATTAACTTTAAATATAATGTAAATATTAGGATGAAAATTATCTCCGTACCGATGAAATAAAAATTTGAATTAAATGATATGCAATATGTTTCAGATTGGATTTTGAAATAATATAGATGTCATTTATATACTAGGTGTGTATTTGCTTTAAAACATGTCATATTTTAATTACATTGTTTCGTATTTGTTCTTTCATATTTATAATTGTATTTTATATCTATTTTCATGTTTTTAAATCTTTATGTACGTTGTTTAAATATTTTTATTCACTTTAGGCTGAAGGCAAATGATGTTTAAATTGTAAAAAAGTAATAAGCAATTATATCGATAAAATAGTGTTTGGCCAAATACTAAATATGAAAATAAATTTAAACTTTTTACAAAAATATACCTACCATTTTTTATATTAAAATAATTAAATTTTGCAACTAATACCAAATTAAAATTTGCCTTTTATGTATTTTATTATATTTACTATATTTTTAATTCATACATATTTATAGTATAAAATCTTTTTTCTATTTATATAAAAATATTTCTTCCACTCATTCTCCATTAACATCATTGTGAAAATCAGAACTTATTAGATCTGGATTATAGAAGTGCTATTCCAGGGTTATTATACAGTGGCGGATTTAATGCAGAGAACCCGTGCGCCTAACGTAATGAAAAGCCTCGCTCTAAAATTGTAATTTTCTTTACATTATTTCTAATAGTAAATAGCGGACAAATGCAGACATGTGTTCTATTTAATCATATACTCAAATCAAGCATCTAAGAAATAGAAAGAAATCAAATAAACTTTTCGAATTACGGTAGATATTTTGAATGACATTTTATTTCATTGCAGTAAATGAAAGCATTGTGTATAACCAACCTCACATTCCATTTATGAATTTGTTTTACAACCGAATATACTCGTAGAGTTTGTTAAGCATGTATCATTGTGTATGTTTAGGAGTACGATTGCTAAGGCTTTCACCAAATTATCCGCCACTGTTAGTTCTATATTATTGCTATTTGTTTTTTATATGAATATTCGTGTTATATAAATGTGTTTGTAATTTACCATATTGTACGTTTTTTATTGATTATCAGATTGCTAATGCTACCTATAACAAATATCTGTGCGCCTTAGAATAACAAAATATCTGTATGTGCGTTTATGGTTTGTACGTTCCGGTGTTTTGTACATATGATGTGCAAACAGGGCTTTATTATAGTGCATGTTCCAGTTATTCGGTATCGGCTGACTGTTGCATAAATGGAAACATTTCTCGTCACTTCGTTCTTGTGTCACATTTGGCTTCATGCACTTGGACTTTGTTAGGTTATTCATTCAACTTTGTATGTTCTGAACTAATAGCAATAGTTTCTAAATATTTCGATACAGTAATGATAAGTAGTATGTAGGCCATTGTGTGCTTTGAAGATTACTTGTATGTTCCTTAAACTTAAATAAAATAGATGAAGTTTATAAGTGTTTAGGGCCGTATATTATTAATAAAGAAACTACAATTATATTTTAGAAGAAAAAAATTCGAAGGTAATTTTTTAGAAAAATGTTCTCAAAATATAATATTTCAATAAGAATTTTCGGTGCAAATATTTCTAAATCACATTCATGTCGGATCATTTTAAAATGTGTTAGCAGGTATTTATTAAGAAAATCAAAACCTCAAGTACCTTTTGTATCAGTTTATTTAAGAAAATTTTGTATAAATCAGAACAGAAATTCAGGATTGTTTAGATCAAGAGAAGGAATTTTATGAATTCACAAAAACAGAGTGTACAAATTTAACATTTATTTGGTCTTAATTATAATTAGAATTAAAAATATAAACTTTTGGATCGCATCAGCACCAAGTCTTATTAAGTGAGCGATAAGCTAATGAAATAATAACATTTATAATTGTACATGATGTTAGGGAGGTGCATTACTTTGATTTATTACACAAATAGTTAAATACTATCAAATTGAGATCTGAAAATATTACATTTTTATGTCAGGAATACAGAAATTTAGCTGTTGAAAAATGCAGTACATAAATAATAAATTATCAAAACTGGTTTAGTATTTAAAAGTAATAATTATAATAGGGCTAAAATTATTGCAATTTTAAATATACTTACACCATAAAAATATTGTTAATTTATTATTTTTATGGAATCTATTCATCAAAAAACAAATTGAAATTATTTGTAATATTCTAAATGCGTTTCTAAATCAATATAATTTTCTAATTTATCTGTTAAGAATAATTTATGTTCAATAACCAAAATACTATAAACAACTTTAAATAGCTACGGCCCTGATTTATATCTAAGTATCCACTAAATATATACATTTATAAGGGTGTGAAATAAGAATAAAACTAAATATTTGGTTGACTTATGTCACTCTAAATCTCGCTGTAAACATGAGAAATGTGATTAATAGTGTGTATTTCGTGTTCCCCTTATCTTAGCCATACAGTTAAAAATTATGTCAATTTAAATATGAATGTTTGTATTGTATAAATTGTAAACATATAGCAGTGTTTCAAATTTCATATTACAAACAAATTTCACAAACAAGCCAAAAGGGCAAAAAGTAAACAAAAAAAAATATTTTTCTCAAAGAGCCATAACTTCGTTTATTGTCGTTAGATAAGTCAACATGTATATTCAGTCAAATAAAAAGTCTTCGAAAAGTAACTGCGTTTACAGAACACGGCTATATCACAAAAACACCAAAACTTCATAATTAAGACAATCTCACAGAACGCAGCCAAAAAGTCTCCTGTCGTATCCTAGCAACCAATGTTATTTACAGGGTGACGTCATTAAACAAAGTTACGGTCGCTATGGTGATATATTGATGTTTGTTGTTAATTGTGGCGCACACTGTATTGTTATTACCTATAGTCAAATCAGTTTGTTAATATACTGCAAGCATGTAGATTTACGGTTACATACATGTATCTATTTTTAATATTTTTGTTGCTGTTGCATCATGTATTTGAATTACATATTTTAAACAATTTGTATTTTGGAAATATGTCGAGTTTATTTTGCTGTTATTTTCTGATGCATTCATGCATGAAAAATGTTTGAACTATGTGTCGTTAGGATGTGGTGAATTTAAATTTAAACTACGTAGTACTAGGTTTAGAGACCTTAATTTTAAGAACATAATGTGTTGAGCGATATTTTTTCTGACATGTCTAATTGGAATAAAATGAGCCAATGTGTATACCAACATATAATATAAAGTTATATATGTGTTTAATATATTTTAAGTTTACAATTAACAAGAAAAAATGAAATATTTCGATAGCCAACGACAACAAATTATCAGTACTGATTTTATTTTGATATAAAATATGTTTAGATTTAAGTAATTAAGTTGCCAAGATGCTAAGAATTATTATTAAAAACAAATATTAACTCTTTAAATCAATAAGTTACGTTTTTGTTATATTTGAATCTACTTGGACGAAATAGAAAGTATGATAAACATTACAAATACCTTGTGACAGAGTATTTAAAAGTACGTCGAAATACACGAAACCGAAAAACAACGCAATAGTAGGAATTAACAATGTCTGAAATACAAACCATATTTATTTTCTTGCTTTAAACTTCCTGTTTTTAATTTACAAAATGTATTGCTATAAAAGTTTTCGTATTATAATATGAAATTATAGCTTGTATATGTTACTTTTTTATGGAATAAAATAATAGAAACAGACAGAATGTTACTTAGAATATTAGTTATAAGTTATAATTACAATTCCGATAGGTGTAGAGGTATAGGATAATATCTATTTATTTCAACTAATTAAATTTAAGATACCAAATTTAAAAAATAAAATAAAAAGAACTTGGAAAAAATATCGCTTAGCGTTAATACAGTACAAAAACAAAGGATAACATATTAAAATATAAGTTTTCTGATATAACTTAAGACTGCAAAGATCATTAAAATAGTAATTTAACATCATGTACTATAAAGCAGGCAGGCATAATTAATTTAAAATTTTACTATGATGGTATATGAAATAAATTTTAAGTTAAATTTTAATATAATTATATAATCTTCTAATAGTTTATAAATGGTATAACTCTTTTTGAAATTCTGACATTATAAAATAATAATATTTGGGACATAGTTCCGGAAAAAATATGTTAAATATATATTAGGTAATTTACTACAAATGCTTTACTGAGTCAAATTGTTCACAGTTATGGTAAAATAAAATAAAAGTACTATTTAATATTTTTAAGTTAAGTTTGCTATTTTTAGTTTTCTAAGTACTTTAGGAATTTAAGATATAAACATACATATCAAAGAAACAAAAAATAAAATTATTAGTTTTTGTCAGTATTAGTAGATTATTTGAATAATTTACAGTCGGCCATATTTGTCTACCACATTTTAGAAAAAAAAGTGATATAATATAATAGTTTGTTTTGGGCATTATTTGTTAAGTAGTAGATGATTATAAGTAAAGTAATAAACACAGTGTTGAACTATAGTTGTGATGAAAATGAACTGATGATACAAGTATATTTTATTTATACAAAATATAACAGCGTAAAGAAAGGAATTCTAAAATAATAAAGATTCTATTATTTTGTTTATTATATTTTAGTGCGGTATATAGTAGGTATTAATTAATTTAATCAATAAACAGGGAACTTGCAAATTAGAATCTATCGATTATACTGAAGAAGAGGTTATTTATGCGTACCATGTTAGTAATTTCTAAATTCAAGTAATTTGCTATGGAAACAAATCATTATCAGGGTTTATTAACTTCCACAGAAAAAGTTCTCGAAACTTCAATAACAACGTAAAAATGACAAGTTATTCCAAAAACGTCAACTATCAATGAAATCTGTCTAAAATAAATACTGAAAATGACTTACACGTTGTGATGTACCTATTGAAAGTTTCATTTTGAAAGATTCATTTTTAAAATTTCAATGTTTAAATTTAATATCCAACCTATACTTTACCGCGCTGTGCTAGAATCAGATTTTCACTGGAGTGAGGAGCAATCCAATGCAAGATTTATAGTATATTTTCATGTTTAAACTTGTCCATTAATAAATTTAATATGTTGAATTTTGTAGGAATATATGTTTGTGTCAGTTTATAAAAACGTAATCACGGTGAATTTGATAGAAAATGAAATATTTTCAAAATTTGTTTTATATCAACAAATTTTTAATTTACTAATTTTAGTTTCATTGATATTTTCTATGAAAATTTAATTGAAGGTTTAAATGACATTTTTTACTGAAACTTTCAGTAAAATATACAATGAAACTTGAAATAAAAATTAGTTTCTGCAATTTGCACATCACTACGTATAACGTTATATTTATAGGCGTACATAAAATAACTGACAGAGTAAATAGAAAACTTTTCCAAGTTCCCTCTATTTCATATACCATCAATATTGTAAAATAATACATGACTATATAGATATGTATAAAAATAATATGTTTCTTGCCTAAAAGACTACGAACTCATTGTAAATATAAGAACATTCTAGCGTCCAAAATATATTATTAGTAATTAAAAGAATAGTGTGCAGTGCAAGTAGCTCACACCATATGTAAAATTATTCATTTTTATTGACTTTGTTGATTTTTAAAAGATTGGGCATGTTTTATTTAATAATTAAAATTTTTAATGAATTTTCAAGATAAAAGTTTTATTTATGAATTTACAAATATGAGGTAAAGACTAAAATTTTAATGGAAAGAAAAATTAATGAAGGGCTACCCTATAAATAATATACAGTGCCGGATTTAAGAGCTATTCGTAAAACTACTGAAACCAAGAAATTTGTTCTTATTCGGTGCATAATTAACAAATATTCCTAATAGAGAAAATTTAAATAAAATTTACGCAACCTAATTTAGGCAGTTTATAAAAACAAAATGATTGATTGCGGAACCTATAATCGTTGAACACTTTCATATATTTCCTAGGGATTTAACATTATTCAAGCTTATTTTCAATCACGCTTTATTTTAAAAGTAGTTTTTATCTTGTAACCAAAGTATTACAAAATTTTAATAAATACTTATAAAATAGATTATGTGTTCTAAAGAAAATAAAACAAAATGTTTAATGAAAATTTCAATCGTAAAAGAAATATATAGAAGAAACACTAATTATAAAATATCACAATCACAGGTGCAAATATAAATTATTTTATCATAACATGCCTTAGTATTTTAGTTATAGAATAACTTATATTACATTATTATTAAGTTACAATGCAGCCTGTAACAAAATTTTCAATTAGTTATTTCGTACTTTCTTTAGGGATAATTTTGTCATCTTTAGATTTTAGTTTTAAAAGCTGAATATAACCCCATATGCGTTAAGGTTCTAATTTAAATATAATTTCTATCATTCAAAGTACAAACAATCGCAAGTACAAAGTTTAACCCTGAATCCGGCACTGGCCTCCAGCAAGACAAACGCTTTAGGTGGATGGCATAACACATAATGTGCTTACGCCGCCATGTCACTTCGGTCGCACAATGAGACGAAACGCACAGAATGAGCGCACAAAATAAATAAAACTCAAATTTGTATTTTCCACAAGAGATTTCGAGTCATGAGCAAATCATGAATGAAATACAATGGGCATTCCACTTCTTGCTCTACATTTTTATACTTTAAAATAAGTTTGTAGTTTATAAAAAGTACCCAAGTTATTCCAGTCAAGTCAAGTACCTATGACATTCAAGTACTTTAATTTTAACATTAATAAGATCTTCCATATAAATTATAAGATTAGCTAAGTATTAAATTTCAACTATTAAATCTTAAAATTTATTGTTATTATCTATCGTGTACTAAATCAGATCACAAATCTTTTATGAATAGATCGTTTCATACGAAATTACAGATTTTGTTTTAAGATCAATCATTAATCATAATTTGAAATATTTATGAATTTACTTATCACAATAAGCTGATCTAGGTCAGGCACAATGAGACGTTGAAAATGAATGAACATTGAAGTTAAATATATTTGTCCATTAAGTTTAAGAACACTATACAATCCTATTAAAATAAAATTCATTTATTTAGATCATTTTGATGAAATCAATTTATATAAATATTCAAAAGCCAAAAGTAGGTACCTATCTACAAAAAATATATTCATTTGTTTCTGTTTAATATTTTGTAAAATACTATCCTAAAACTTGCGTTTCAATAGGTGTATGATATCTGTGTAAATAAATAAATGTAATTAAAATACTATATTTTAGAAATTAAGTATGTTTTAAGATATACGTAAATTAAAATTCAAATAAAATTGCACAGCGAAATAACTTTATTATGAAAACAAAAATTTTTATAAAATAAGCTGTTGTTTCAAATGCTTATATCATAAAATTATACATATAAAATATTTCTATTCAAACATTATATAATGTTAATGTTACCTGTTCATTATTTAAATTATGAGAGAACCACTTTAAATTTAGGTCCATTTTTCTATTCCTCAATAATGTCAAAGGGTCCAATAATTTCTTATTTATGGGTTTGTAGCGGACAATACTAATTAATAACAATATTTTATTATCTATTTGTGACTTATTGATAGTAATTATATATTACGTAGGTTTATAAGGGTCGGTGTTAAACATTATTAAATCATTTTTATTTAATTTACAATGGAGTTGTAACCTTTGAAAAAATGTTTATTAGGGTGTTATATAAATCAAATTCAACTTTAATTGAAAATTATACAGGGAAGAACATAAACAAGAGAATGTATTGGACATTACAAAAAAAACTACCTAAATTAAAGATTTCTTATTAATTATTATCAGGTTTAATAAATGTGCAATTCATGTTTCTTTATAAATTTATTATTAGATTTGACGGAAATTCATAATTATTTTATTTTCAGCTATTAAAAAAAAATTAAAGCAAAAACGTTCATATTATTTTCTGGACAGTCGGTGGTATATTTGTATGTATTATAAACGAAATATCATACAAAAAAAAATAAATTAATAGTTTTCGTGCATATTAGCTGTACATTTATTATTATTAGTTTTGAATTTTTAGTAATTCTATGGTAATTATAAATGCGAAATTACTGAAAATTTTATAAAAGATGACGCTGATAAAACAGGATGAATAAGGAGGGATTCTAGCCCATGTATACATAAAATCTGTAAAATAGAAAATATTAATTAAAATATTGACAGAATAGGATAGCAGCAAATTGCTTACATTTAAACCAATGAAATAAATAAAAATGGAAGCGAAATGAAGGTGTTTATATAACTGTATTCAGGTTAAAAACCAATCTACGAACACAATAATGTCTATATTGATATTATTTCCAGTACATATACAAGATTAAGAAAGAATTAATACAAAAGTGAATCATAAAATAAAACGTATAATGTTTAAAAACAAAAATTAATGAAACTCTGCGATTACATCATACAGATGATGATCGTTTTCGGTTTAGAATACTAGTAGTAACATTTCTGGTAAGGTGTATCTTAAATGCGCTTTTAAACGACATTGAATCTGGATATTTTTTATGTCATTAAATATTGACTTATATATCTGTATAAAAATAAAGATATGCAATGTAATAAGGACTTAAAACTTCGTCCTTTAAAGAGACATGACATTGTTCTCAGTACATATAATTTTATTGTTCCTTGCGTTCCTAAGTGGTTAAATCTTTGTCAAAATAAACGACCTTGTCTAAATAAATAGCATTTATGAAAATCTTAATGTTTTAGTTTAGCATATATATGTAGAGTAACAAAGACAAGCAATTTAATATAAATGTTCTATTCTAGATTAGGTATCTGACTTTTAGTTACGAATATATAGAGTAAAAACACATCGACTTTGTTATTATTAGGTATAATTTTATTAAGATAAGTAAGGTGTACTAACTTAATTAAATACAAGACCCACTTTATGCTTATAATAAAGTTAGATATATTGTGATTGCAATTGAATCATATTTATAATTCATACAAAACTTTTTATGGAAATATCTTCTGAATATGAATAGTATGGTATTTTATAAATATTTATTATTATTATATTTGCAATAAGTATCTACTATATGTTTCTATAAAAATATTTTGACCAACAAATTATCCTCCATATATGAGTACAATAGTACTATACCCATTTTAATATTTCAAACAATGTAAGGAATTTTCATTAAAATGCGTAACTTATTATTTAGTACATGCGTACCACTGAATATTATCTATTTAAAGATAAATGTAAAATGTATTAACTTGTTATGGAGAAATCAAACAATATACCATATATGTAAAGTAACATAAAAATACAATAGTAATTCTGCATTAGTAGGCATTGCTGTAATACTACGACAAACAGAGTAACAAGTCTTAAATGTGAAAGTACTTTATTGAAGTAAATGTGTTATAAAATAAAATTGTTAATTATGCGTTATACATTTAGACAATTATTGTATTGGATATTATTATTGAATATATCATGGTAATTACTAGCGATGGATTACCGGATTCCAGAATTCCGGCTTCTTTATAGACCGAATCGCCGGAATTTTCATTAAATTTTTTGATTAAAATGTACGTACTTAAATAATAATAGACGACAGCAACATACTTTGCAATTAGAGAAGTAAAAGTTATCCAAATTACATGTTTCACTATTGTTTAATTAAATTATCCACGAGTATGTATTTAATTTAAATGTCATAATATTTATAATTATATATTTGTTAAATATATGCTTGCTGCATAAAAATTCTTACTCATAAAATACTGTATTTTAAATAATAACTTTATTAATATATTTGTTAAAATGAAACCGGAATTCCGATTGGATTTGCGTCCCAGCACAAATAATTACTCATATATCATTAATATTTTAATTATTTACGTATAATTAATATACAGTACTGAAGTCATATAAATAGATTTTTAATTTTTAATATAAGTTTATATTAACTTTCTTACTTTAAGTTTCAATAAAAAGACAAAATGTATGTTCGTTTACTTCTATTGAAACTATTATTTAAATCATAGGCGTGCGCAGAAAATTTTATTTAATTAATTATCGTTTATACGAACTCTAAACTTATACAATATTCAAAAAAAAATATAATTGAAACTATACCTTGTTACCCTTGTTTAATATCAGCAAGTATAATTCATATTTTATTTTTGTAAATTGTAGTATTAATTGATTAAAATGGATCTTAGTTTTAAAATCTGAAACAATAAACATAAACTTAGGTCCTGTTTCCCGCAAGGCAGAAATATCTCAATAATTAATTAAAAATTATTGACTTTTAAATGGCGACGTTAAACTACATAGATGAATTCACAAATTTTGAAATCCGTTTAGAATGTAAAGTATGAAAATATTTCTGATGTTAACATTATATATGTCCCACGTCGAATTTGTGATTGTTCTTTGTACTTATCTCAATGTAAATATACATAAATAGTAAAACGACTGCTGGATTTTAAGTTTTCATTTGCATACTTATTTGTTATTAATCTTATAGGAAACAGAATTTTGAATATGAGTGATAAAACTGAAATGATACAGATGCACCGCCATGATCAATAAGTAGATGGGTGGACTGGCCATTTGTGCCTATGAACCATAAAATTTAAAATGCAAACAACCATAAATAAAACTCGAAAAGAGTTATTATATTCTACAATATTATTGTGTATCCAGAAAATAAAACTATATTATTAGAAAGTATATTTTCTATAGTCCACGTGCTTATTGATAACTGATAAATGATATTGACGATATATG
Source organism: Pterostichus niger (assembly GCA_947425015.1). Classification (NCBI taxonomy): domain Eukaryota; kingdom Metazoa; phylum Arthropoda; class Insecta; order Coleoptera; family Carabidae; genus Pterostichus; species Pterostichus niger. The sequence continues at coordinate 13,823,470 of OX380337.1, forward strand.
AATGTTACAACTACAACCCTGTTTAAAATACCTTAAAATCCGGTTACTCTTTTCTACTTATAATAAATGATTATGTATTATTTTATTATTTTACTTTACGGAAGTTATTAATTTGATTTAGAGTTAATGAAAGTTACTATAATAATATTCAATTAGATTAAATTAATAGCTATCTATTGCAAAATAATGCGAACAAATATTGATAGTTCACACCTGAATATGTGTATAGGTATGTGGAGCGCACTATGACTGAGAATGTAATCTCTTTCTTCCATTGTTTAAAGTTATATAAAAATATCAAGAAGCTATATATATATATATATATATATATATATATATATATATTTATTTATTTATATTTATTTATTTGTATGTTTGCAAGAAATAATTAAAAACTGACAATTAATAAAGGTAGGAAAGGGTGATGTCGAGCCATGACACACTTACCTTGCGCACGCCTATGCGTTGACTACAGAATACAGCTTAACTTGGTTATAACTTCCAGAAAAGAATTCAATGGTGTGAGTAACAGACAGTGTCTTAAAAATATATTTTAAAACAAAATAAAAATCTGAAACTAGGAATATATAATTTTCTTTAATTCTTTTGTGTACACGAACATAATTGAGTAACAATAAACTAGATCTTTTTAAAAGTTTGTCGTAAGAAGCAAAGCGGAAAAAATAATGTGCCTTATTATGACTTACATGAGGAAATAATAAAAATGTAACGTATGTTGTTATAACCAAATTTGGCTGTACTGTTTTTCTAACATTTCAATGTCTAAAATTTACCATATTTTAATATTTTTTAAATAAAATAAATTTAGTAGTAACCGATAATCAACATGGCTGTAACGTAAAAATGCTTTACGCTGAAAATTTAATACAGGTAGTAAAAAAATATTACTCTTTAAAAATTTCATTTAATATAGCATTTTTTGTATGAATACTTTATTAAGTACCTATAATATTATATTGCAGTAAATAATCTTTCAAATGTACGAGATATTCTGTGTTGTGAAAATCATCAAGATGTAATTAATATTTTAGAATGTATAAAAATGATAGTGCTGTGCTTAAAATAGAATAATTGTAAGAAGTAATTAACGTTTAGTTTTAATGAATAATTAGTGTTTTCTAATTTCGAAAATTCTCTTTAGAAAATTACTAAACTTAAAGTGTTAAAGTTAAAATTTAACATTTGTGTTTTTGAGCAATTTGTGTTCTCCATAACAATCATAATTTCTTTGTGTAAGGTGTAAATAATTTTAATTTAGTGTTTTGTGATCATGTTTCCATTTATCAACTAATATTTGATTTCGGGGACTAGAACCGATAAAAATTGGGGTTCGGTTACAGTTAACAGTTTTTATATCTGTGAAATTTTAGTTTCGTTTATCGGTTAAACCCGTTTTAGATGGTGCAATTTTTCATGCAAGTTCTGTTGCGCAAAAATGTTGCAAGAAAATTGCTTCGTGTAAAACAAAAATTGCGGCAATAATTATTGCCTGACGAACTTGCAAGATGCTGCAAGAAAATTACATGTTCTAATTTTCTTGCGGCAACGTGCAATTTTTTAGTGACTTTAAGTGTTGCCAACTGTTCATCAAATACACCACAGATTATCTGAGCGTGATTTAACCGATGTTTTGTGCTCTTAATTAAAAATAAATACTTTTATAGATATTTAATTTTGAAACATCAATAAATTAAACTGAACATCAATGTGACGATATTTTTTGATAATTAGTTCAATTTTATTTTTTTAGTTTCACTTCACGGTGGTAGAAACGTAAAATAAAAGCAACACAACATTTTTAATAACATTGTGGGAATAACATCCTTTATTATATCACAGTTGTATGTTGGTACAGAATTAAAAGTACCTAGATGTGTTGCTGCAACTAGTTGCACCATGTAATACAGTTTAAAAAAAATGCATCAATTTTCTTGCCGCTATATTTATTGCCCAATTGCGCAACAAAACTTGCATAAAAAATTACACCAACTAACGGGCTTGACAGTTTTTTTGAAAATATTATATAGGTTTCGGTTTCAGTTTTTTAAAAGTATATATATATATATCGGTTTCGTTACGTTTCGATTACGGTTTTTTATATTTTCGGTTCAAAGTAAACACATTTTTTCAAATTTTAAAATAAATGTAATTTGTATATATGTAAAAATAATTCCCAAAATATAACGCGCACTGTACAATTACAATATATTTTTAAAGTATCTTATTGGCAGAATTTCTAAAATTATTTGTGATTCTGTTTTTTGAAATATTCAGAAATAATTTCGACGTACGCCATAATGTCAATTTTATTTTCACACTACCATTCATATTAAGTGTTTCCAGCCTTATTGCGACAGTAAAGATTGCAACTTTATAAAAATATAAAAACTAATAATTTTTTCGTGTGTTTACTATTTTTGGTTGAGTACCTACGTTACTTATACCGGTTTAAATTTACTTTTTTAGAACCGAAATAATATTGCTTCGGTTACATCAATTAAATTTTAGTTTCGGTTTCGGATTTCATATTCTATAACAAAAAAATATCGGTTTCGATTTTCGCTTACGGTTTCATAAAAAGGTGAATATCGGTGCGGTCTTTGGTTACGGTTCGGATCCCTATTTGGTTTGTGTTTTATTATGTAATTTATAAATTTCTGTACAAGTTCGTGTTATTTGTGTAAATTTGATGTGTCTTGTGAATTTTGAATACTTTTCGTCTATGTCTACTACCTAATCAACACAATAAATTACTAAGGTACTAATTAATACATACAAGAAATATACTCTTAATATCTTTCTAAAACTAGCTGAGGACCTGATCGCTAGTATCTAAAAAATTAAATCATCGTTTTTAATTAAATTGTAGCAATGTAAATTATGTACTGAAAAACGAGATATAGATATATATATATATATATATATATATATATATATATATATATATATATATATATATATATATATATATGTAAATATAAATTAAAATTTAAAAAATGCGATATTTTAAACAGAGTTAATTTAGGGAAATTTGTATATAATATTATTTATTTATTTATAAATTAAAAAATGCCACTATAAACCGATTTTGATAATTGCAATATCTTGGAGATAAATTAACCAAATGTTAAAATTCTAATTTGATGTTACATATAACTAGTTACGTATAAAACATTTATATTTAAAAATAAATCATATATGAAATATGTACTCATGATTTAAACATAAGATATTCATTTCTATTAATAAAGTAGAATAGTACCTATATTAAAAAACTAGTATTACAATGACACTAATTGTAATAATCATACTTTGCGTAACTCATCTGCGGGTCATATACGCAATCAGTATTCATATTACAATTGGTCATTGTAATAAGTGTCTTTCATAATATTTTTCCTGTAACGCATAGATTTATTTTTAATTTAAAAATTATTAAAAAAAAGAAATAAAAATTTTTAAAGTTGGTAACTCAGACACATGAAAAACATTTGAATTAAAATTATTTTGACATTTATAAGTTAGGTTAGAGTTTTATAATATTATCATTATCATTCTAAAAATAAATATCTTTATATTCAAGTAAAAAGAAGAGTATTTTAATCTTTAATGTTCTTATCTTATTATTAAAAAAATTCTAATAATACATATATGAGCAATGACAGCTAAAATAATGTGTCTGTTCGCCAGTACGACAACTTCACAAATTAAAAAGTTCCTAAAAATAGTCGTTTTTGACAAAAACAGTGTCATAAAATTGACTTTGTATATGCGTTATAGGAAAAATAATTTCCAAAATATTTTCTTCGTATTTAGTAGTAAGCTGTGTAAAATGATATTTTAATATTTTTATTTTTTAAACAACAATCTTGTTGGTAAAGGTTGTCATAGAAAATGCGTATGTATGTAGTGGGTGGATGTGGGTGGTCATACATACGCATTTTCTTTTTTTTTTCATGTTTTTAAGTACAAATACGGTATTTAATAAAAATGCATTCAAACCTATTTATTTTCATTATACTAATTTTTAAATTAAATCAGGAAGAAATATTTGATGCGTATATAAACATTATAAATGTATATTAAAAAAATAACATCAATTTGTGACGCAAATTGCTGTGAATATATTTCCCATTCGTTTAAATAACAATGTGATATTGTTAAACAACTTTAGGTTTATAATTATTATTAAATATATTAATTATGAAAAAATTCTATGAATATATTAGTTCACAAATTTACAACTTGGATAATTATAAAAAATCAAGTAAGTTACTACTGATGTAGTAATTAAAATAGATCAAACAAGTATTGAGTGATATCAATTATAAAACAAATTGTAACATTACAAAAAAAAGTATGAAACTACCGAAAATATTGTCATTGCAAGTAAAACAAGTCGGCAAATTATTTATATTTTATTATTTCCGTTGGATATGATTTTTTATTGTACAGTAAGTACCTACAGTTAGATTAATAAGTTTGGTTGAACAAATAATTTTGTCGTTGTCTACAAATAAAACGAGCCTAATTAAAAATATTATATGGTTGGAAATGCAGTGACAAATATACAAAATGATGTTACAATATAATCTAATAGAAAATACAAAAAAAAATGTAAAATAAGAAACAATATTAATAATAATTAAAAAAAAAACAATGGGGCATTGTATGAAAGTGGGAGGTGAGGGAGGTCATACAATGCCCATTATTATTTGTCATAGTTATTATACAAAGCACGCTATACATATGACAAAACAAGAAAAGTTTGAATATTAGAATATTAAAATACTCGTAAATATGAGTTATAGGTTACGTATTTCGTAATATATAATATATGATGTAGTTATAAGTGGTATAATTTGTCTCATGGAAAATAATGTCAAAAAGCAACTCATATTAATACAAGAGCACGTATTTGATTGTAATGAAGCGTCATGACCTAAGGTTTATTGTACCCATGTAGAATTATAAATGATAGGAAAGACGTTAAATATTGTCTAAATAAAATACAAGAATAAACTATATTTAGGTACGTGTAAAAAAAGAAAAACAAAACATATGCATTTAAAAAAATAAAAAATGTTCCGATAAGTCAAACGTCGTTCCTATTAAAAACATTGATACAATGTTTAAATTTATATTAAAAAACAAGCTGTGTATTTTACGTGTCCGTATCAGTGTTATACCTGTACGAAATAAAATATGATATCCAACAAATATTTACAAACAAGTGAAATACCTACAAGGCATAATGTATTTTGCCATTTAACATTGTGAACTATGTCTACCTAATACTTACGTTAAGAGTTAGGTGTATATATAAAGTTGTAAAGAAAGGATGTGATGTTCAAACTGCACCTTATCCCTAAATTAAGGGCGAACTTCGTTTCTTATTTCTGTCACAACAAGATGTTGTCTTCATGGTGTACACCACTCGATGGGGTTCGTATTCTACTGAATATTTTTGTTTGGTGTCGTAAAATGACCTATATCCATTGATTGGCTGATAATTTCTTTTAAAACTTGTTTTGATGAATCATTGGCAAAAGATTGTTTAATTGTAATATGTTCGTTTTCGTTCGTTAGAAGTTTTGCTAGTTCTTCTAGCTCTTGACAATATTCCTTGCTGTGTAGATGTCCCCTAACGCATTTTTATCGTCTATTGCACGAACATTTGAGTCCATGGGTCGATATGAAGATTCTGACCTCCACAAAATCGTCTTGGCTGATGTACCAGTCACCTTGCTTGAACAAAAGGCACAAGAAAACATGCGTCAACTTCAAATACAAGTTAAACAAGGTATGTTGTGTTTTCGTGAAGTTAGCTTCAGAAAAATAATGGAGGGCTACAAAATATTTGATTTTGAAAATTAAAAAGATTTATTTAAAGATATGAAATTTATTATGAATTGCTTATTTTTTGCGAGACAAACAATTTCAGGTGTCAATAAATAAATAAATTGAGACTAATTTTAATTTTCAGTTATCAACTATTTTAGAGAAGAATTATCTCAACTTTTACTTAATCCTACCTTATGCCTATGGCACACTGGTCGATGAGCATCGATGAACTCCTCGATGAAACAACATAACGCACTCTTCATTGACAAACAGTGAAAGGTTCTAAAGTTGAGAAGGAAAAACTACATTTCAAAAATATGCTAACGTGAGGTGAGACACAAAAGATACGAGTGAAATGAGATACGTTCGTTTCATCGATGAGCTCTTCGATGGAAATAGAGGAGCCTCTAATTTTCGTCGATGACGGGTGCGTTCTGTTGTTTCATCGAGGAGTTCATCGATGCTCATCGATGCTCATCGACGCTCATCGACCAGTGTGCCATCGGCATTAGTCAGTTGTGTTCATGTAGAGATGGAATTTGTCTACAAATTAGTTTTAGTTTTTCTCAGACCAAAATTTTATTTTCTTCATTCCAATTTGATTACTTGAAAGCAAGACAACTCTAGTAATTTATAATTAGACAAAATCTCTTTATCTTCAGATGTTACCTAGCAATCTCGTTTCTGTAATTAAAAATTTGTAACAATAAAATAACTTGTGGCATTAACTCCGATAACAAATTTTCATGTAAAGAGTTCTATTTTCAAAAGATTTAGTTTTTGTTTTTTTACTGATGAACTTTGATTAGATAATCTTTTAACATGTTACATACTTTTATACGATGTTTCATATTGTAATGCGTAGAGTAATTTTTATCTAGTTAAAATTTGTAAAGAAACGTATATTTGAAGAGTCTAATCTTTACAATAATGTACCATAGATATGGTGTACAAAAAAGATAATAAGATATCGAATTAGATTTGATCACGTGACTAGAACACACGTGTAATACATAATAAATTTCATATATTTAAATGTTTAACCTTGCTTTCATATTAATAATATTTGTTAGATGGAGCAGATATAAATATCTCCATTCAAGAGTTGATGTTATTGGAAGCTTTGGCCTGGTTCAAAGCTTGGATGAAATGGGTAGATGCACCCGAATGCGATGAATGCGACGGCGAAACCAAATTCTCACACTCCAGTCGCGATATTAGTTTACTTCAAAGTACAGGGGCGGACCGCATTGAAATATTCCGATGTGAGTGCGGATATATGACGCAGTTAGAGCGGCATTCAGACCCTGGTAGAGCGTGGGCCTGTCGTCGTGGTAGATGCGGTGAGTTTGCTGCTGCCTTCACACTCTTGTGTCGTGCACTAAAATGGGAAGCGCGGTTAATTAGTGATAGCACTGACCACGCGTGGACTGAAGTTTATTCCATAGCGCAAAATCGTTGGCTTCATTGTGACCCGTGCGAAAATATATGTGACCAACCCTTAATTTATGAAACAGGCTGGGGAAAACGTTTGGCATATATTATTGCGTATTCGCATGACGATCTGCAAGATGTGACGTGGAGATATTCCGCCAATCATAGCGCTGTACGCAACAATAGAACTGCTTGTTCCGAAATGGATCTACTTGCTTTACTTGTGAACTTGAGGGAATTGAAACAAAGCAGATTCACGTTTGCACGTAGGAAATATCTCGTTCAAAGAACTGTGATGGAGCTGGTGGAATTCATGGCAGAAAAGTATGTTTAATTTCACATCGCTTGAAAAACGCTCGAAAAATCATTTATTGTTGCTATTTGCAACAATTCAATCATTGTCTCTCTCGATTATTGCTTTTACTAAAAATAGTATGTATTTAGAAATAATAAATAGACAAATAGTATATGAAAAGGCTTCCTTTGTAAGAAGGAAATTATGTTTTACTAAACGATTACATTAGTAATCACGTTTTAAAATTATTACAACCACATAATTTATTATTATTGCGTTGTTTGTTGATTAAACCAGTTTTATTGAAATTTTAGTAGCACCATAACTAATTAGTAACTAGCCATAGTAATCTCCTAGTAGATCGCTTTTCAAGTGACTGTATTCATTACAAACTTAGGGCTGTGTAAATAAAATAATGCGTTGCAGAACAATATCGGAAGCGGATAAACAAGGACGTACTTCCGGCTCGTTATCATGGCGATTACAAAGGGGTGAAACTAAAATTGAGGAACACAAAACTTGGGTTGCAACCCCTGATGATATAACAGCCAAATGTATGACTATAAGGTATTCACCTATACATGATCGATATGAACGTGTATCTCAAGCAAGGGTCGTTGAAACTCTAGACAAATGGGAAAATGGCGTGTTAGACGCTGAAGGCGTCTTTAGGAAGGAAGAGAAAGACTGGAAAATGGTTTACTTGTGTAGAGAAGGTTAGGAGACGAGTGAGTTTGTTAGGACCTATACTGACTTATTCTTATGTACCTATGTATAGAATCTTCAGCTGAAGGCAAAATTCAATGGAGATTTTCTGTGGGCCATGGAAGACAAATAGATAGAGTTTCTATCCGACTGGATAGCAAAACGTTTGAGAATGGAGAAATTCTGTTGACTGTCACTGGCAACGATAAAATGGTTGATTTTACAAGTAGGTTATTACTCAAATTCATTTGGTACAACTTTAGTTTAAGTTTTAGCATACAAGTCATTTAGAGATCATGGTTGCACTAAGGCGCTAAGCGATTATTTCGCAAGTTTAGTTACATACGAGTAGAATTTTTAACGTCACTAGTATGTATTTGAAGCCAATTTTTGTTTCTAAATGTAAAGTACAGTTTTAATTAGATGAACTATTATAGGTTGGGGTGCATTGGAAACTGTAGAACTGAGTGGGGCGGATGCTATCACAGTGGCGGCTCGTCTTACTGGGGGCAAGGGCGATTGCGCCTGGCAACATACTCAGCTCTTCCGGCAACCCTTGTCGGACGCCACTGACTTTCCTTTCATTGTTACTGTCACATTTCATTAAACTATTAACAAGTGCACATTTTTATGTTATTCATAAATTATTCATTTTTATTTATGATAGAAATATTACTATTGATATTGGCGAAAAACTACTGTTTAATACATAAAAGTGAGCACTGAGTATATCTATTACATGTATTTTTAAGGTTTCGATTAATAAAAAAATATTAAGTGTATAATTTAAAATAACTATTATTTTATTACTAAATCCTTTAAATAAAAATTTAATCTTAATATTTAAAGTTTGATAATATTCAGATTAAAACAAAAAAAGGTTTACTTGAATTTTTGAATCAAACAACGGTAATTTAAGCACTTGAAGTGAGATGGGGCAGATACATTCTATATTATATATACAGACAACGTGTTCAAAAAGCTCCGTGACTGTGAAATATCTCGAGAAACACACATCGAATAAAAAAACAAAAAAAAAGTGTTTCGTATTTTTCAAAAAACCTATATTATGTCACCAAGCACGATCCCCCACTGCTTCCCCCTGGGTGTGGGGCGGGAGTCCACTTTGAATTTACATAACATATATTCATTTATAATAAAGAAATACATATGATCACATATATATAGTTTATTTGTGGTAGATAGGTATATCAGACCTACAATATTAAAGTTTCTATATAACTATAGTTTCGGTCGTACTTAATTTTAGAATAAACTATAAAAACAAAATTAAAAACTGCGTCTAGATCTAGATCAAATATGTGTTTCATTGATGAAATAGATGTTAAGGAAAAGTTACAGTTTGAGACTATTTATAGATTGCCAATAATTTGACGGACCTATCAACACAAAATTATATTTGTTGGTTTTATTTCTAAGTATTTTATGATTGAAACGTATTTGAACAAAAAATTCAGGCTCTTACATGCAGATTTTAATTTTAAACTATTTTGTATGTTTTGTTCAAAAAATAATTGGGCAGAAATTACTAGAATATGAAAATTTTACGGTTCTATGTTTTATCGTTGCTATCAATTCTAGGTAGCACAAATAAAGTAGAAATCCGGTATAATTGTTACTATAAATATTGAACTAAATTGTGTTTTTCTCGCTTTAAATTTAGCGCAATTATCAATAAAAGATTCATAGTCTAATGGCTGAACTACATCATTCTCTGTGGTTGATAGATGAGATAGATATAACCAGTTAACAAATTTCGTTCATTTTTTTTAACTCGCTCCATAATCAAAAATGGGAAAGAAGGAGGGTGTGCAAAATTAAAACGTTACAGTATTATATTTGTGGTCCCTGAGATTATGGACTCACAAACGTGCGTTTCTTATATCTGTGCGATAATCCGCCATTGAATCACACTTGCGCTTTTATTCAATGGTAAATGTTTAAGTCGAGCTTTTCTTTAAATATGTTACTATGAAGTATAGTTACATAAGATTAATTTTAGAATGATGCTTCTCTTTAATTAATTTAGTATGAAATATAGGAACACAAGATTGCGATTTTTCACACATTTTGGAAATGCAAGAAACAAGAATATTTAAATTAAAATTTCAACTCAAATTCTGTTCTTAAATAAAACATTAAAACCAGTTATTATTGATGACAGCTATTATATTCTGTAGAAAAATAATAGGTATGTATTTTTGTGTTTACTATTATTGAACTAAACGTTTAAACTAAATAACTAAAACATTAGACTACTAAGTTTTAATTTTAGTTATAGAGAATGCGTCCAGTAACTAATTCTGGTAGTTTCTAGAAATCTGCTGACATTTTTCTAAATTGTAAATATTATGCTACTATTAGAAATGTGCCTCTAAAACATGAAACTGTTAAACATATATATTTTTTGTAATTGACTAATGATCTGATTAATATTTTTAAATTCCTACCTTTTGTTATTATTACTTCAAATTAGTTTTTAGTATAGAATAAAATAGAAAAAATTATTGTCCTTGCGACAAAATTGAATCCGTTTATATAATAATAATACTACGGTGTTTGACAAACATACTTCATTGTGAAAGACAAAACCTAAAATTCCGCTTTAAAATTATAATTTTGATACTTATTTCTGATAATAAATGCAGAAATGCAATCTATTTAATCAAATACATAAACTGATTGCAAGACTTTTATGTTTATAAAATAATATAATAAGTACATCAGTAATTTGGGTTATATAAACATTATCTCTTGAAAACAAAAATATTGAATTATTAACTGATACAAAATGCAATCATTTTCAAATAAATGACGTTATTTAAAACGGTCACATTTCACAAAGTCACCTCCAAGCGACTAAAATCTGTACTATTTATGATTTTGAATGAAATAAACTCATCCTATTGGCTGCTTGAACATGTGCTTAACTACTGAACTAAAAGTAGAGAACAATGATTCCATGTGATAGTATGTTAATAACTTGGATGCTACAATTTTTCTAGACCTGTTTCGCAATTTCAATATGAGTTTAGGATTGTTGATGTTGTTGAGGGTGTTTTCAACGATTGCTAATTTAGATTCCATGCTGAGTACTAGAATATTCTTGTGCAAGCTTCAGTTTGTTGGGCATGCATCATTGTGTGTGTTGAGAAGTTCGAATGTTAAGACTCACAAAGTTACCAGGCACTGTCCATTTTTTGTGCGTCTTATAATAACAAAAGTCTGTATGTACTTATTGTTCGCACGTTTCGGTTTGTTATGTATATATGATGTGCAAAATAGGGCTTTATTATAGTGCATGTTCCAGTTATTCGGGTATCAGCTGACTGTTGCATAAATGTAAACATTTCTCGCCTCTTCGTTCTTGTGTCGGAATCTGGCTTCATGCACTTGGACTTTGTTATCTTATTCATTCAACTTTATATGTTATGAACTACTGGCAATAGTTTCTAAATATTTCAATTCAGTAATGAAAAGTAGTATGTAGACCATTGTGTGTTTTGAAATAAGATTACTTGTATGATCCTGCAACCTTAATAATATAGGTGTAGTTTATTAGAAATGTAATTGAATAAGGATATCTGGTAAAAATATATGTGAATCACATGTATGGCTGATCAATTTTAAATGTGGTTGAAACTAACATTTAAGAAAATCGAAACCTTAAGTACCTTCTGTATTAGTGCATAGTTTAGTTTATTCGCTCAACTTTTGAATAAAGTAAAACCGAATTTAAGGATTGTTTTTGATGAGAATAAAGAATTTTGTAAAGCGCCAGTCAAAGGTCAGCAAGAAACTAAATAAAATTATAATAACTACAATTATACAAAACATCTACATGATTTCATGTGTTAAAACGTGCAGTACATAAATAATAAATTATCAAAACTAATCCAGAATTACAAAATAATAATTGTAATAGGGCTAAAACTATTGCAGTTTTAAATATGTCATCAAATTTTTTTCTGCGTAGGTTGCTTTAGTAATTCAAATTGTACACAGTTATGGTAAAACAGAATAAGAGTAGCATTTAATATTTTTAAGTTACGTTCGCTATTTTTAGTTTTCTAAGTACTTTTTCTAGTTTCTATCTATTTTTGTTTACTTTGAGCATTATTTGTTTGAGAAGTAGATGATCGCACATCATAAGTTATAAATATAGTGCTGAATTGCAGTTGAGATGAAAATGAACTAATGATACACATATGGAATTCTAAAATAATAAAGGTCCTTGAATTTTGTTTATTATATCTTAATTCGGTGCACATTAAGTATTAATCTATTTAATTAATGAATAGGGAACTTGCCAACAAGAATCAATGTACGATTATACTGAAAAAGAGGTTATGAGTACTATCTGTTGAGAATATCTAAATCCAAGTACTTTGCTATAGAAACAAATCATTATCAGAGTTTATAACTCGAAATTCAGCACAGAAAAATATAAGTACCTATGCAATACAAAGGAATTGATTTATATCAATTCCTGCAAAACAGGTTCTCGAAACTTGAACAACAACGAAAACATGACAAATTATTCTAAACGTCAACTGTCAAAGAAATCTGTCTAAATCAGCCTGAATATATAATACTGAAAAAAAGTACGTACCTATATACAAAAATATATTCATTTGTTTATGTTTAATATTTGTAAAATTCTACCCTGAAACGAAGAATTGAAAATTTTAGGACTTATTTAAAAAATAAACTGTTGGTTCAAATGCTTATATTATAAAAATATACATGTGAAATATTTCTATTAAAACATTGTTTAATGTTTATTATTTAATTAATGAGAGAATCACTTTCAATTTAGGTCAATTTTCCTATTCCTGAATAATGTCAAAGGGTCCCATAATTTCTTATTTATGTATTTATAGCGAACTATACTAATTAATAACAATATTTTATTATCTATTTGGGTCTTATTATTAGTAATTATGTCTCACATATGTTGATTATTATTATATTATATTATGTGTTATTTAATCTGGATTGTTTTTCACTTATCACTAAAATATTTAAATAATTTTAAAGCGAATTAAATAATTATAACTAATTATTTAATTTATATTGGAGTTGTAACCTATTGAAAAATGTTAATTTAGGATGTTATATAAATCAAATAGGACTTTCAAATTCAAGTTAAAAAGGAAATTGTGTAGGGAAGATCAAAAACAAAAGAATGTACTGAAAGTACTTACATGAAAGGTTTCTTATTAATTAGCAGTATTATAAAGTTTAATAAATGTACAATTCTTGTCTCTTTATAAATCTATTAAAAACGAAGTCATTTAACGTAAACCCATAACTACTGTATTTTCATCGTTTAAAAATTGTTTTCAAGAAAAACCATTCATATTGTTTTCCTGAATGTACATTTGTATGTATTATAAACGAAATACCATATATAATAAAATAAATAAATAGTTTTCTTGCACATTATTTGTAGATTTATTATTATTACAGTTTTTAATTTTGAGTAATTCCATTAGAATAAAAAATGCTGTATTTTTGAGAATTTTATAAAAGAGGACGATGATAAAATTTAAAATGAATAAGAAGGGGTTCCAGGTCATGTATACATAATATTTGTAAAATAGAAAATATAAATTATAAAATTGACAGAATAACATAGTAGCAAATTGCTTACATTGAAACCAAAAAAATAAATAAAACTGAAACCAAAATGAAGGTGCTTATATAACAGTATTCAGGTTAAAAATAAATCTACGAATACAATAGGTACTGTAAATGTATACATTGATATTATTTCCAGTATATATACAAGATTAAGAAAGAATGAATGGAAAAGTAAATTATAAAATAAAAGGTATAATATTTTAAAAATGAAAAGTAATAAAATTCTGCAATTACAATATAGGGATGGCGATCTTTTTTGAATCAGAATACTAATAGTAACATTTCTAGTAAGGTGCGTGTTAAATGCGCTTTTAAACGACATTGGATCTGAATGTTCTTTATGTCGTTAGATATTGCTTTATATATCTCTATAAAAATAAACATATTATAATGTGGTAAGGACTTAAAACTTTGCTATTTTAAAGAGACAAGAGATTGTTCTCAGTACGTATAAATTATTATTGTTCATTGCGTTCCTAAGTGGTTAAATCTTTGTCAGAATGAACGATTTATGAAAATCTTAATGTTTTATTTTAGTATATATGTAGAGTAACAAAAACAATCAATTTGATATAAATGTTCTATTCTAGATTATGTATCTACCTTTTGGTTACGAACGTATAAAGTAGAATCATATAGACTTTGTTATTATTAAGTATAATTTTATTAAGATAAGTAGGTACATTAACTTCATGAAATACAAGACCCATTTAATGCTTATAATAAAATTAGACATATTATGATTTCAAGTAAATCATGTTATTATAATAAGTACAAGACTTTTTATAATTCTGCATTAGTAGACATTGTTGTAATACTACGACATACAGAGTAACAAGACTTCACTGTGAAAGTACTAAATCGAAGAAAAAGTGAATGTGTTTATCACGTTAAATTATTGTTAATTATGTGTTAAACATTTAGACAATTTTGATAAATGGGTAATATTATTGACTATTCAAGGCATCTGTCACCTGTCAAAAGTAGTCTAATACGAATGCTGGATTTTGAATTTCACAGCCAATCAAATCAAATTTTAATGCATGCTTTGTGCTAGTAATATTCAATACTAGTAGTAGTACTTTTCAGTGAATATTTGAAACAAATGAACATTTTTATTAAAAATACATAGAATTACATAAAAAAAAATTGCATTAAAATTAAATGTACAATTTGATAAATTTACATTACTTGAAGGATATTTGTATATTCCTCTTCAGTTACAGCTTCTGCGCTATTGGTTCTTTTTTCTGTTTAAAAAATCTGATGTGGACACCACATGACTTCCCTGTACGCGTATTAAACTATAGATATTTTTTACATTGCACATATTTGACATTAAATCTTTTATTTTTTGTTCTAATCCATAGCAAACTTTTTTTTTTAATCTAAAAATATATAATATTTAAATTTAGATATCTCGTTTATGCAAAAAGCTAATTGAAAAATTCTTAATGTGATAGACGCAGAATTTAATTCTCTAAAACTTTTATTTGCAGCATTCATTTCTAAAATTAAAATAATACCATTTTTTTTCAAGGAAAACTGTTTGCAGTTTCATGTAATGTGCCACTTCCGGTTAGTCTATTTTAACCATTTCCATTGATATAGTAGTCTTATATACCAAATTTGGAAAGTTTTAAATTATATTTGAATATAGTTTTTCATGAAAATCTATTATAGGCTTCAAGTAAAGTACCACTTCCGGTAGTTGTATAATGACCAAAAAGGGAGGTGCACAACTAGATGTTATAACAGTCCTAAATATAAAGTTTCAATTTTCTACGGCTTACCGTTTTTGAGTTATGCGAGATACATACGTACGTACAGACGGCATGACGAAATTAGTAAAAATGGATTCAGGGAGGGCCAAAATACCTATTTCCGTTGAAATCTGAGAACCGAAAATTTTCGCGATTACAATACTTCCTTTACTTCGTACAACTAAGTAAAAACATATTGAAAGTTTTTTATAAAACAGACAAAACAATTTTCAATACCTATTTATTAAAAGAATTACAATAAAACAAAAGACAATATCCATTGAATGAAATCATAATAAAATATAAATAAACTAAATTATACATTGTTATGAAAAAATGTCACTCTCATTTATTTTATCTTTATAAGTTTTGAACAAAAATACTAATTTTCGTGCCATTTCAACACCTAACTTATTTTTAATTTAAAGTGCACGATACCGAACGATGAATATACACGTTCTACTGACGCTGATGACGACATGGCACATAAAAACTGCTTTATAATATTTATATTTTGATTTACTACAGGAATTTCTTTTTGTGAACTCCACCATTGCATAATTTTCTTGAATGGTTCCAATTGTGCTTCTAGTTTTAAAAGTGGCAACAATCCAGTATTATTACACATGCTGATGCTTTCCACTTCTTTTAATGCTAGTTCTTTTTCTTCTGCAGTTAATGTATAGGATCCAGCATGTGTGCAATGAATTGGTACCTTGTTAATGCTTGCTTTGTATCTGTTTTTGGAATATATTAACTTTTTGTAAAGTCATTAAAAACTTATTCAAGTCGATTCCAAATTTCGACAGCGACATATTGTGAAGTGTTCATTTTTTGCATATTATAAATAAATAGGCTTTAATAATTTTTGAAATTCCTTGGCCGATTTTTTTTTGCTGAATATAAAATATTTTATTACACACGATAGAATCTATTACAAATTATTTCCATCACATATTTAGAGTAGCTTGTCCCAGTCGCAAACAAAACTTCTAAACAATCTGCCAGAGTGTTGCACCTTAATTAATTATTATTACGAAAATATTTTACGACGTGTACAATATGATCTTTAATGTTCGGTATTTCTAAATCTTTTGATAATAAATGAAGTATTTGGGCTGAACTACCACAGGTTATTATCTGAGAATGTGTAATTTTTTCTATATTTTTACTCATGCGCGCCATATTTACAGCATTATCAGTGATAAAACTTTTTAACATCGTAAATGAAACAATATGATAAGTTGTAGGTAATATTAGTCAAATATTCGGCCGTATTGGGCTACCCTGATGTGTTAATTGTTTTCTATAAAAAATTACTACCATGTTCAGTTGTCACGGTTGCACAAGTAACTGGTTCATTATGCACATTCGACCAACCATCGGTAGACATGTTTATAGTGGAACCTGACAATTTACCAAAGCATTTTTTTTCTTTGTTCTGTATATATTTCGTCTAACAACGTACATGATAAAACTTTCCTTGAAGAAGGAGAATATCCAGGTCATTTGAATTGCATTTTTACCTCTGGATTTTCTATATATCTAAAACAACTATTCAATGCAAAAATAACTTTATCAATTTTCTTATCAGAATCACGGTTTTTCTTTCTGTGAACGTAGGAATTAAAAAGTAGGTCTTTTCTGATGAGTGCTGGGTGAAAATAATAAATTTCCAGAAGTTAAAGTGAAAGGCGCTATCTAGCCGTATCTATTAATAAAGGAAACAAATTCTGTATAACTACAATGTAAAAAAAATATTTGATTTCTATCATTTGGTATAGATAATGATGAACACGAAGGGCTATCTTCGACGTCCATATCCTGCATCTTCTTGTATTTTAAATCATGTTCTCTGAGCCGTTGAACTACTCCCTACATTTCATTTTTACATATTTTGAAAATCGCTCTCCTTCCAGTTTTACTCTGGCTCAGTTTTCTATGTAATTATTCCAAATACTAGCTTTTCTGCTACCAGTCATTTTAAATATTAATAACTTCACTTGCAAGCACTAGTCACCAGCTTCACACAACAAATGAACTAGTTTCAAGTACGAAGTTTAAAGTGATATAAAAATTTCAAGAAGCAATTTCAGTATATATGTATATATATATATATATATATATATATATATATATATTACTAAAGTACTAAATAATATATGCAAGAAATATACTCGCAATATCTTTCTAAAATGGTATGATAATATTTTAATTAAATTATAGCAATGTAATTTATGTACTAAAAATAGGTTATATATATATATATATAATTGAACTGAACTGAACTGAACTGAATTTTGCCACTAAAAACTGATTTTGATTATTGTAATTTCTTGGAGATAAATTATCAAAAATTTAAAATCCTAATTTGATGTTATATATAGCTACTTACGTAAAGAACATTCATATTTAAAAATAATTCATATATGACTGAAATATAAAGTAATTAAAAAAAAATTACACTTAAGATATTCATTTCTATTAACAAAATAGAAAATAATGTTCAAAATATTTTCTTCGTATTTAGTACTAAGCTAATATTTTCACTTTAATAATTTTATTTTTTAAGATACACATTGAGTTACTTTAGTACGGTAAAATAACAATGATGCATCTTATTGATAATGGTTGCCATAGAGACTGCGTATGTATGTAGTGGGTGGATGTGGGTGGTCATACATACGCATTTTCATGGTATTTACCTATTAGAAATACAGCATTTAATAAAAAATGCATTTACTTTCATTATACTAATTTTTAAATTGGATTATGAAGAAATATTTGATGTGTCTATATAAATCATTAGAATTTAATAAAATAACATCAATTTATGATGCAAATTACTGTGAATATATTTCCCGTTCGTTTAATTAAAAATGTAATATTTTTAAGTAACTTTATTCTTGTAATAATTATTAAATATATTAATTATGGAAAAATTCTATGAATATATTAGTTCACAAATTTACAAGTTGAATAATCATAAAAAATCAAGTACTTTACTACTGATGTAGTAATTAAAATAGATCAAACAACTATTGAGTGATATCAATTATAAAACAAATTGCAACATTACAAAATAATATATGAAAATATTGTCATGCAAGTAAAACAAGTCAGCAAATTACTTATATTTTATTATTCCCGTTGGATATGATTTTTGATTGTACAGTAAGTATCTACAGTTAGATTAATAAGTTTGGTTGAACAAATAATTTTCTCGTTGTCTACAAATAAAACGAGCCTAATTAAACATATTATATGGTTGGAAATGCAGTGACAAATATACAAAATAATGTTACAATATAAGTTAATAATAATAATATGTGCTATTGAATAGTGTTAAAGATGCTAAATTATTTGAGAAATAAAATTTCTAAATAAATATATTGACTACAATCTGTTTATTAAGCCGGAAAGAATGTTATTGTGGAAAAAAGAATAACCTGGGAAATTTGTTTTTCTTATCTTCCACAACTATGATCTATTAATATACGTCAACCCATTTTATTGTATTCCTGCATAAAAGTAAATTTTATTACGTACATTAAGCATATTACATATAGTCTGATAGATCCAAGGTAAGTCTAGCAGTCATTGCAGCATTGCTAGATATAAGAGATACTACGTCAGAAACATGACTTTAAGTAACGTTTTAACTTTATTGAGTTTTAAATGTATATAACTTCTAAAACAAGATAATACGAATTTTAAATTACATCCATCTATAACAATACAAATCTCATGAGATGACAGCTTGAAAAATTTACCAGCGCAATATCCGCTTTGATGAACAATAATTAAATTATTAATTTCATGTTGTAACGATATTTAGAATATTATTCATATATTTAATAGCAATATTTTTATCTCTATTTTTTAAGCGCCTGTTATGATTTTTTTATAATATTCTATTTGTAATGGAGTACGATCGTACGAAATAATCACCTATGCATAAATTTCATTTTGTTGTGCCAGGATTTATTATTATCGAACGCTATTTTTTTGCACGATTTAGAGAATAAATACACAAAACGGTAATGTTTAATTTAATCTATATTCACATTGACTTTTTCTATAAACAAAGAATTAACAATTTTACATCCTACAATATTGGCACAATTAACAAAGTTAATAACTGAGTTCAAATTTGTTCTGGTACATTGAAAGTATTTTCTTATTGCCAGCGGCATACCTACCTCCTCTAATGAGATTTAGTTGTTTGAAACAACTGAACACTTCATCATTGCTTTAAGCACGTTAAATAAATGAAATCAAACTAATTCTCCACAGTACTAGAAAATGGGGTCATTTTGGATGCCTCTAATGTTTTGATAATGGATCATTATTTAAATGTTGATTTATCTAAGAGACTGAAAGGACATCAACAATCTACTATTAGAATAGTTAACAGGACACTATATAGACTTGATTTATGTAATTTTAATAATTTACTATGAGACATAAATCAATGTAAAATATACTGTTTTAAATTCGATTCGCTAAACGAACGAATAACAACGTTTTTAGAGTTACGGAGAATGAGCCGAATAACTAATTCTGATAGCTTCTGGAAATCTGATAACTTTTTCAAATTGTAAAACGCTTTAATATAGTAATTCCCTTTACACTATTTTTAAAATTAATATCGGACAAATGCGAAAATGCATTCTATTTAATCATATATATGAACCGTCATTTTGAAATGTGAAAGTTACTTCACTTCGACACCGCAATATACTCGAATAAGAGGTATATGATTATAATGATGACAAATCGAGCATTAAAGAACTAAAAGAAAAACAAATCAATAGAGTGATTGCAAGATTTTGTATTTATAATACAATTTTAGTTCTATAAACATGATTTATTAAAGAACAAACAAAATAATGCCAGTAAATAATGAATTAGGGAACTCGGATTCTATGTGGTAGTATATTAATAACTTGGTTGCTACAATATTTCTAGACCTATTTCAAAATTGGTTTAGGCTTGTTGATGTTGTAGACGATGTTTTCAATGATTGCTAATTTAGATTCCATGCTGAGTACTGAAATTTCTTTTGCAACTAAATATTCTCGTGAGAGCTTCAGTTTGTTGAGCATGCATCATTGTGTGTGTTTACGAGTTCGTTTGTTAAGCCTCACAAAGTTACCCGGCACTGTTAGATATTTATTATTGTTCTGCTTTTTATACGAAAATATAGAGTATTAAAAAAAGTATTAATAAGTATTTGTGCGTTTTAGAATCACAAAGGTTTGTATGTGCTTATGGGTAGTACGTTTCGGTGTTATGTACATATAATGTGCAAAACATGGCTTTATTTATAGTGCATGTTCCAGTTATTCGGTATCGGCTGACTGTTGCATAAATGGAAACATTTCTCATCACTTCGTTCTTGTGGCACAATGTGGCTTCATGCACTTGAACTTAGGTTATTCATTTAACTTTGTATGTTGTGAACTAATAGCAATAGTTACCAGATACTGCAAATTATAGGAGTTAATAATTACATGCATAAATAATTCAATTTTTATGGCACAAAATAATACAGACAAACAATACTTAGAAATTTAGTTCTAAGTTACGACTTCAAAAATCATAAATATATGTTTTCAATATCAAGTAGATGATCGCACATTATAAGTGAAGTAATAAATATAATGCTGAACTACAGTTGAGATGAAAATGATCTAATAATAGAAGTATATTTTATTTATACAAACTATAACAGCGTAAAGAAAGGAATTTTAAAATAAGTGTCCTATAATTTTGTTTATTATGTTTTAATTCGGTGCGCAGTAAGTATTAATCTATTTAATTAATTAATAGGCAACTTGCCAACAACAATCAGTGTAATATAAACTGAAGAAGAGGTTATGTGTACCATCTGTTGAGAATTTCTAATTTCAACTGGTTTGTTATCGATTCAAATTATTATCAGAGTTTAAAACTCAAAGTTCATCACAAAAAATATAAGCACCCTATGCAAAACAACGGAAATAATTTATTTCAGATCCTACAAAAAAGGTTTTCGAAACTTGAACAACGACGTAAAAGTGACAAGTTATTCTAAAACAGCCTGAATACTGAAAATGACGTATACTTTATATTTATAGGCGTACATAAATTAACTGACAGGGCAAATTGAAAGTTTCCAAGTTCCCTCTATTTCCATCTAACTATTGTATATACCATCGAATTTGCAAAATAATATATTACTACATACGTGTATACAATAATAATTAGTTTCTTGTCTAAATGACTACAAACTTGTAAAATAAATAAATAAATAAATAAATATAAATATATCATCACGCCTTTTACCCATTACTGGGTGTGGCACTCTGCCTAAGCAGATCTCGGTAAGTGATATATTTTGTCGCGTGAAGTGCGGTTACCAGTCGTCAAATCACGGCCCTCAAAGATATTAGTGGAGAGGGAGCCACAGGGGTAGATTTTTAAATTGGTGAAAATTGTTTGTCGGCTGTGGGGATCGAATACTATACAGTTCTACATGTTAATAAATAATTATAAAATAGAATTACGTGTTTTAAACTTGTAAATATAAGAATATTCTAACGTCCAAAACATATTCAGAATAATTAATAGAATAGTGTGCAGTGCAAGTACCTTACACCACGTGTTTGAAAAAGATTGGACATGTTTTATTTATTTATTTATCATTTAAAATTTTAATGATTTTTTAATGATAAAAGTGAATTTACGAATATGAGATAGACTAACATTTAATACATATAATATACAGTGCCCGATTTAAGAGGTATTAGTAAAATTACTGAAACCAAACATAATTAGCAAATATTCTTAACTGAGAAAATAGCAATAAAATTAAACTGAACATAATTTATTCAGTTTATGAAAAAAAAATGATTGCAGAGTCTATAAATTTACATTGTTGAACAATTCCATATATTTCCTAGGGATTTAACGAAAGAATACAATTGCCTTATTTCAAAATAAATAGTTAATTGTAATCGAAATACTATACAGTTCTACATGTTAATAAATAATTATAAAATAGAATTACGTGTTTTAAAGAAAAGGAGAATATTAAATGACAATTTCTATTATGAAACAAATATATACAAGGAACAAGCTAATTGTAAAAGATCCCAATCACAGATACAGAAATAAATCATTTCATCATCACATGCCTTAGTATTTAAGTTATTTAGTAACTTATATTAAATGATTATTAAGTTTACTTTGCAATAAATTGTGCATTCCACTCCTTGCTCTACATTTTCTTACTGTAGTTTATAAAAAGTATCAAAGTTATATCAGTCAAATCAAATACCTACGACAGTCAAATACTTGAATTTTAACATTGATAGCATCATCCATATACATTATAAATCTGTTTTTGAGATCAAGATCAATGAATAATTATAATATGAAATAGTTATGAATTTACTTATCACAATAAGGCCAGTCAAAATGAGACGTTGAAAATGTATCCTATTAGGTTTATTGATATGAACATTGAACTTAAAAATAATTTGTTTAGATGAGACTGATGAAATCAATTTATATAAATATTCAAAAGCAAAAACTACGTACCTATCTTCAATAAATATATTCATTTGTTTATGTTTAACATTTGTAAAATACTGTCCTGAAACGAAATATTGCAAAATGTTAGGACTTATTTAAAAATAAGCTGTTGGTTCAAATACTTATATTATAAAAATATACATGTGAAATATTTGTATTAAAATATTGTTTAATTTTTATTATTTAATTAATGAGAGAACCACTTTCAATTTAGGTCAATTTTCCTATTTCTTAATAATGTCAAAGTGTCCCATAATTTCTTATTTATGAATTTGTAGCGAACAATACTAATTAATAACAATATTTTATTATCTATTTGTCTCTTATTGTTAGTAATTATATTTCATATGGGTTTATAGGAACGGTATTATGCATTATTTAAACTAGATTTTATAACGGACTAAATATTTTAAAAAATTATTTAATTTGCA
This sequence comes from Pterostichus niger, assembly GCA_947425015.1. Lineage (NCBI taxonomy): Eukaryota > Metazoa > Arthropoda > Insecta > Coleoptera > Carabidae > Pterostichus > Pterostichus niger. The sequence continues at coordinate 13,847,211 of OX380337.1, forward strand.
ACCTTTCAAAAAACGATAATTTAAAGTGTTATATAAATCAAATTGGACTTTCAAATTCAGGTTAACAGAAAATTGTGTAGGGAACAACAAATACAAGAGAATGTGTTGGAAGTTACAAAAAGAAATACCTACATTAAAGATTTCTTATTAATTATTATCACTTTTAATACATGTACAATTCTTGGCTTTTTATAAATTTATTATTAAATTAACGGAGTCATTTGACGTGAACCCATTACTACTCTATTTTCATCGGTTTAAAAAAATAATAAAGAAAAACCATTCATATTGTTGTCTGGAAAGTTGGTAGTATATTTGTATAAGTTTGAGTAATTCTATTATTGAAAGTTTTATAAAAGAGGACGTTGACAGAATTTAAGATGAATAAGAAGGGGTTTCAGCCAATATATACATAATATTTGTAAAATAGAAAATAACAATGATTAAATTGACAGAATAGCATAGTAGCAAATTCCTTACATTGAAACCAATAAAATACATAAAAAGTTGAGCTAAGTAAAGGTGTTTATATAATTGTATACAGGTTAAAACCCATTCTGCGAATACAGTAATGTAAATGTGAATATTTATTTTTTCTCCTAATATATAAATATATTATTGTACGTTGCGGTCCTAAATGGTTAAATCTTTGCCAAAATTAATGACCTTGTCTAAATAAATAGCAATTATAAAAATCTTAATGTTTTAGTTTAGTATCTGCATAGAGTAAGAAAGATAAGTGATTTAATATAATTGTTCTATTTTAGATTATGTACCTAACCTTTAGTTATGAATTTATAAAGGAGAAACAATCGACTTTATTATTCTTAAGTATAATTTTATGAAGATAAGTAGGTACACTAAATACAAGACCCACAGATATATTGTGATTTCAAGTAAATCATGTATAATAATTTTGCATTAGTAGGTACTGCTGTAATACTGCGACATACAGTAACAAGTCTTAAATGTGAAAGTACTATATCGAAGTAAATGTGTTTATCATATAACATTATTGTTAATTATTGTAAATGGGTAATATTATTGAATAAATTATGGTAATTACGAACGAAGGCTTACCGGTGTCCAGAATTCCGGCGAGTTTATAGGCCGGATAGCCATTTAATGTTTTGTTCTTAAATGATAATGGACATCAACACACTTTACAATAAGAGAAATTAAAGGTATCCATATTTCAAGTTACTCTATTACTTGTTTAATTAAATTATCTGCGAGTATTTTTACTTTTCTCATGATAATATTTATTGATTTCATATTTGTTTATTGGATAAAAATTCTTACTCATAAAATACCATATTTTAAATAATAAATTTATTAATATAATTGCTAAAATGAAAGCAGAATTCCGACAGGATTTGCGTCCCATCACAAATAATCACTCATATATCATATTAATATTTTAATTATTTACATATAATTGATATACAGTACCGAAGTAATATTAATTGATTTTTAATTTTAATTATTAGTTTTATTAACTCTCTTACTTTAAGTTTTAATGAAAAGGCAAAATATTGATTTACTTACGTCTATTGAAACTATTAATTAAATCGTAGGCGTGCGCTGAAAATTTATTTATTTGATTAATTACCGTTTATAGGACATCTAAAAAAAGGATAACCGTTGTTGATCAATAAATTAAAATAAGATCGAAATTCTTTTGCTGAAAACTATGTTGTGATAGTAGGAAAACTCTGTCAATTAATGTATATTTTTCATTTGTCCAAAAACATTTCAAACGACGGATTCAAAAATTACAACATCGTTGTAATGGACATGACGTACAAGATCAGAGTCTAGATAATAATAAAAATCAAGCCATTATTTACGCTAAAATCCCTTATGACAATGAAATTATTTTTTCTGTCAATAAAATTTTCGACCACTAAACATTTATTTTCAAATTTAAAAGACAAGATTCCTACAGAAAAACAAAAAAATGTCATCTACAGGATCGAATGTGGCTCTTGCGGCAAATTCTATATCGGTGAAACTAAACAACCTTAAAAAAAAACGAGTTTATCAACATGAACACCAGTGCAAAGCGTTAAATCGAATCACAGTACTTTGACTCAACATTCTGTCGACACTGGATACAAATTCAAGTTTAAAAATGCTGAAATTTTAGATTCTGAAACGTTTTAAACAATAGACTTTTAAAAGAAACTTTTTATATAAACTTAGATAAGGCTAAGAATTTAAATTCACAAACTGATTATAAAAATAATCATCGATAATTATAAACAAACTTGGCTTTTGTTTTCTTCTTTTTCTTTTTCCGTTTTTGAAAATTGTGTGTTGGTGACGCTGATGACAGAGGTGATCGTCTTTGACGGACTCCATTCTCATCAGAACTGTTCCAAACTCCACTGAATGCACTTCACAAAGAAATTTGTTGTCGAAGTTTTATTAAAATTTTTGCCTCAGTTATGGTTGTTTGAAAAGTTAAACGATTTAAACTGTTTTTTACGTCAGCGACCTGTAAACTGGTGAGTGAGATTGTTGACTACTTTATTACCAAATTGTAACAAATTATAATTACCAACAGCTGCAGATGAACGTGTTAAACGTTCGAAACGTTCAATAAAGTTTCAATGAATCCATTCTGTTAATTTATTCCACTATCCATGGATTACTAAGGCCAGATTACTTGTTCTCAAGAATATTTTGGATCCACATAACCTCGAAATAAATAATTAGAATACATCACTAAGTTTTAATTTTAGTTATAGAGAATGCGCCGAGTAACTACTTCTGGTACTTTCCAAATATCTGATAACATTAACCTAAATTGTATAAATTGTTCTACTATTAGAAATGCACCTCTGAAACTTAAAACTGTAAACGTAATTGACTAATGGTCAGAGTAATATTTTTAAATAACTTCTTTTAGTTATTATTATTTTAAATTAGCTTTTATTATAGAATAAAATAGAAAAATTTATTGTTCTTGCGATTTAGTAAACTAAACTGAAGCAAATTGAATATAAACACAAAATTGAATCCGTTTATATAATAATAATGCTACGGTGTTTGACAAACATACTTCATTGTGAAAGACAAAACCTAAAATTCCGCTTTAAAATTATAATTTTTATACTTATTTCTGATAATAAATATCGGATTAATGCAGAAATGCAATATATTTAATCAAATACATAAACAGAAATTTTGAAATGTGAAAGTTACTTTTGCTCGAAACTGCAAGATATAAGAGGTCAAGATTACAAGACTTTTATGTTTATAAAAGTAATTTTTGTTATATAAACATTATCTCTTGAAAACATAAATATTGAATTATTAAGTGATAAAAAAATGCAATTATTTTCAAATAAATTACGTTATTTAAAACGGTCACATTTCACAAAGTCACCTCCAAGCGACTAAAATCTGTACTATTTATGATTTTGAATGAAACAAACTCACCTATTGGCTGCTTGAACATGTGCTTAACTACTGAACTAAAAGTAGAGAACAATGATTCCATGTGATAGTATGTTAATAACTTGGATGCTACAATTTTTCTAGACCTATTTCGCAATTTCAATGTGAGTTTAGGATTGTTGATGTTGTTGAGGGTGTTTTCAACGATTGCTAATTAAGATTCCATGCTAAGTACTAGAATTGCATTTATAACTGAATATTCTCGCGAGAGCTTCAGTTTGTTGAGCATGCAACATTGTGTGTGTTTAGAAGTTCGAATGTTAAAACTCACAAAGTTACCCGGCACTGTCAATTTTTTGTGCGCCTTATAATAACAAAAGTCTGTATGTACTTATTGTTCGCACGTTTCGGTTTGTTATGTATATATGATGTGCAAAATAGGGCTTTATTATAGTGCATGTTCCAGTTATTCGGTATCGGCTGACTAATGCATAAATGTAAACATTTCTCGCCACTTCGTGCTTGTGTCGGAATCTGGCTTCATGCACTTGGACTTTGTTATGTTATTCATTCAACTTTGTATGTTATGAACTAATGGCAATAGTTTCTAAATATTTCAATTCAGTAATGATAAGTAGTATGTAGACCATTGTGTGTTTTGAAATAAGATTACTTGTATGATCCTGCAACCTTAATAATATAGGTGTAGTTTATTAGAAATGTAATTGAATAAGGATATCTGGTAAAAATATATGTGAATCACATGTATGGCTGATCAATTTTAAATGTGGTTGAAACTAACATTTAAGAAAATCGAAACCTTAAGTACCTTCTGTATTAGTGCATAGTTTAGTTTATTCGCTCAACTTTTGAATAAAGTAAAACCGAATTTAAGGATTGGTTTTTGATGAGAATAAAGAATTTGGTAAAGCGCCAGTCAAAGGTCAGCAAGAAACTAAATAAAATTATAATAACTACAATTATACAAAACATCTACATGATTTTAGAGAACTTATCACCATATACAATTTCATGTGTTAAAACGTGCAGTACATAAATAATAAATTATCAAAACTAGTTCAGAATTAAAAAATAATAATTGTAATAGGGCTAAAACTATTGCAGTTTTAAATATGTCATCAAATTTTTTTCTGCGTAGGTTGCTCAGAGGCAGAGATGGCAAATTACTTAATAAATGTAATTAATATGTTTTTAAATTACTGTCTGAATGGTTAAATTATAATTGTCCAATCACTTTACGATAAAAAAGTAATTAATTAATTTGCCCTATTACATGACAAAAATCAAATACTTATTGCAACCGATTAGTGCAAGTTACAATAATAAACACAAACATTAAAAGGCTAAAAGCGGCAACCAGGGTCAGCCGAACGTCATTATTTGCACCACTACTAGATGTCCATAGTCTGAAAATAAAAAATAACTGCAAGTTATTGCAATTAATAATTACATGCATAAATTACAGACTAGTCAATTACAGATCAAATGTAATTTAAAGTTATTTTACTTATATGTATTTAAGTACGGAAACAAATTATCATTACTGAAATTATTTATTTACCAAATATGTTTAGATTTAAATAGTAGTTAATATACTGAGAATGATTATTGAAGACAATTCGATACACATGTTAACCTTTTAGAAAAATAAGATACGTTTTTAATACATTTGACTCTACTTGGGTGAATTACAAAATATTACAAATACTTTATGATAAAGCATTCAAAAGCTATTTATATCGAAACACTCGAAGCCGAGGATAAACTGAAATACAAATTATATTCTATTTAGTATACAAAAATTAGGTTGGCAAAGACCGACACCTAATTACATAGTCAGGATAGAAACTGGAGTTGAAAAACTTGAGAATATACTTGTGGATGTTAGCATGATGGTACAAGGCGCAGTTAGTGCTTGATTCCCGCTACGTAAACGTTTGCTATAACAAACTTATGCTCCTAAATGATAAAAAGTCTAACTCAAAAGACAAATTGAAAAGATACAACTGGGTTAGAAGTATCCAAGATTCTATAGAAAGTAAATTTTCAGTCGATTTAGGAATAACCGAGTTTCCTTAAACAATAAATCCCAAACTTAATTCAAAAGCTACCTATAACGAAATACACGAAGTCTAGGTATTAAAAATATAATATGGTAAACATATTTATTTAATAGCTTCAGAATTATATTCTGTTGTTAAATGTTATGTTAAATTAAACGGTGATATGTTTATATTATATTCTAATGGTTTTTATATGGTATAACTCTCTTTAAAATTCAGACAGATTATAAAATAATAGTATTAGGTAATTTTCTACAGCTGCTTTAGTAATTCAAATTGTTCACAGTTATGGTAAAACAGAATAAGAGTAACATTTAATATTTTTAAGTTACGTTCGCTATTTTTAGTTTTCTAAGTACTTTATGATTTCATACATATCAAAGAAACAAAAAAATGTTTTAAGTTTCTATCTATTTTAGTTGATTATTTGATTAATTTATAATCAGCCATATTTGTCCATTGCATTTTAGAAACATACAAGTAGTATAATAATTGTTTACTTTGAGCATTATTTGTTTGAGAAGTAGATGATCGCACATCATAAGTTATAAATATAATGCTGAATTGCAGTTGAGATGAAAATGAACTAATGATACACATATGGAATTCTAAAATAATAAAGGTCCTAGAATTTTGTTTATTATATCTTAATTCGGTGCATAGTAAGTATTAACCTAAATATTTAATTAATGAATAGGGAACTTGCCAACAAGAATCAATGTACGATTATACTGAAAAAGAGGTTATGAGTACTATCTGTTGAGAATTTCTAAAACCAAGTAGTTTGCTATAGAGATATATCAGAGTTTAAAACTAGAAATTCAGCACAGAAAAATATAAGTACCTATGCAATACAAAGGAAATGATTTATATCAATTCCTGCAAAAAAAGTTCTCAAAACTTGAACAACAACGACAACGTGACAAATTATTCTAAACGTCAACTGTCAATGAAATCTGTCTAAATCAGCCTAAATATATAATAATGGAAAAAAGGACTTACCTATATACATAAATATATTCATTTGTTTGTGTTTAATATTTGTAAAATTCTACCCTGAAACGAAAAATTGAAAATTTTAGGACTTATTTAAAAAATAAACTGTTGGTTCAAATGCTTATATTATAAAAATATACATGTGAAATATTTATATTAAAACATTGTTTATTATTTAATTATTGAGAGAACCACTTTCAATTTAGGTCAATTTTCCTATTCCTGAATAATGTCAAAGGGTCCCATAATTTCTTATTTATGAATTTGTAGCGAATAATACTAATTAATAACAATATATTATTATCTATTTGTGTCTTATTATTAGTAATTTAGTTGATATGGATCGGTATTATGTATTATTTAATCTGGATTGTTTCTCACTTATCACTAAATTATTTAAATAATTGTAAAGCGAACTAAATAATTGTAAATAATTAATTAATTTACAATGGAGTTGTAACCTATTGAAAAATGTTAATTTAGGGTCTTATATAAATCCAATAGGACTTTCAAATTTAAATGAAAAGTTAAGTTGTATAGGAAAGAACAAACACGAGAGAATATACTGAAAACTCCAAAAAAATACTTACATTAAAGATTTATATTAATTATTATCACGTTTAATAAATGTACAATTCTTGTCTCTTTATAAATCTATTATTAAATTAACGGAGCCATTTGACGTGAATCCATAATTACTTTATTTTCATCGCTTACAATTTGTGAGTAGAAACGTTTTAGTTAAATTCGATTGGTAGATGCTAGACATCTGATTTCACTATTTCAAAATCGCATTTAAAAACATTTATGGGTTGTAACTACCAAATTAGTTAGTGAACTAATATTAAAATCTGCAACAAAAATAGTGTTGTTATTGTCTATGTATGACATCGATAGCATCAAAGACGTTTTCCTGGTTAGTTATGTTCAGATTTGGCGGTAGGTATACTATTACTATTAGTACAGAGAAAGAATTAACAACAATTTTACATCTTACAATATCGGCACAATTAACAAAGTTAGTAACTGAGTTCAAAAAAATAAATGAAATCAAACTAATTGTCCACAGTACCATTTTGGATACTTCTAATGTTTTGATTATGAATCATTATTGAAATGTTGATTGATTTAAGAGAGAGGAAGGACATCAACAATCTACTATTATAACAGTAAACTGTACACTAAATAGACTTGATTTATGCAATTTTAATAATTTACTATGAGACATAAATCAATCTAAAATATACTTTTTTTAATTCGATTAGATAGACGAAAGAATAACAAAGTTTTTAGAGGTACGGTGAATGAGCCGAATATCTAATTCTGATAGCTTCTGGAAATCTGATAATTGTAAAACGCTTTAATATTGTAATTCCCTTTACACTATTTTTAAAATTTATATCGGACAAATGTGAAAATGCATTCTATTATAATCATATATATGAACCGAAATTTTGAAATGGGAAAGTTACTTCACCTCGACACCGCAATATACTCGAATAAGAGGTATATGATTATAATGATGACAAATCGAGCATCAAAAACCTAAATGAAAATAAATCAATAGGGTGTTTGCAAGATTTTTGTATTTATAATACAATTTTAGTTATATAAATATTATTTATTAAAATAAATACAAAATAATCGAAGTAAATAATGAATTAGGGAACTTTGATTCCATGGGTATTAATAACTTGGGTGCTACAATATTTCTAGAATTAGTTTAGGATTGTTAATGTTGTAGAGGATGCTTTCAATGATTGCTAATTTAGATTCCATGCCGAGTACTAAAATTTCTTTAGCAACTAAATATTTTCATTAGAACTTCAGTTTGTTGAGCATGCATCATTGTGTGTGTTTAGGAGTTCGATTGTTAAGACTCACAAAGTTACCCGGCACTGTTAGTTGTTTATTATTGTTCTTTTTTTTATAGGAATATACGTAGTATAAAAAAGTATTTATAAGTATTTGCGCGTCTTAGAATAACAAAAGTCTGTATGTGCTTATGGTTCGTACGTTTCGGTGTGCGAAACAGGGCTTTATTAAAGTGCATGTTCCAGTTATTCGGTATCAGCTGACTGTTGCATAAATGTAAACATTTCTCGCCACTTCGTTCTTGTGTCGGAATCTGGCTTCATGCACTTGGACTTTGTTATCTTATTCATTCAACTTTGTATGTTATGAACTAATGGCAATAGTTTCTAAATATTTCAATTCAGTAATGATAAGTAGTATGTAGACCATTGTGTGTTTTGAAATAAGATTACTTGTATGACCCTGAAACCTAAATAATATAGATGCAGTTTATATCAGTTTTGGGCCGAATATTACTAAAGCTACTACAATTATATTTTAGAATGAACAATTCTGTATTAGTGCATAGCTTAGTTTATTTGAACTTTTGTATAAATCTAAACCGAATTTAAGGATCGTTTTAGATTAAAATAAGAATAAGAGCTCATTAACACTTGCAAATTCAGCTGTTAAAACATTGCGGTACGTAAATAATAAATTATCAAAACTAATTCAGAATTAAAAAATTATAATTGTAATGGCTAAAGCTATTGCAATTTTAGATATGTCATCATTTTTTATTTATTTTGGTAGCTTGCTCAGGGGCAGCAATGAGCAAATTACTTAATAAATGTAATTATTTTTTTTTTAATTACTGAATGGCAATTAAATTACAATCATCCAATTACTATACGTAAATAATGGTAATTAATTATTTTGCTCTATTACATGACAAAAATCAAATACTTGTTGCGACAGATTTGTACAAGTTACACGTGCATTGACTGAATCAAATATCAAAAGGTTAAAAGAGGCAATCAGGGTCAGTCGTACTTCATTACTTACAGGTACCGTTCGAGTAAAATTGAAACATTCAAAATATAACCATTATTACTTTACTTTATAGGTAATGCACCACTATTAGATGTCGATAGACTGTTAGGTATGAAAATAAAAAGTAACTGCAAATTATTGGCATTAATAATTACATGCATAAATAATGTAATTAATTACAGACATTTGAATTACAGATCAAATGTAATTGATATTTTAAATTAACAATGACTTATCTAAAAAATATACATAATTACTTAATTAAATGACTTGTAATTAACTACTGCCAATAGTATCGAATCAGACTGTGGATTTAGAACCCGAGTTCAATTACCATAGCCGACAAACAGTTTTCACCACATTACTATTACTCTGCGGCTCGCCCTCCACCTAGTACTAGGTATAGGGAACTTAATTTTCAGAACATAATATTTGTTGGGCGATATTTGTTCACAAGATAACAGAGAAAATCAATATGTTACTTAGAATTTTATTTATATATAATTAAATATCAAGTACTATAAAGCATTTGAATAATTTCTAATCAGTCATATTTGTCCGTTGCATTTTAGAAACATACAAGTAGTATAATAAATGTTTACTTTGAGCATTATTTTTTGAGAAGTAGATGATCGCACATCATTAGTAAAGTAATAAATATAGTGCTGAACTATACAGTTGTGATGAAAATGATCTAATGATACAAGTATTTTTGTTTATTATATTTTAATTCGGTTCATAGTAATTATTATTTTATTTAATTAATTAATAGGTAACTTGCCAACAAGAATCAGTATACCATACAAAATATAAGCACCCTATGCAAAACAACGGAAATAATTTATTTCAGTTCCTACAGAAAAGGTTCTCGAAACTTGAACAACGACGTAAAAGTGACAAGTTATTCTAAACAATGTTAATAGTCAATGAAATCTATCTAAAACAGCCTGAATACTGAAAATGACGTATACGTTATTTTTATAGGCGTACATAAAGTAACTGACAGGACCAATTGAAAATTATCCAAGTTCCCTCAATTTCCATCTAACTATTGTATATACCATCGAATTTGCAAAATAATATATTACTACATACGTGTATACAATAATAATTAGTTTCTTGTCTAAATGACTACAAACTTGTAAATATAAGAATATTCTAGCGTCCAAAACATATTCAGAATAATTAATAGAATAGTGTGCAGTGCAAGTGCCTCACACCACGTGTTTGAAAAAGATTGGACATGTTTTATTTATTTATTTATCATTTAAAATTTTAATGATTTTGTAATTATAAAAGTTCCCTCTATTTCAATCGATCTACTTTATATACCATCGATTTTGCAACCTAATATATGACTACACAGGTGTTATAATAATAATTAGTTTCTTGCCTAAAAGACTACAAACTTGTAAATATAAGTACCTTACACGTTTTATTTAATTATTTAAAATTCTAATGATTTTTCAATGATAAAAGTGAATGTACGAATATGAGATAGACTAAAATTTTAATGCGAAGAAAGATTAATGAAAAGCTACCCTACATATAATGTACAGTGCCGGATTTAAGAGGTACTTATTAGTAAAATTACTGGTTTAGTAACTAAACATAATTAGCAAATATTCTTAACAGAGAAATAGGAATAAAATTAAACTGAACATAATTTATGCAGTTTATAAAAACAGAATGGTGATTGCAGAGTCTATAAATTTACATAGTTGAACACTTACATATATTTCCTAGGGATTTAACGAAAGAATAAAATTGCTTTATTTTAAAATAAATTGTTAATTGATTGTTGAAAATCCTAATCTTTATCTTGTAATCCAAATACTACACAGTTCTACATGTTAATATATAATTATAAAATAGAATTACGTGTTTTAAAGAAAAGGAGAATGGTCAATGACAATTTCAATTATGAAAGAAATATACCGGGTGAACACAAAAAGTGAAACATAGGCGTTTAACATGGCAAATCAGTTTTTCCGTGCGCATTGCTTCCCTAATTATTTTAGGAAAAAATGTTTCAAATAAATGTTGTAAATTTCCTTTTTATAAATTGATTATTAAATTAACGGAGTCATTTGACAAATATAGAAATTGAATAATCATAAACAAATCAAGTAAATTACTATTGTCGTTGTCTACTAATAAAACGAGCCTAATTAAACATATTATATGGTAGGAAATACAGTGACAAATATACAAAATAATGTTACAATATAATCTAATAGAAAATACTAAAAAAAATTGTACAATAAGAAACAATATTAATAATAATAATAAAAAACAACAATGGGACATTGTATGAAAGTGGGAGGTGAGGGTGGTCATACAATGCCCATTATTATTTGTCATAGTTATTATACAAAGAACACTATACATACGACAAAACATAAGAAAACTTTTAATATTAGAATACTTGACTCTTTACTCGTAAATATGAGTGTAATTACGTATGTAGTTATAAGTGGTATAATTTCACTCATGGGAAATAATGTCCAAAGCAAGTCTTATTAATACAAGAACACGTATTTAAATGTGAATGAAGCGTCATGACCCAAAGTTTATTGTACCCATGTAGAATTATAAATGATAGGAAAAATGTTAAATATCGTTTAAATAAAATATAAGATTAAAATATATTTAGGTAGGTATTAAAAAGAGAAAAACAAAACAGATGCATTTAAAAAAACATTAAAATGACACGATCGTCGTTCCTATCAAAAACATTGATACAATGATTAAATTTATATTAAAGAACAAGCTTTGTGTTTTACGTGTCCGTGTCAGTGTTATATCTGTATGAAATGAAATATGATATTCATCAAATATTTACATCAAGTGAAATATGTACAAGACATAATGTATTTTTCCGTTTAACATTGTGAACTATGTCTACCTAATACTTACGTTAAGAGTTAGGTGTATATATAAAGTTGTAAAGAAAGGATGTGATGTGCAAACTGCTCCTTATCCCCAAATTAAGGGCGAACTTCGTCTTCTATTTCTGTCACAACAAGATGTTGTCATCATGGTGCACACCACTCGATGGGGTTCGTATTCTACTGAATATTTTTGTTTGGTGTCGTAAAATGAACTATATCCATTGTTTGGCTGATAATTTCTTTTTAAAATTTGTTTTGATGAGTCATTGGTAAAAGATTGTTCAATTTTAATATGTTCGTTTTCGTTCGTTAGAGGTTTTGCTAGTTCTTCTAGCTCTTGACAATATTGTTTGCTGTGTAGATGTCCCCTAACGCATTTTTATCGTCAATCACACGAACATTTGAGTCCATGAGTCGATATGAAGATTCTGACCTCCACAAAATCGTCTTGACTGATGTAGCAGTCACCTTGCTTGAACAAAATGCACAAGAAAAGATGCGTCAACTTCAAATACAAGTTAAACAAGGTATGTTGTGTTTTCGTGAAGTTAGCTTCAGAAAAATAATGGAGGGCTACAAAATATTTGATTTTGAATATTAAAAAGATATATTTAAAAATATGAAATTTATTATAAATTGTTCATTTTGTGCGAGGCAATCAATTTTAGGTGTTAATAAATAATAATAAGAAATATGTAAATGATAAACTTTTCATAATTTACATACTTTTATACAATGTTTCATATTGTAATGCATAGACTAATTTTTATCTAGATAAAATTTGTAAAGAAACGTATGTTTAAAGAGTTTAATCTTTACAATTATAAAATTAATTTAATTTGATCACGTAACTAGATTACACTTGTAATACATAATAAATTTCATATATTTAAATGTTTAACCTTGCTTTCATATTAATAATATTTGTTAGATGGGGCAGATATAAATATCTCCATTCAAGAGTTGATTTTAATGGAATCTTTGGCCTCGTTCAAAGCTTGGAAGAAATGGATAGATGCACCAGAATGCGATGAACTACTTGTTCCCCAAAATGGATCTACTTGCTTTACTTGTAAACTTGAGGGAATTTAAACAAAGCAGATTCACGTTTGCATATCTCGTTCAAAGAACTGTGATGGAGCTGGTGGAGGTCATGGCAGAAAAGTATGTTCAATATCACATCGCTTGAAAAACGCTCGAAAAATCATTTAAGATTATACAAAATCATTTATTGTTGCTATGTACAACTTTGTTTGAACTTTGAATTCGGTTTTAGATCATTTTAATCAATTCAATAATTGTTTCACTCGCTCATTGCTCTCACTAAAAATAGTATGTATTTAGAAATGATAAATAGTATATGAAAAGGCTTCCTTTGTAAGAAGGAAATTATGTTTTACTAAACGATTACATCAGTAATCACGTTTTAAAATTATTACAACCAAATAATTTATTATTATTAGTGCGTTGTTTGTTGATTAAACCAGTTTTATTGAAATATCAGTAGCACCATAACTCATTAGTAATTAGTCATAGTAATCTCCTAATAGATCGCTTTTCAAGTGACTGTACTTATTTCAAACTTAGGGCTGTGTAAATACAATAAAGCGTTGCAGAACAATATCGGAAGCGGATAGACAAGGACGTACTTCCGGCTCGTTATCATGGCGATTACAAAGGGGTGAAACTAAAATTGAGGAACACAAAACTTGGGTTGCAACCCCTGATGATATAACAGCCAAATGTATGACTATAAGGTATTCACCTATACATGATCGATATGAACGTGTATCTCAAGCAAGGGTCGTTGAAACTCTAGACAAATGGGAAAATGGCGTGTTAGACGCTGAACGCGTCTTTAGGAAGGAAGAGAAAGACTGGAAAATGGTTTACTTGTGTAGAGAAGGTTAGGAGACGAGTGAGTTTGTTAGGACCTATACTGACTTATTCTTATGTACCTATGTATAGAATCTTCAGCTGAAGGCAAAATTCAATGGAGATTTTCTGTGGGCCATGGAAGACAAATAGATAGAGTTTCTAAACGACTGGATAGCAAAACGTTTGAGAATGGAGAAATTCTGTTGACTGTCACTGGCAACGATAAAACGGTTGATTTTACAAGTAGGTTTTCACTCAAATTCATTTGGTACAAATTTAGTTTAAGTCATTTAGAGATCATGGTTGCACTAAGGCGCTAAGCGATTATTTCGCAAGTTTAGTTACATACGAGTAGAATTTTTAACGTCACTAGTATGTATTTGAAGCCAATTTTTGTTTCTAAATGTAAAGTACAGTTTTAATTAGATGAACTATTATAGGTTGGGGTGCATTGGAAACTGTAGAACTGAGTGGGGCGGATGCTATCACAGTGGCGGCTCGTCTTACTGGGGGCAAGGGCGATTGCGCCTGGCAACATACTCAGCTCTTCCGGCAACCCTTGTCGGACGCCACTGACTTTCCTTTCATTGTTACTGTCACATTTCATTAAACTATTAACAAGTGCACATTTTTATGTTATTCATAAATTATTCATTTTTATTTATGATAGAAATATTACTATTGATATTGGCGAAAAACTACTGTTTAATACATAAAAGTGAGCACTGAGTATATCTATTACATGTATTTTTAAGGTTTCGATTAATAAAAAAATATTAAGTGTATAATTTAAAATAACTATTATTTTATTACTAAATCCTTTAAATAAAAATTTAATCTTAATATTTAAAGTTTGATAATATTCAGATTAAAACAAAAAACAATTTACTTGAATTTTTGAATCAAACAACGGTAATTTAAGCACTTGAAGTGAAATGGGGCAGATACATTCTGTATTATATATACATACAGCGTGTTCAAAAAGTTCTGTGACTGTGAAATATCTCGAGAAACATACATCGAATAAAAAAACAAAAAAAGTGTTTCATATTTTTCAAAAAACCTATATTATGTCACCAAGCACGATCCCCCACTTGGTGTGGGGCGGGAGTCCACTTTGAATTTACATAACATATATTCATTTATAATAAAGAAATACATTTGATCACATATGTTATGCACATACCGTGTGTATAGTTCATTTTTATTTATGATAGGAATATTACTATTGATATTGGCGAAAAACTACTGTTTAATACATAAAAGTGAGCACTGAGTATATCTATTACATGTATTTTTAAGGTTTCGATTAATAAAAAAATATTAAGTGTATAATTTAAAATAACTATTATTTTATTACTAAATCCTTTAAATAAAAATTTAATCTTAATATTTAAAGTTTGATAATATTCAGATTAAAACAAAAAAAGGTTTACTTGAATTTTTGAATCAAACAACGGTAATTTAAGCACTTGAAGTGAGATGGGGCAGATACATTCTATATTATATATACAGACAACGTGTTCAAAAAGCTCCGTGACTGTGAAATATCTCGAGAAACACACATCGAATAAAAAAACAAAAAAAAAGTGTTTCGTATTTTTCAAAAAACCTATATTATGTCACCAAGCACGATCCCCCACTGCTTCCCCCTGGGTGTGGGGCGGGAGTCCACTTTGAATTTACATAACATATATTCATTTATAATAAAGAAATACATATGATCACATATATATAGTTTATTTGTGGTAGATAGGTATATCAGACCTACAATATTAAAGTTTCTATATAACTATAGTTTCGGTCGTACTTAATTTTAGAATAAACTATAAAAACAAAATTAAAAACTGCGTCTAGATCTAGATCAAATATGTGTTTCATTGATGAAATAGATGTTAAGGAAAAGTTACAGTTTGAGACTATTTATAGATTGCCAATAATTTGACGGACCTATCAACACAAAATTATATTTGTTGGTTTTATTTCTAAGTATTTTATGATTGAAACGTATTTGAACAAAAAATTCAGGCTCTTACATGCAGATTTTAATTTTAAACTATTTTGTATGTTTTGTTCAAAAAATAATTGGGCAGAAATTACTAGAATATGAAAATTTTACGGTTCTATGTTTTATCGTTGCTATCAATTCTAGGTAGCACAAATAAAGTAGAAATCCGGTATAATTGTTACTATAAATATTGAACTAAATTGTGTTTTTCTCGCTTTAAATTTAGCGCAATTATCAATAAAAGATTCATAGTCTAATGGCTGAACTACATCATTCTCTGTGGTTGATAGATGAGATAGATATAACCAGTTAACAAATTTCGTTCATTTTTTTTAACTCGCTCCATAATCAAAAATGGGAAAGAAGGAGGGTGTGCAAAATTAAAACGTTACAGTATTATATTTGTGGTCCCTGAGATTATGGACTCACAAACGTGCGTTTCTTATATCTGTGCGATAATCCGCCATTGAATCACACTTGCGCTTTTATTCAATGGTAAATGTTTAAGTCGAGCTTTTCTTTAAATATGTTACTATGAAGTATAGTTACATAAGATTAATTTTAGAATGATGCTTCTCTTTAATTAATTTAGTATGAAATATAGGAACACAAGATTGCGATTTTTCACACATTTTGGAAATGCAAGAAACAAGAATATTTAAATTAAAATTTCAACTCAAATTCTGTTCTTAAATAAAACATTAAAACCAGTTATTATTGATGACAGCTATTATATTCTGTAGAAAAATAATAGGTATGTATTTTTGTGTTTACTATTATTGAACTAAACGTTTAAACTAAATAACTAAAACATTAGACTACTAAGTTTTAATTTTAGTTATAGAGAATGCGTCCAGTAACTAATTCTGGTAGTTTCTAGAAATCTGCTGACATTTTTCTAAATTGTAAATATTATGCTACTATTAGAAATGTGCCTCTAAAACATGAAACTGTTAAACATATATATTTTTTGTAATTGACTAATGATCTGATTAATATTTTTAAATTCCTACCTTTTGTTATTATTACTTCAAATTAGTTTTTAGTATAGAATAAAATAGAAAAAATTATTGTCCTTGCGACAAAATTGAATCCGTTTATATAATAATAATACTACGGTGTTTGACAAACATACTTCATTGTGAAAGACAAAACCTAAAATTCCGCTTTAAAATTATAATTTTGATACTTATTTCTGATAATAAATGCAGAAATGCAATCTATTTAATCAAATACATAAACTGATTGCAAGACTTTTATGTTTATAAAATAATATAATAAGTACATCAGTAATTTGGGTTATATAAACATTATCTCTTGAAAACAAAAATATTGAATTATTAACTGATACAAAATGCAATCATTTTCAAATAAATGACGTTATTTAAAACGGTCACATTTCACAAAGTCACCTCCAAGCGACTAAAATCTGTACTATTTATGATTTTGAATGAAATAAACTCATCCTATTGGCTGCTTGAACATGTGCTTAACTACTGAACTAAAAGTAGAGAACAATGATTCCATGTGATAGTATGTTAATAACTTGGATGCTACAATTTTTCTAGACCTGTTTCGCAATTTCAATATGAGTTTAGGATTGTTGATGTTGTTGAGGGTGTTTTCAACGATTGCTAATTTAGATTCCATGCTGAGTACTAGAATATTCTTGTGCAAGCTTCAGTTTGTTGGGCATGCATCATTGTGTGTGTTGAGAAGTTCGAATGTTAAGACTCACAAAGTTACCAGGCACTGTCCATTTTTTGTGCGTCTTATAATAACAAAAGTCTGTATGTACTTATTGTTCGCACGTTTCGGTTTGTTATGTATATATGATGTGCAAAACAGGGCTTTATTATAGTGCATGTTCCAGTTATTCGGGTATCAGCTGACTGTTGCATAAATGTAAACATTTCTCGCCTCTTCGTTCTTGTGTCGGAGTCTGGCTTCATGCACTTGGACTTTGTTATCTTATTCATTCAACTTTATATGTTATGAACTACTGGCAATAGTTTCTAAATATTTCAATTCAGTAATGAAAAGTAGTATGTAGACCATTGTGTGTTTTGAAATAAGATTACTTGTATGATCCTGCAACCTTAATAATATAGGTGTAGTTTATTAGAAATGTAATTGAATAAGGATATCTGGTAAAAATATATGTGAATCACATGTATGTCTGATCAATTTTAAATGTGGTTGAAACTAACATTTAAGAAAATCGAAACCTTAAGTACCTTCTGTATTAGTGCATAGTTTAGTTTATTCGCTCAACTTTTGAATAAAGTAAAACCGAATTTAAGGATTGTTTTTGATGAGAATAAAGAATTTTGTAAAGCGCCAGTCAAAGGTCAGCAAGAAACTAAATAAAATTATAATAACTACAATTATACAAAACATCTACATGATTTCATGTGTTAAAACGTGCAGTACATAAATAATAAATTATCAAAACTAATCCAGAATTACAAAATAATAATTGTAATAGGGCTAAAACTATTGCAGTTTTAAATATGTCATCAAATTTTTTTCTGCGTAGGTTGCTTTAGTAATTCAAATTGTACACAGTTATGGTAAAACAGAATAAGAGTAGCATTTAATATTTTTAAGTTACGTTCGCTATTTTTAGTTTTCTAAGTACTTTTTCTAGTTTCTATCTATTTTTGTTTACTTTGAGCATTATTTGTTTGAGAAGTAGATGATCGCACATCATAAGTTATAAATATAGTGCTGAATTGCAGTTGAGATGAAAATGAACTAATGATACACATATGGAATTCTAAAATAATAAAGGTCCTTGAATTTTGTTTATTATATCTTAATTCGGTGCACATTAAGTATTAATCTATTTAATTAATGAATAGGGAACTTGCCAACAAGAATCAATGTACGATTATACTGAAAAAGAGGTTATGAGTACTATCTGTTGAGAATATCTAAATCCAAGTACTTTGCTATAGAAACAAATCATTATCAGAGTTTATAACTCGAAATTCAGCACAGAAAAATATAAGTACCTATGCAATACAAAGGAATTGATTTATATCAATTCCTGCAAAACAGGTTCTCGAAACTTGAACAACAACGAAAACATGACAAATTATTCTAAACGTCAACTGTCAAAGAAATCTGTCTAAATCAGCCTGAATATATAATACTGAAAAAAAGTACGTACCTATATACAAAAATATATTCATTTGTTTATGTTTAATATTTGTAAAATTCTACCCTGAAACGAAGAATTGAAAATTTTAGGACTTATTTAAAAAATAAACTGTTGGTTCAAATGCTTATATTATAAAAATATACATGTGAAATATTTCTATTAAAACATTGTTTAATGTTTATTATTTAATTAATGAGAGAATCACTTTCAATTTAGGTCAATTTTCCTATTCCTGAATAATGTCAAAGGGTCCCATAATTTCTTATTTATGTATTTATAGCGAACTATACTAATTAATAACAATATTTTATTATCTATTTGGGTCTTATTATTAGTAATTATGTCTCACATATGTTGATTATTATTATATTATATTATGTGTTATTTAATCTGGATTGTTTTTCACTTATCACTAAAATATTTAAATAATTTTAAAGCGAATTAAATAATTATAACTAATTATTTAATTTATATTGGAGTTGTAACCTATTGAAAAATGTTAATTTAGGATGTTATATAAATCAAATAGGACTTTCAAATTCAAGTTAAAAAGGAAATTGTGTAGGGAAGATCAAAAACAAAAGAATGTACTGAAAGTACTTACATGAAAGGTTTCTTATTAATTAGCAGTATTATAAAGTTTAATAAATGTACAATTCTTGTCTCTTTATAAATCTATTAAAAACGAAGTCATTTAACGTAAACCCATAACTACTGTATTTTCATCGTTTAAAAATTGTTTTCAAGAAAAACCATTCATATTGTTTTCCTGAATGTACATTTGTATGTATTATAAACGAAATACCATATATAATAAAATAAATAAATAGTTTTCTTGCACATTATTTGTAGATTTATTATTATTACAGTTTTTAATTTTGAGTAATTCCATTAGAATAAAAAATGCTGTATTTTTGAGAATTTTATAAAAGAGGACGATGATAAAATTTAAAATGAATAAGAAGGGGTTCCAGGTCATGTATACATAATATTTGTAAAATAGAAAATATAAATTATAAAATTGACAGAATAACATAGTAGCAAATTGCTTACATTGAAACCAAAAAAATAAATAAAACTGAAACCAAAATGAAGGTGCTTATATAACAGTATTCAGGTTAAAAATAAATCTACGAATACAATAGGTACTGTAAATGTATACATTGATATTATTTCCAGTATATATACAAGATTAAGAAAGAATGAATGGAAAAGTAAATTATAAAATAAAAGGTATAATATTTTAAAAATGAAAAGTAATAAAATTCTGCAATTACAATATAGGGATGGCGATCTTTTTTGAATCAGAATACTAATAGTAACATTTCTAGTAAGGTGCGTGTTAAATGCGCTTTTAAACGACATTGGATCTGAATGTTCTTTATGTCGTTAGATATTGCTTTATATATCTCTATAAAAATAAACATATTATAATGTGGTAAGGACTTAAAACTTTGCTATTTTAAAGAGACAAGAGATTGTTCTCAGTACGTATAAATTATTATTGTTCATTGCGTTCCTAAGTGGTTAAATCTTTGTCAGAATGAACGATTTATGAAAATCTTAATGTTTTATTTTAGTATATATGTAGAGTAACAAAAACAATCAATTTGATATAAATGTTCTATTCTAGATTATGTATCTACCTTTTGGTTACGAACGTATAAAGTAGAATCATATAGACTTTGTTATTATTAAGTATAATTTTATTAAGATAAGTAGGTACATTAACTTCATGAAATACAAGACCCATTTAATGCTTATAATAAAATTAGACATATTATGATTTCAAGTAAATCATGTTATTATAATAAGTACAAGACTTTTTATAATTCTGCATTAGTAGACATTGTTGTAATACTACGACATACAGAGTAACAAGACTTCACTGTGAAAGTACTAAATCGAAGAAAAAGTGAATGTGTTTATCACGTTAAATTATTGTTAATTATGTGTTAAACATTTAGACAATTTTGATAAATGGGTAATATTATTGACTATTCAAGGCATCTGTCACCTGTCAAAAGTAGTCTAATACGAATGCTGGATTTTGAATTTCACAGCCAATCAAATCAAATTTTAATGCATGCTTTGTGCTAGTAATATTCAATACTAGTAGTAGTACTTTTCAGTGAATATTTGAAACAAATGAACATTTTTATTAAAAATACATAGAATTACATTAAAAAAAATTGCATTAAAATTAAATGTACAATTTGAAAAATTTACATTACTTGAAGGATATTTGTATATTCCTCTTCAGTTACAGCTTCTGCGCTATTGGTTCTTTTTTCTGTTTAAAAAATCTGATGTGGACACCACATGACTTCCCTGTACGCGTATTAAACTATAGATATTTTTTACATTGCACATATTTGACATTAAATCTTTTATTTTTTGTTCTAATCCATAGCAAACTTTTTTTGTTAATCTAAAAATATATAATATTTAAATTTAGATATCTCGTTTATGCAAAAAGCTAATTGAAAAATTCTTAATGTGATAGACGCAGAATTTAATTCTCTAAAACTTTTATTTGCAGCATTCATTTCTAAAATTAAAATAATACCATTTTTTTTCAAGGAAAACTGTTTGCAGTTTCATGTAATGTGCCACTTCCGGTTAGTCTATTTTAACCATTTCCATTGATATAGTAGTCTTATATACCAAATTTGGAAAGTTTTAAATTATATTTGAATATAGTTTTTCATGAAAATCTATTATAGGCTTCAAGTAAAGTACCACTTCCGGTAGTTGTATAATGACCAAAAAGGGAGGTGCACAACTAGATGTTATAACAGTCCTAAATATAAAGTTTCAATTTTCTACGGCTTACCGTTTTTGAGTTATGCGAGATACATACGTACGTACAGACGGCATGACGAAATTAGTAAAAATGGATTCAGGGAGGGCCAAAATACCTATTTCCGTTGAAATCTGAGAACCGAAAATTTTCGCGATTACAATACTTCCTTTACTTCGTACAACTAAGTAAAAACATATTGAAAGTTTTTTATAAAACAGACAAAACAATTTTCAATACCTATTTATTAAAAGAATTACAATAAAACAAAAGACAATATCCATTGAATGAAATCATAATAAAATATAAATAAACTAAATTATACATTGTTATGAAAAAATGTCACTCTCATTTATTTTATCTTTATAAGTTTTGAACAAAAATACTAATTTTCGTGCCATTTCAACACCTAACTTATTTTTAATTTAAAGTGCACGATACCGAACGATGAATATACACGTTCTACTGACGCTGATGACGACATGGCACATAAAAACTGCTTTATAATATTTATATTTTGATTTACTACAGGAATTTCTTTTTGTGAACTCCACCATTGCATAATTTTCTTGAATGGTTCCAATTGTGCTTCTAGTTTTAAAAGTGGCAACAATCCAGTATTATTACACATGCTGATGCTTTCCACTTCTTTTAATGCTAGTTCTTTTTCTTCTGCAGTTAATGTATAGGATCCAGCATGTGTGCAATGAATTGGTACCTTGTTAATGCTTGCTTTGTATCTGTTTTTGGAATATATTAACTTTTTGTAAAGTCATTAAAAACTTATTCAAGTCGATTCCAAATTTCGACAGCGACATATTGTGAAGTGTTCATTTTTTGCATATTATAAATAAATAGGCTTTAATAATTTTTGAAATTCCTTGGCCGATTTTTTTTTGCTGAATATAAAATATTTTATTACACACGATAGAATCTATTACAAATTATTTCCATCACATATTTAGAGTAGCTTGTCCCAGTCGCAAACAAAACTTCTAAACAATCTGCCACAGTGTTGCACCTTAATGAATTATTATTACGAAAATATTTTACGACGTGTACAATATGATCTTTAATGTTCGGTATTTCTAAATCTTTTGATAATAAATAAAGTATTTGGGCTGAACTACCACAGGTTATTATCTGAGAATGTGTAATTTTTTCTATATTTTTACTCATGCGCGCCATATTTACAGCATTATCAGTGATGAAACTTTTTAACATCGTAAATGAAACAATATGATAAGTTGTAGGTAATATTAGTCAAATATTCGGCCGTATTGGGCTACCCTGATGTGTTAATTGTTTTCTATAAAAAATTACTACCATGTTCAGTTGTCACGGTTGCACAAGTAACTGGTTCATTATGCACATTCGACCAACCATCGGTAGACATGTTTATAGTGGAACCTGACAATTTACCAAAGCATTTTTTTTCTTTGTTCTGTATATATTTCGTCTAACAACGTACATGATAAAACTTTCCTTGAAGAAGGAGAATATCCAGGTCATTTGAATTGCATTTTTACCTCTGGATTTTCTATATATCTAAAACAACTATTCAATGCAAAAATAACTTTATCAATTTTCTTATCAGAATCACGGTTTTTCTTTCTGTGAACGTAGGAATTAAAAAGTAGGTCTTTTCTGATGAGTGCTGGGTGAAAATAATAAATTTCCAGAAGTTAAAGTGAAAGGCGCTATCTAGCCGTATCTATTAATAAAGGAAACAAATTCTGTATAACTACAATGTAAAAAAAATATTTGATTTCTATCATTTGGTATAGATAATGATGAACACGAAGGGCTATCTTCGACGTCCATATCCTGCATCTTCTTGTATTTTAAATCATGTTCTCTGAGCCGTTGAACTACTCCCTACATTTCATTTTTACATATTTTGAAAATCGCTCTCCTTCCAGTTTTACTCTGGCTCAGTTTTCTATGTAATTATTCCAAATACTAGCTTTTCTGCTACCAGTCATTTTAAATATTAATAACTTCACTTGCAAGCACTAGTCACCAGCTTCACACAACAAATGAACTAGTTTCAAGTACGAAGTTTAAAGTGATATAAAAATTTCAAGAAGCAATTTCAGTATATATATATATATATATATATATATATATATATATATATATATATTACTAAAGTACTAAATAATATATGCAAGAAATATACTCGCAATATCTTTCTAAAATGGTATGATAATATTTTAATTAAATTATAGCAATGTAATTTATGTACTAAAAATAGGTTATATATATATATAATTGAACTGAACTGAACTGAACTGAATTTTGCCACTAAAAACTGATTTTGATTATTGTAATTTCTTGGAGATAAATTATCAAAAATTTAAAATCCTAATTTGATGTTATATATAGCTACTTACGTAAAGAACATTCATATTTAAAAATAATTCATATATGACTGAAATATAAAGTAATTAAAAAAAAATTACACTTAAGATATTCATTTCTATTAACAAAATAGAAAATAATGTTCAAAATATTTTCTTCGTATTTAGTACTAAGCTAATATTTTCACTTTAATAATTTTATTTTTTAAGATACATATTGAGTTACTTTAGTACGGTAAAATAACAATGATGCATCTTATTGATAATGGTTGCCATTGATACTGCGTATGTATGTAGTGGGTGGATGTGGGTGGTCATACATACGCATTTTCATGGTATTTACCTATTAGAAATACAGCATTTAATAAAAAATGCATTTACTTTCATTATACTAATTTTTAAATTGGATTATGAAGAAATATTTGATGTGTCTATATAAATCATTAGAATTTAATAAAATAACATCAATTTATGATGCAAATTACTGTGAATATATTTCCCGTTCGTTTAATTAAAAATGTAATATTTTTAAGTAACTTTATTCTTGTAATAATTATTAAATATATTAATTATGGAAAAATTCTATGAATATATTAGTTCACAAATTTACAAGTTGAATAATCATAAAAAATCAAGTACTTTACTACTGATGTAGTAATTAAAATAGATCAAACAACTATTGAGTGATATCAATTATAAAACAAATTGCAACATTACAAAATAATATATGAAAATATTGTCATGCAAGTAAAACAAGTCAGCAAATTACTTATATTTTATTATTCCCGTTGGATATGATTTTTGATTGTACAGTAAGTATCTACAGTTAGATTAATAAGTTTGGTTGAACAAATAATTTTCTCGTTGTCTACAAATAAAACGAGCCTAATTAAACATATTATATGGTTGGAAATGCAGTGACAAATATACAAAATAATGTTACAATATAAGTTAATAATAATAATATGTGCTATTGAATAGTGTTAAAGATGCTAAATTATTTGAGAAATAAAATTTCTAAATAAATATATTGACTACAATCTGTTTATTAAGCCGGAAAGAATGTTATTGTGGAAAAAAGAATAACCTGGGAAATTTGTTTTTCTTATCTTCCACAACTATGATCTATTAATATACGTCGACCCATTTTATTGTATTCCTGCATAAAAGTAAATTTTATTACGTACATTAAGCATATTACATATAGTCTGATAGATCCAAGGTAAGTCTAGCAGTCATTGCAGCATTGCTAGATATAAGAGATACTACGTCAGAAACATGGCTTTAAGTAACGTTTTAACTTTATTGAGTTTTAAATGTATATAACTTCTAAAACACGATAATACGAATTTTAAATTACATCCATCTATAACAATACAAATCTCATGAGATGACAGCTTGAAAAATTTACCAGCGCAATATCCGCTTTGATGAACAATAATTAAATTATTAATTTCATGTTGTAACGATATTTAGAATATTATTCATATATTTAATAGCAATATTTTTATCTCTATTTTTTAAGCGGCTGTTATGATTTTTTTATAATATTCTATTTGTAATGGAGTACGATCGTACGAAATAATCACCTATGCATAAATTTCATTTTGTTGTGCCAGGATTTATTATTATCGAACGCTATTTTTTTGCACGATTTAGAGAATAAATACCCAAAACGGTAATGTTTAATTTAATCTATATTCACATTGACTTTTTCTATAAACAAAGAATTAACAATTTTACATCCTACAATATTGGCACAATTAACAAAGTTAATAACTGAGTTCAAATTTGTTCTGGTACATTGAAAGTATTTTCTTATTGCCAGCGGCATACCTACCTCCTCTAATGAGATTTAGTTGTTTGAAACAACTGAACACTTCATCATTGCTTTAAGCACGTTAAATAAATGAAATCAAACTAATTCTCCACAGTACTAGAAAATGGGGTCATTTTGGATGCCTCTAATGTTTTGATAATGGATCATTATTTAAATGTTGATTTATCTAAGAGACTGAAAGGACATCAACAATCTACTATTAGAATAGTTAACAGGACACTATATAGACTTGATTTATGTAATTTTAATAATTTACTATGAGACATAAATCAATGTAAAATATACTGTTTTAAATTCGATTCGCTAAACGAACGAATAACAACGTTTTTAGAGTTACGGAGAATGAGCCGAATAACTAATTCTGATAGCTTCTGGAAATCTGATAACTTTTTCAAATTGTAAAACGCTTTAATATAGTAATTCCCTTTACACTATTTTTAAAATTAATATCGGACAAATGCGAAAATGCATTCTATTTAATCATATATATGAACCGTCATTTTGAAATGTGAAAGTTACTTCACTTCGACACCGCAATATACTCGAATAAGAGGTATATGATTATAATGATGACAAATCGAGCATTAAAGAACTAAAAGAAAAACAAATCAATAGAGTGATTGCAAGATTTTGTATTTATAATACAATTTTAGTTCTATAAACATGATTTATTAAAGAACAAACAAAATAATGCCAGTAAATAATGAATTAGGGAACTCGGATTCTATGTGGTAGTATATTAATAACTTGGTTGCTACAATATTTCTAGACCTATTTCAAAATTGGTTTAGGCTTGTTGATGTTGTAGACGATGTTTTCAATGATTGCTAATTTAGATTCCATGCTGAGTACTGAAATTTCTTTTGCAACTAAATATTCTCGTGAGAGCTTCAGTTTGTTGAGCATGCATCATTGTGTGTGTTTACGAGTTCGTTTGTTAAGCCTCACAAAGTTACCCGGCACTGTTAGATATTTATTATTGTTCTGCTTTTTATACGAAAATATAGAGTATTAAAAAAAGTATTAATAAGTATTTGTGCGTTTTAGAATCACAAAGGTTTGTATGTGCTTATGGGTAGTACGTTTCGGTGTTATGTACATATAATGTGCAAAACATGGCTTTATTTATAGTGCATGTTCCAGTTATTCGGTATCGGCTGACTGTTGCATAAATGGAAACATTTCTCATCACTTCGTTCTTGTGGCACAATGTGGCTTCATGCACTTGAACTGAGGTTATTCATTTAACTTTGTATGTTGTGAACTAATAGCAATAGTTACCAGATACTGCAAATTATAGGAGTTCATAATTACATGCATAAATAATTCAATTTTTATGGCACAAAATAATACAGACAAACAATACTTAGAAATTTAGTTCTAAGTTACGACTTCAAAAATCATAAATATATGTTTTCAATATCAAGTAGATGATCGCACATTATAAGTGAAGTAATAAATATAATGCTGAACTACAGTTGAGATGAAAATGATCTAATAATAGAAGTATATTTTATTTATACAAACTATAACAGCGTAAAGAAAGGAATTTTAAAATAAGTGTCCTATAATTTTGTTTATTATGTTTTAATTCGGTGCGCAGTAAGTATTAATCTATTTAATTAATTAATAGGCAACTTGCCAACAACAATCAGTGTAATATAAACTGAAGAAGAGGTTATGTGTACCATCTGTTGAGAATTTCTAATTTCAACTGGTTTGTTATCGATTCAAATTATTATCAGAGTTTAAAACTCAAAGTTCATCACAAAAAATATAAGCACCCTATGCAAAACAACGGAAATAATTTATTTCAGATCCTACAAAAAAGGTTTTCGAAACTTGAACAACGACGTAAAAGTGACAAGTTATTCTAAAACAGCCTGAATACTGAAAATGACGTATACTTTATATTTATAGGCGTACATAAATTAACTGACAGGGCAAATTGAAAGTTTCCAAGTTCCCTCTATTTCCATCTAACTATTGTATATACCATCGAATTTGCAAAATAATATATTACTACATACGTGTATACAATAATAATTAGTTTCTTGTCTAAATGACTACAAACTTGTAAAATAAATAAATAAATAAATATAAATATATCATCACGCCTTTTACCCATTACTGGGTGTGGCACTCTGCCTAAGCAGATCTCGGTAAGTGATATATTTTGTCGCGTGAAGTGCGGTTACCAGTCGTCAAATCACGGCCCTCAAAGATATTAGTGGAGAGGGAGCCACAGGGGTAGATTTTTAAATTGGTGAAAATTGTTTGTCGGCTGTGGGGATCGAATACTATACAGTTCTACATGTTAATAAATAATTATAAAATAGAATTACGTGTTTTAAACTTGTAAATATAAGAATATTCTAACGTCCAAAACATATTCAGAATAATTAATAGAATAGTGTGCAGTGCAAAGATTGGACATGTTTTATTTATTTATTTATCATTTAAAATTTTAATGATTTTTTAATGATAAAAGTGAATTTACGAATATGAGATAGACTAACATTTAATACATATAATATACAGTGCCGGATTTAAGAGGTATTAGTAAAATTACTGAAACCAAACATAATTAGCAAATATTCTTAACTGAGAAAATAGCAATAAAATTAAACTGAACATAATTTATTCAGTTTATGAAAACAAAATGATGATTGCAGAGTCTATAAATTTACATTGTTGAACAATTCCATATATTTCCTAGGGATTTAACGAAAGAATACAATTGACTTATTTCAAAATAAATTGTTAATTGTAATCGAAATACTATACAGTTCTACATGTTAATAAATAATTATAAAATAGAATTACGTGTTTTAAAGAAAAGGAGAATATTAAATGACAATTTCTATTATGAAACAAATATATACAAGGAACAAACTAATTGTAAAAGATCCCAATCACAGATACAGAAATAAATCATTTCATCATCACATGCCTTAGTATTTAAGTTATTTAGTAACTTATATTAAATGATTATTAAGTTTACTTTGCAATAAATTGTGCATTCCACTCCTTGCTCTACATTTTCATACTGTAGTTTATAAAAAGTATCAAAGTTATTTCAGTCAAGTCAAATACCTACGACAGTCAAATACTTGAATTTTAACATTGATAGCATCATCCATATACGTTATAAATCTGTTTTTGAGATCAAGATCAATGAATAATTATAATATGAAATAGTTATGAATTTACTTATCACAATAAGGCCAGTCAAAATGAGACGTTGAAAATGTATCCTATTAGGTTTATTGATATGAACATTGAACTTAAAAATAATTTGTTTAGATGAGACTGATGAAATCAATTTATATAAATATTCAAAAGCAAAAACTACGTACCTATCTTCAATAAATATATTCATTTGTTTATGTTTAACATTTGTAAAATACTGTCCTGAAACGAAATATTGCAAAATGTTAGGACTTATTTAAAAATAAGCTGTTGGTTCAAATACTTATATTATAAAAATATACATGTGAAATATTTGTATTAAAATATTGTTTAATTTTTATTATTTAATTAATGAGAGAACCACTTTCAATTTAGGTCAATTTTCCTATTTCTTAATAATGTCAAAGTGTCCCATAATTTCTTATTTATGAATTTGTAGCGAACAATACTAATTAATAACAATATTTTATTATCTATTTGTCTCTTATTGTTAGTAATTATATTTCATATGGGTTTATAGGAACGGTATTATGCATTATTTAAACTAGATTTTATAACGGACTAAATATTTTAAAAAATTATTTAATTTGCAACCTTTCAAAAAACGATAATTTAAAGTGTTATATAAATCAAATTGGACTTTCAAATTCAGGTTAACAGAAAATTGTATAGGGAACAACAAATACAAGAGAATGTGTTGGAAGTTACAAAAAGAAATACCTACATTAAAGATTTCTTATTAATTATTATCACTTTTAATACATGTACAATTCTTGGCTTTTTATAAATTTATTATTAAATTAACGGAGTCATTTGACGTGAACCCATTACTACTTTATTTTCATCGGTTTAAAAAAATAATAAAGAAAAACCATTCATATTGTTGTCTGGAAAGTTGGTAGTATATTTGTATAAGTTTGAGTAATTCTATTATTGAAAGTTTTATAAAAGAGGACGTTGACAGAATTTAAGATGAATAAGAAGGGGTTTCAGCCAATATATACATAATATTTGTAAAATAGAAAATAACAATGATTAAATTGACAGAATAGCATAGTAGCAAATTCCTTACATTGAAACCAATAAAATACATAAAAAGTTGAGCTAAGTAAAGGTGTTTATATAATTGTATACAGGTTAAAACCCAATCTGCGAATACAGTAATGTAAATGTGAATATTTATTTTTTCTCCTAATATATAAATATATTATTGTACGTTGCGGTCCTAAATGGTTAAATCTTTGCCAAAATTAATGACCTTGTCTAAATAAATAGCAATTATAAAAATCTTAATGTTTTAGTTTAGTATCTGCATAGAGTAAGAAAGATAAGTGATTTAATATAATTGTTCTATTCTAGATTATGTACCTAACCTTTAGTTATGAATTTATAAAGTAGAAACAATCGACTTTATTATTCTTAAGTATAATTTTATGAAGATAAATAGGTACACTAAATACAAGACCCACAGATATATTGTGATTTCAAGTAAATCATGTATAATAATTTTGCATTAGTAGGTACTGCTGTAATACTGCGACATACAGTAACAAGTCTTAAATGTGAAAGTACTATATCGAAGTAAATGTGTTTATCATATAACATTATTGTTAATTATTGTAAATGGGTAATATTATTGAATAAATTATGGTAATTACGAGCGAAGGCTTACCGGTGTCCAGAATTCCGGCGAGTTTATAGGCCGGATAGCCATTTAATGTTTTGTTCTTAAATGATAATGGACATCAACACACTTTACAATAAGAGAAATTAAAGGTATCCATATTTCAAGTTACTCTATTACTTGTTTAATTAAATTATCTGCGAGTATTTTTACTTTTCTCATGATAATATTTATTGATTTCATATTTGTTTATTGGATAAAAATTCTTACTCATAAAATACCATATTTTAAATAATAAATTTATTAATATAATTGCTAAAATGAAAGCAGAATTCCGACAGGATTTGCGTCCCATCACAAATAATCACTCATATATTATATTAATATTTTAATTATTTACATATAATTGATATACAGTACCGAAGTAATATTAATTGATTTTTAATTTTAATTATTAGTTTTATAACCTCTCTTACTTTAAGTTTTAATGAAAAGGCAAAATATTGATTCACTTACGTCTATTGAAACTATTAATTAAATCGTAGGCGTGCGATGAAAATTTATTTATTTGATTAATTACCGTTTATAGGACATCTAAAAAAGGATAACCGTTGTTGATCAATAAATTAAAATAAGATCGAAATTCTTTTGATGAAAACTATGTTGTGATAGTAGGAAAACTCTGTCAATTAATGCATATTTTTCATTTGTCCAAAAACATTTCAAACGACGGA
The DNA here is from genome assembly GCA_947425015.1 of Pterostichus niger. Classification (NCBI taxonomy): domain Eukaryota; kingdom Metazoa; phylum Arthropoda; class Insecta; order Coleoptera; family Carabidae; genus Pterostichus; species Pterostichus niger. The sequence goes on from OX380337.1 coordinate 13,879,045, forward strand.
TTCAAAAATTACAACATCGTTGTAATGGACATGACGTACAAGATCAGAGTCTAGATAATAATAAAAATCAAGCCATTATTTACGCTAAAATCCCTTATGACAATGAAATTAATTTTTCGATAATTATAAACAAACTTGGCTTTTGTTTTCTTCTTTTTCTTTTTCCGTTTTTGAAAATTGTGTGTTGGTGACGCTGATGACAGGGGTGATCGTCTTTGACGGACTCCATTCTCATCAGAACTGTTCTAAACTCCACTGAATGCACTTCACAAAGAAATTTCTTGTCGAAGTTTTAATAAAATTTTTGCCTCAGTTATGGTTGTTTGAAAAGTTAAACGATTTAAACTGTTTTTTACGTCAGCGACCTATAAACTGGTGAGTGAGATTGTTGACTACTTTATTACCAAATTGTAACAAATTATAATTACCAACAGCTGCAGATGAACGTGTTAAACGTTCGAAACGTTCAATAAAGTTTCAATGAATCCATTCTGTTAATTTATTCCACTATCCATGGATTTCTAAGGCCTGATTACTTGTTCTCAAGAATATTTTGGATCCACATAACCTCGAAATAAATAATTAGAATACATCACTCAGTTTTAATTTTAGTTATAGAGAATGCGCCGAGTAACTACTTCTGGTACTTTCCAAATATCTGATAACATTAATCTAAATTGTATAAATTGTTCTACTATTAGAAATGCACCTCTAAAACTTAAAACTGTAAACGTAATTGACTAATGGTCAGAGTAATATTTTTAAATAACTTCTTTTAGTTATTATTATTTTAAATTAGCTTTTATTATAGAATAAAATAGAAAAATTTATTGTCCTTGCGATTTAGTAAACTAAACTGAAGCAAATTGAATATAAACACAAAATTGAATCCGTTTATATAATAATAATGCTACGGTGTTTGACAAACATACTTCATTGTGAAAGACAAAACCTAAAATTCCGCTCTAAAATTATCATTTTTATACTTATTTCTGATAATAAATATCGGATTAATGCAGAAAAGCAATATATTTAATCAAATACATAAACTGAAATTTTGAAATGTGAAAGTTACTTTTGCTCGAAACTGCAAGATATAAGAGGTCAAGATTACAAGACTTTTATGTTTATAAAAGTAATTTTTGTTATATAAACATTATCTCTTGAAAACATAAATATTGAATTATTAAGTGATAAAAAAATGCAATTATTTTCAAATAAATTACGTTATTTAAAACGGTCACATTTCACAAAGTCACCTCCAAGCGACTAAAATCTGTACTATTTATGATTTTGAATGAAACAAACTCATCCTATTGGCTGCTTGAACATGTGCTTAACTACTGAACTAAAAGTAGAGAACAATGATTCCATGTGATAGTATGTTAATAACTTGGATGCTACAATTTTTCTAGACCTATTTCGCAATTTCAATGTGAGTTTAGGATTATTGATGTTGTTGAGGGTGTTTTCAACGATTGCTAATTAAGATTCCATGCTAAGTACTAGAATTGCATTTATAACTGAATATTCTCGCGAGAGCTTCAGTTTGTTGAGCATGCAACATTGTGTGTGTTTAGAAGTTCGAATGTTAAAACTCACAAAGTTACCCGGCACTGTCAATTTTTTGTGCGCCTTATAATAACAAAAGTCTGTATGTACTTATTGTTCGCACGTTTCGGTTTGTTATGTATATATGATGTGCAAAATAGGGCTTTATTATAGTGCATGTTCCAGTTATTCGGTATCGGCTGACTAATGCATAAATGTAAACATTTCACTCCACGTTCTTGTGTCGGAATCTGGCTTCATGCACTTGGACTTTGTTATGTTATTCATTCAACTTTGTATGTTATGAACTAATGGCAATAGTTTCTAAATATTTCAATTCAGTAATGATAAGTAGTATGTAGACCATTGTGTGTTTTGAAATAAGATTACTTGTATGATCCTGAAACCTTAATAATATAGGTGTAGTTTATTAGAAATGTAATTGAATAAGAATATCTGGTAAAAATATATGTGAATCACATGTATGTCTGATCAATTTTAAATGTGGTTGAAACTAACATTTAAGAAAATCAAAACCTTAAGTACCTTCTGTATTAGTGCATAGTTTAGTTTATTCGCTCAACTTTTGAATAAAGTAAAACCCAATTTAAGGATTGTTTTTGATGAGAATAAAGAATTTTGTAAAGCGCCAGTCAAAGGTCAGCAAGAAACTAAATAAAATTATAATAACTACAATTATACAAAACATCTACATGATTTTAGAGAGCTTATCACCATATGCAATTTCATGTGTTAAAACGTGCGGTACATAAATAATAAATTATCAAAACTAGTTCAGAATTAAAAAACAATAATTGTAATAGGGCTAAAACTATTGCAGTTTTAAATATGTCATCAATTTTTTTTTCTGCGTAGGTTGCTCAGAGGCAGAGATGGCAAATTACTTAATAAATGTAATTAATATGTTTTTAAATTACTGTCTGAATGGTTAAATTATAATTGTCCAATCACTTTACGATAAAAAAGTAATTAATTATTTTGCCCTATTACATGACAAAAATCAAATACTTATTCCAACCGATTAGTGCAAGTTACAATAATAAACACAAACATTAAAAGGCTAAAAGCGGCAACCATGGTCAGCCGAACGTCATTATTTGCACCACGACTAGATGTCCATAGTCTGAAAATAAAAAATAACTGTAAGTTATTGCAATTAATAATTACATGCATAAATTACAGACTATTCAATTCCAGATCAAATGTAATTTAAAGTTATTTTACTTATATGTATTTAAATACGGAAACAAATTATCATTACTGAATTATTTATTTACCAAATATGTTTAGATTTAAATAGTAGTTAATATACTAAGAATGATTATTGAAGACAAGTCGATACAAATGTCTACCTTTTAGAAAAATAAGATACGTTTTTAGTACATTTGACTCGATTTGGGTGAAGTAGAAAATATTACAAATAATTTATGATAAAGCATTCAAAAGCTATTTATATCGAAACACTCGAAGCCGAGGATAAACTGAAATACAAATTATATTCTATTTAGTATACAATAATTAGGTTGGCAAAGACCGACACCTAATTACATAGACAGGATAGAAACTGGAGTTGAAAAACTTGAAAATAAACTTGTGGATGTTAGCATGATGGTACAAGGTGCAGTTAGTGCCTGATTCCCGCTACGTAAACGTTTGCTATAACAAACTTATGCTCCTAAATGATAAAAAGTCTATCTCAGAAGACAAATTGAAAAGATACAACTTGGTTAGAAGTATCCAAGATTCTATAGAAAGTAAATTTTCAGTCAATTTAGGAATAACCGAGTTTCCTTAAACAAGAAATCCCAAACTTAATTCAAAAGCTACCTATAACGAAATACACGAAGTCTAGGTATTAAAAATATAATATGGTAAATATATTTATTTAATAGCTTCAGAATTATATTCTGTTGTTAAATGTTATGTTAAATTAAACGGTGATATGTTTATATTATATTCTAATGGTTTTTATATGGTATAACTCTCTTTAAAATTCAGACAGATTATAAAATAATAGTATTAGGTAATTTTCTACAGCTGCTTTAGTAATTCAAATTGTTCACAGTTATGGTAAAACAGAATAAGAGTAGCATTTAATATTTTTAAGTTACGTTCGCTATTTTTAGTTTTCTAAGTACTTTATGATTTCATACATATCAAAGAAACAAAAAAATGTTTTAAGTTTCTATCTATTTTAGTTGATTATTTGATTAATTTATAATCAGCCATATTTGTCCATTGCATTTTAGAAACATACAAGTAGTATAATAATTGTTTACTTTGAGCATTATTTGTTTGAGAAGTAGATGATCGCACATCATAAGTTATAAATATAGTGCTGAATTGCAGTTGAGATGAAAATGAACTAATGATACACATAAGAAATTCTAAAATAATAAAGGTCCTAGAATTTTGTTTATTATATCTTAATTCGGTGCAGAAACAAATCATTATCAGAGTTTAAAACTAGAAATTCAGCACAGAGAAATATAAGTACCTATGCAATACAAAGGAAATGATTTATATCAATTCCTGCAAAAAAGGTTCTCGAAACTTGAACAACAACGACAACGTGACAAATTATTCTAAACGTCAATTGTCAATGAAATCTGTCTAAATCAGCCTAAATATATAATAATGAAAAAAAGGACATACCTATATACATAAATATATTAATTTGTTTGTGTTTAATATTTGTAAAATTCTACCCTGAAACGAAAAATTGAAAATTTTAGGACTTATTTAAAAAATCAAATGCTTATATTATAAAAATATACATGTGAAATATTTATATTAAAACATTGTTTATTATTTAATTATTGAGAGAACCACTTTCAATTTAGGTCAATTTTCCTATTCCTGAATAATGTCAAAGGGTCCCATAATTTCTTATTTATGAATTTGTAGCGAATAATACTAATTAATAACAATATATTATTATCTATTTGTGTCTTATTATTAGTAATTAAGTTGATATGGATCGGTATTATGTATTATTTAATCTGGATTGTTTCTCACTTATCACTAAATTATTTAAATAATTGTAAAGCGAACTAAATAATTGTAAATAATTAATTAATTTACAATGGAGTTGTAACCTAATGAAAAATGTTAATTTAGGGTCTTATATAAATCCAATAGGACTTTCAAATTTAAATGAAAAGTTAAGTTGTATAGGAAAGAACAAACACGAGAGAATATACTGAAAACTCCAAAAAAATACTTACATTAAAGATTTATATTAATTATTATCACGTTTAATAAATGTACAATTCTTGTCTCTTTATAAATCTATTATTAAATTAACGGAGCCATTTGACGTGAATCCATAATTACTTTATTTTCATCGCTTACAATTTGTGAGTAGAAACGTTTTAGTTAAATTCGATTGGTGATTTCACTATTTCAAAATCGCATTTAAAAACATTTATGGGTTGTAACTACCAAATTAGTTAGTGAACTAATAAAATCTGCAACAAAAATAGTGTTGTTATTGTCTATGTATGACATCGATAGCATCAAAGACGTTTTCCTAGTTAGTTATGTTCAGATTTGGCGGTAGGTATACTACTACTATTAGTACAGAGAAAGAATTAACAACAATTTTACATCTTACAATATCGGCACAATTAACGAAGTTATAGTAACTGAGTTTAAATTTATTCTGATTCAGTGAAAGTATTATTGCCAGCAGTGCACCTCCTCCTCTGGTGAGATTCAGTTGTTCGAAGCAGCGATCACATCTGAACACTATAATTGTTTGAAGCACATTTCGGTAAAATAAATGAAATCAAACTAATTGTCCACAGTACTACAAAATGGGGTCATTTTGGATACCTCTAATGTTTTGATTATGAATCATTATTTAAATGTTGATTTATTTGAGAGAGCGAAAGGACATCAACAATCTACTATTATAACAGCAAACTGTACACTAAATAGATTTGATTTATGCAATTTTAATAATTTACTATGAGACATAAATCAATCTAAAATATACTTTTTTTAATTCGATTAGATAGACGAAAGTATAACAAAGTTTTTAGAGGTACGGTGAATGAGCCGAATATCTAATTCTGATAGCTTCTGGAAATCGGATAATTGTAAAACGCTTTAATATTGTAATTCCCTTTATACTGTTTTTAAAATTAATATCGGACAAATGCGAAAATGCATTCTATTATAATCATATATATGAACCGTCATTTTGAAATGTGAAAGTTACTTCACCTCAACACCGCAATATACTCGAATAAGATGTATATGATTATAATGATGACAAATCGAGCATTAAAGAACTAAAAGAAAAACAAATCAATAGAGTGATTGCATGATTTTGTTATTTATAATACAATTTTAGTTCTATAAACATGATTTATTAAAGAACAAACAAAATAATGCCAGTAAATAATGAATTAGGGAACTCGGATTCTATGTGGTAGTATATTAATAACTTGGTTGCTACAATATTTCTAGACCTATTTCAAAATTAGTTTAGGATTGTTGATGTTGTAGAGGATGCTTTCAATGATTACTAATTTAGATTCCATGCTGAGTACTAAAATTTCGTTTGCAACTAAATATTTTCATTAGAACTTCAGTTTGTTGAGCATGCATCATTGTGTGTGTTTAGGAGTTCGATTGTTAAGACTCACAAAGTTACCCGGCACTGTTAGTTGTTTATTATTGTTCTTTTTTTTTATAGGTATATACGTAGTATAAAAAAAGTATTTATAAGTATTTGCGCGTCTTAGAATAACAAAAGTCTGTATGTGCTTATGGTTCGTACGTTTCGGTGTGCGAAACAAGGCTTTATTATAGTGCATGTTCCAGTTATTCGGTATCAGCTGACTGTTGCATAAATGTAAACATTTCTCGCCACTTCGTTCTTGTGTCGGAATCTGGCTTCATGCACTTGGACTTTGTTAGGTCATTCATTTAACTTTGTTTATTGTGAACTAATTGCAATAGTTTCTAAATATTTCAATTCAGTAATGATAAGTAGTATGTAGACCATTGTGTGTTTTGAAATAAGATTACTTGTATGATCCTGCAACCTTAATAATATAAATGTAGTTTATAAGAGTTTAGGGCCGTATATTACTAAAGCTACTACAATTATATTTTAGAATGAACGATTTTTGAAATGTATTTGAATAAGAATATCCGGTAAAAATACATGTGAATCACATTTATGTCTGATCAATTTTAAATGTGGTAGAAACTAACTTATCTAAACCTTGAGTACCTTTTGTATTAGTGCATAGCTTAGTTTATTTGAAGTTTTGTATAAATCTAAACCGAATTTAAGGATCGTTTTAGATTAAAATAAGAATCAGAGCTCATTTACACTTGCAAATTCAGCTGTTAAAACATTGCGGTACGTAAATAATAAATTATCAAAACTAATTCAGAATTAAAAAATTGTAATTGTAATGGCTAAAGCTATTGCAATTTTAGATATGTCATCATTTTTTATTTATTTTGGTAGCTTGCTCAGGGGCAGCAATGAGCAAATAACTTAATAAATTTAATTAATTTTTTTTTTCTTCAAGCATACAACAATATTCATATTATGCTACTACACACACTATGTAGAACTAAGTCATTATGTTATTAGTACAATAATGAAATTCATTATTGTACTAGTACAATAATGTTAGTTATAAAATATACCACAGGCGGCAGCACTTGCTAGGGCAGCCCGGCTACTGGCTCAACGTTACCAATCGTACGATAATTATCATACATGTAGCATAATTAGGGGAATTGTACGATGTACGATAGTAAGTTACTATCGTACAGCGTACTTAAAATGACAAAATATATATAAAAAAAATATCGTGAACATAATTAGGAGTCACAACCCATAATTTTGAGTGTTCCGTACGACAATTTCAATATCTAATGTTGGCAACTGAAGTGAAGTGAGGTTAACTGACTGACAGCCAGTAGTGATAAATATCGTTATTTGTTTCACAAAAAAAATGTCTCAAGAAGTGGATGAAATGCAATTTACGCCTCCAGCAATAGCAGAAATCGCAAAGTCAGTCATTCAAACATTGATTCCTGAAAAATCACGTAAGGCTTATGATTTCGCTTATGAGAGATTTGTCAATTGGACTAGATAACAAAATGTGAAGAATTTCTCTGAGAATGTTATGCTAACTTACTTTACTCAATGATTAAGGCTGAATTAAATATCAAACATAACGTAAACATATGTAAATACACTAAACTAATAGCATTTTTTAAAATATTGAGTTATTTGATACTTCGACAGAAATGACTTGCAACATACCTGTTACATTTGGAAGTAATCAAGGTACGGAAATAAACAATGAAATTTATACAGCTTCTATCTATTAGGATATTGGAACTATCGATACAAATACTGTCAGTAGTGGTTTAAATATTCAAAATTGTAAAATAGAAAACTGTACATTTAACATAACTGTTAATAAAGCGAGTTAGGGAAAAAAATTAAATAATTTATATTTTATTCTTTAAATTTACGTTAGAATGCTTGAAGAAAAAATAGTATATGCTACTCGGAGTAGAATGCTCTTTTTTATTTCGCTCAGTTTGCATCGCCTCGGCTACACGCCTCGGCCGCAAACATCTGAGCTCAATAAAAAAGACTGCTTTCTACTCCTAGTAACATAATATACTATTAATGACTGAATGGCAATTAAATTACAATCATCCAATTACTATACGTAAATAATGGTAATTAATTATTTTGCTCTATTACATGACAAAAATCAAATACTTGTTGCGACAGATTTGTACAAGTTACACGTGCATTGACTGAATCAAATATCAAAAGGTTAAAAGAGGCAATCAGGGTCAGTCGTACTTCATTACTTACAGGTACCGTTCGAGTAAAATTGAAACATTCAAAATATAACCATTATTACTTTACTTTATAGGTAATGCACCACTATTAGACTGCAAATTATTGGCATTAATAATTACATGCATAAATAATGTAATTAATTACAGACATTTGAATTACAGATCAAATGTAATTGATATTTTAAATTAACAATGACTTATCTAAAAAATATACATAATTACTTAATTAAATTACTTGTAATTAACTACTGCCAATAGTATTGAATCAGACTGTGGATTTAGAAGCCGAGTTCGATTACTATAGCCGACAAACAGTTTTCACCACATTACTATTACTCTGCGGCTCCCCCTCCACCTAGTACTAGGTATAGGGAACTTAATTTTCAGAACATAATATTTGTTGGGCGATATTTGTTCACAAGATAATAGAGAAGATCAATATGTTACTTAGAATTTTATTTATACGTTACGACTTCAAAAATCATAAATATATAATTAAATATCAAGTACTATAAAGCATTTGAATAATTTCTAATCAGTCATATTTGTCCGTTGCATTTTAGAAACATACAAGTAGTATAATAAATGTTTACTTTGAGCATTATTTTTTGAGAAGTAGATGATCGCACATCATTAGTAAAGTAATAAATATAGTGCTGAACTATACAGTTGTGATGAAAATGATCTAATGATACAAGTATTTTTGTTTATTATATTTTAATTCGGTTCATAGTAAGTATTATTCTATTTAATTAATTAATAGGCAACTTGCCAACAAGAATCAGTATACCATAAACTGAAGAAGGGGTTATGCATACCACCTGTGGAGAATTCCTAATTTCAACAGGTTTGTTATAGATTCAAATTATTAATAGAGTTTAAAACTCAAAGTTCATCAGAAAAAATATAAGCACCCTATGCAAAACAACGGAAATAATTTATTTCAGTTCCTACAGAAAAGGTTCTCGAAACTTGAACAACGACGTAAAAGTGACAAGTTACTCTAAACAATGTCAATAGTCAATGAAATCTATCTAAAACAGCCTGAATACTGAAAATGACGTATACGTTGTTTTTATAGGCGTACATAAAGTAACTGACAGGACAAATTGAAAATTATCCAAGTTCCCTCTATTTCAATCGAACTACTTTATATACCATCGATTTTGCAAACTAATCTATGACTACACAGGTGTTATAATAATAATTAGTTTCTTGCCTAAAAGACTACAAACTTGTAAATATAAGTACCTTACACCACGTGTTTGAAAAAGATTGGACACGTTTTATTTAATTATTTATAATTCTAATGATTTTTCAATGATAAAAGTGAATGTACGAATATGAGATAGACTAAAATTTTAATGGGAAGAAAGATTAATGAAAAGCTACCCTACATGTAATATACAGTGCTGGATTTAAGAGGTACTTATTAGTAAAATTACTGGTTTAGTAACTAAACATAATTAGCAAATATTCTTAACAGAGAAATAGGAATAAAATTAAACTGAACATAATTTATGCAGTTTATAAAAACAGAATGGTGATTGCAGAGTCTATAAATTTACATAGTTCAACACTTTCATATATTTCCTAGGGATTTAACGAAAAAATAAAGTTGCTTTATTTTAAAATAAATTGTTAATTGAATGTTGAAAATCCTAATCTTTATCTTGTAATCCAAATACTACACAGTTCTACATGTTAATATATAATTATAAAATAGAATTACGTGTTTTAAAGAAAAGGAGAATGGCCAATGACAATTTCAATTATGAAAGAAATATATACTAGGAACAAACTAATTAAATCAATCATTTTATCAGCACAGTTTACTTTGCAATAAATTGAGCATTCCACTCCTTAATCTACATTCTCATAGTATAGTTTATAAAAAGTATCAAAATTATTTCAGTCAAGTCAAATACCTACGACAGTCAAATACTTTAATTTTAACATTGATAGCATCATCCATATAAATTATAAATCTGTTTTTGAGATCAAGATCAATGATTAATTATAATTTGAAATAGTCATGAATTTACTTATCACAATAAGGTCAGTCACAATGAGAAGTTGAAAATGTATCCAATTAGGTTTATTTATATGAACATTGAATATAAATATATTTGTCCATTAAGTTCTATTAAAATTAAATTAAATTGTTTGGATCAGACTGATGAAATCAATTTAGATAAATATTCAAAAGCAAAAAGTACGTACCTATTTACAAAAAATATATTCATTTGTTTATATTTAATATTTGTGAAACACTGTCCCGAAACGAAATATTGCAAAATTTTGTAACTTATTAAAAAAATTATTGCCTTTTTATAAATTGATTATTAAATTAACGGAGTCATTTGACAAATATAGAAACTGAATAATCATAAAAAAAATCAAGTAAATTACTATTGATGTAGTAAATAAACATTATTGGGTGATATCAATTATAAAATAAATTGTACATTACAAAAAAATATTATAAAACTACCGAAAATATTGTCATTGCAAGTAAAACAAGTCGGCAAATTATTTATATTTTATTATTCGCGTTGGATATGATATTTGATTGTACAGTAAGTACCTACAGTTAGATTAATAAGTTTGGTTGAACAAATAATTTTGTCGTTGTCTACTAATAAAACGAGCCTAATTAAACATATTATATGATTGGAAATACAGTGCCAAATATACAAAATAATGTTACAATATAATCTAATAGAAAATACTAAAAAAATTGTAAAATAAGAAACAATATTAATAATAATAATAATAATAATAATAATAATAAAAAACAACAATGGGGCATTGTATGAAAGTGGGAGGTGAGGGTGGTCATACAATGTCCATTATTATTTGTCATAGTTATTATACAAAGAACACTATACATACGACAAAACATAAGAAAACTTTTAATATTAGAATACTTGACTCTTTACTCGTAAATATAAGTGTAACTACGTATGTAGTTATAAGTGGTATAATTTCACTCATGGGAAATAATATCCAAAGCAAGTCTTATTAATACAAGAACACGTATTTAAATGTGAATGAAGCGTCATGACCCAAAGTTTATTGTACCCATGTAGAATTATAAATGATAGGAAAAATGTTAAATATCGTTTAAATAAAATATAAGATTAAAATATATTTAGGTAGGTATTAAAAAGAGAAAAACAAAACAGATGCACTTAAAAAAACATAAAAATGACACGATCGTCGTTCCTATCAAAAACATTGATACAATGATTAAATTTATATTAAAGAACAAGCTTTGTGTTTTACGTCTCCGTATCAGTGTTATATCTGTATGAAATGAAATATGATATTCATCAAATATTTACATCAAGTGAAATATGTACAAGACATAATGTATTTTTCCGTTTAACATTGTGAACTATGTCTACCTAATACTTACGTTAAGAGTTAGGTGTATATATAAAGTTGTAAAGAAAGGATGTGATGTGCAAACTGCTCCTTATCCCCAAATTAAGGGCGAACTTCGTCTTCTATTTCTGTCACAACAAGATGTTGTCATCATGGTGCACACCACTCGATGGGGTTCGTATTCTACTGAATATTTTTGTTTGGTGTCGTAAAATGAACTATATCCATTGTTTGGCTGATAATTTCTTTTTAAAATTTGTTTTGATGAGTCATTGGTAAAAGATTGTTCAATTTTAATATGTTCGTTTTCGTTCGTTAGAGGTGTTGCTAGTTCTTCTAGCTCTTGACAATATTGTTTGCTGTGTAGATGTCCCCTAACGCATTTTTATCGTCAATCACACGAACATTTGAGTCCATGAGTCGATATGAAGATTCTGACCTCCACAAAATCGTCTTGACTGATGTAGCAGTCACCTTGCTTGAACAAAATGCACAAGAAAAGATGCGTCAACTTCAAATACAAGTTAAACAAGGTATGTTGTGTTTTCGTGAGCATCAGAAAAATAATGGGAGGCTACAAAATATTTGATTTTGAATATTAAAAAGATATATTTAAAAATATGAAATTTATTATGAATTGTTCAATTTTTGCCAGCCAAACAATTTCAGGTGTTAAAAATTAATAATAAATAAATATGTAAAAGATAAACTTTTCATATTTTACATACTTTTATACGATGTTTCATATTGTAATGCGTAGAGTAATTTTTATCTAGTTAAAATTTGTAAAGAAGCGTATATTTAAAGAGTCTAATCTTTACAATTATTAAATTAATTAAATTTGATCACGTGACTAGATTACACGAGTAATACATAATAAATTTCATATATTTAAAAGTTTCACCTTGCTTTCTTATTAATAATATTTGTTAGATGGAGCAGATATAAATATCTTCATTCAAGAGTTGATCTTATGGGAAACTTTGGTCTGGTTCAAAGCTTGGAAGAAATGGGTAGATGCACCAGAATGCGATGAACTACTTGTTCCCCAAAATGGATCTACTTGCTTTACTTGTGAACTTGAGGGAATTTAAACAAAGCAGATTCACGTTTGCATATCTCGTTCAAAGAACTGTGATGGAGCTGGTGGAGGTCATGGCAGAAAAGTATGTTCAATATCACATCGCTTGAAAAACGCTCGAAAAATCATTTAAGATTATACAAAATCATTTATTGTTGCTATGTACAACTTTGTTTGAACTTTGAATTCGGTTTTAGATCATTTTAATCAATTCAATAATTGTTTCACTCGCTCATTGCTCTCACTAAAAATAGTATGTATTTAGAAATGATAAATAGTATATGAAAAGGCTTCCTTTGTAAGAAGGAAATTATGTTTTACTAAACGATTACATCAGTAATCACGTTTTAAAATTATTACAACCAAATAATTTATTATTATTATTGCGTTGTTTGTTGATTAAACCAGTTTTATTGAAATATCAGTAGCACCATAACTCATTAGTAATTAGTCATAGTAATCTCCTAATAGATCGCTTTTCAAGTGACTGTACTTATTACAAACTTAGGGCTGTGTAAATACAATAAAGCGTTGCAGAACAATATCGGAAGCGGATAGACAAGGACGTACTTCCGGCTCGTTATCATGGCGATTACAAAAGGGTGAAACTAAAATTGAGGAACACAAAACTTGGGTTGCAACCCCTGATGATATAACAGCCAAATGTATGACTATAAGGTATTCACCTATACATGATCGATATGAACGTGTATCTCAAGCAAGGGTCGTTGAAACTCTAGACAAATGGGAAAATGGCGTGTTAGACGCTGAACGCGTCTTTAGGGAGGAAGAGAAAGACTGGAAAATGGTTTACTTGTGTAGAGAAGGTTAGGAGACGAGTGAGTTTGTTAGGACCTATACTAACTTATTCTTATGTACCTATGTATAGAATCTTCAGCTGAAGGCAAAATTCAATGGAGATTTTCTGTGGGCCATGGAAGACAAATAGATAGAGTTCCTATCCGACTGGATAGCAAAACGTTTGAGAATGGAGAAATTCTGTTGACTGTCACTGGCAACGATAAAATGGTTGATTTTACAAGTAGGTTATTACTCAAATTCATTTGGTACAACTTTAGTTTAAGTTTTAGCATACAAGTCATTAAGAGATAATGGTTGCACTAAGGCGCTAAGCGATTATTTCGCAAGTTTAGTTACATACGAGTAGAATTTTTAACGTCACTAGTATGTATTTGAAGGCAATTTTTGTTTCTAAATGTAAAGTACAGTTTTAATTAGATGAACTATTATAGGTTGGGGTGCATTGGAAACTGTAGAAATGAGTGGGGCGGATGCTATCACAGTGGCGGCTCGTCTCACTGGGGGCAAGGGCGATTGCGCCTGGCAACATACTCAGCTCTTCCGGCAACCCTTGTCGGACGCCACTGACTTTCCTTTCATTGTTACTGTCACATTTCATTAAACTATTAACAAGTGCACATTTTTATGATATTCATAAATTATTCATTTTTATTTATGATAGGAATATTACTATTGATATTGGCGAAAAACTACTGTTTAATACATAAAAGTGAGCACTGAGTATATCTATTACATGTATTTTTAAGGTTTCGATTAATAAAAAAATATTAAGTGTATAATTTAAAATAACTATTATTTTATTACTAAATCCTTTAAATAAAAATTTAATCTTAATATTTAAAGTTTGATAATATTCAGATTAAAACAAAAAACAATTTACTTGAATTTTTGAATCAAACAACGGCAATTTAAGCACTTGAAGTGAAATGGGGCAGATACATTCTGTATTATATATACATACAGCGTGTTCAAAAAGTTCCGTGACTGTGAAATATCTCGAGAAACATACATCGAATAAAAAAACAAAAAAAGTGTTTCATATTTTTCAAAAAACCTATATTATGTCACCAAGCACGATCCCCCACTGGGTGTGGGGCGGGAGTCCACTTTGAATTTACATAACATATATTCATTTATAATAAAGAAATACATTTGATCACATATGTTATGCACATACCGAGTGTATAGTTTATTTGTGGTAGATAGGTATATCAGACCTACAATATTAAAGTTTCTATATAACTATAGTTTCTGTCGTACTTAATTTTAGAATAAACTATAAAAACAAAATTAAAAACTGCGTCTAATTTGTTGATCAAATATGTGTTTCATTGATGAAATAGATGTTAAGGAAAAGTTACAGTTTGAGACTATTTATAGATTGCCATGATAAATGAAAAAATAATTTGACGGACCTTTCAAACACAAAATTATATTTGTTTGTTTTATTTCTAAGAATTTTATGATTGAAACGTATTTGAACAAAAAATTCAGGCTCTTACATGCAGATTTTAATTTTAAACTATTTTGTATGTTTTGTTCAAAAAATAATTGGGCAGAAATTACTAGAATATGAAAATTTTACGGTTCTATGTTTTATCGTTGCTATCATTTCTAGGTAGCACAAATAAAGTAGAAATCCGGTATAATTGTTACTATAAATATAGAACTAAATTGTGTTTTTCTCGCTTTAAATTTAGCGCAATTATCAATAAAAGATTCATAGTCTAATGGCTGAACTACATCATTCTCTGTGGTTGATAGATGAGATAGATATAACCAGTTAACAAATTTCGTTCATTTTTTTTAACTCGCTCCATAATCAAAAATGGGAAAGAAGCAGGGTGTGCAAAATTAAAACGTTACAGTATTATATTTGTGGTCCCTGAGATTATGGACTCACAAACGTGCGTTTCTTATATCTGTGCGATAATCCGCCATTGAATCAAACTTGCTTTTATTCAATGGTAAATGTTTAAGTCGAGCTTTTCTTTAAATATGTTACTATGAAGTATAGTTACATAAGATTAATTTTAGAATGATGCTTCTCTTTAATTAATTTAGTATGAAATATAGGAACACAAGATTGCGTTTTTCACACATTTTGGAAATGCAAGAAACAAGAATATTTAAATTAAAATTTCAATTCAAATTCTGTTCTTAAATAAAACATTAAAACCAGTTATTATTGATGACAGCTATTACATTCTGTAGAAAAATAATAGGTATGTATTTTTGTGTTTACTATTATTGAACTAAACGTTTAAACTAAATAACTAAAACATTAGACTACTAAGTTTTAATTTTAGTTATAGAGAATGCGTCCAGTAACTAATTCTGGTAGTTTCTAGAAATCTGCTGACATTTTTCTAAATTGTAAAAATTATGCTACTATTAGAAATGTGCCTCTAAAACATGAAACTGTTAAACATATATATTTTTTGTAATTGACTAATGTTCTGATTAATATTTTTAAATTCCTACCTTTTGTTATTATTACTTCAAATTAGTTTTTAGTATAGAATAAAATAGAAAAAATTATTGTCCTTGCGACAAAATTGAATCCGTTTATATAATAATAATACTACGGTGTTTGACAAACATACTTCATTGTGAAAGACAAAACCTAAAATTCCGCTTTAAAATTATAATTTTGATACTTATTTCTGATAATAAATATCGGATAAATGCAGAAATGCAATCTATTTAATCAAATACATAAACTGATTGCAAGACTTTTATGTTTATAAAATAATATACTAAGTACATCAGTAATTTGGGTTATATAAACATTATCTCTTGAAAACAAAAATATTGAATTATTAACTGATAAAAAATGCAATCATTTTCAAATAAATGACGTTATTTAAAACGGTCACATTTCACAAAGTCACCTCCAAGCGACTAAAATCTGTACTATTTCTGATTTTGAATGAAATAAACTCATCCTATTGGCTGCTTGAACATGTGCTTAACTACTGAACTAAAAGTAGAGAACAATGATTCCATGTAATAGTATGTTAATAACTTGGATGCTACAATTTTTCTGGACCTGTTTCGCAATTTCAAAGTGAGTTTAGGATTGTTGATGTTGCTGAGAGTGTTTTCAACGATTGCTAATTTAGATTCCATGCTGAGTACTAGAATATTCTTGTGCAAGCTTCAGTTTGTTGGGCATGCATCATTGTGTGTGTTGAGAAGTTCGAATGTTAAGACTCACAAAGTTACCCGGCACTGTCCATTTTTTGTGCGTCTTATAATAACAAAAGTCTGTATGTACTTATTGTTCGCACGTTTCGGTTTGTTATGTATATATGATGTGCAAAACAGGGCTTTATTACAGTGCATGTTCCAGTTATTCGGTATCAGCTGACTGTTGCATAAATGTAAACATTTCTCGCCTCTTCGTTCTTGTGTCGGAATCTGGCTTCATGCACTTGGACTTTGTTATGTTATTCATTCAACTTTATATGTTGTGAACTAATTGCAATAGTTTCAAAATATTTCAATTCAGTAATGATAAGTAGTATGTAGACCATTGTGTGTTTTGAAATAAGATTACTTGTATGACCCTGAAACCTAAATAATATAGATGCAGTTTATATCAGTTTTGGGCCGAATATTACTGAAGCTACTACAATTATATTTTAGAATGAACAATTCGACGGTAATGTTATAAAAGATAGATTTTCGAAATGTAATTAAATAAGAATATCCGGATAAAATACATGTGAATCACAGCTATGTCTGATCAATTTTAAATGTGGTAGTAACTAACTATTAAGAAAATCTAAATCTTAAGTACGTGCTGTATTAGGGCATAGCTTAGTTTATTTGCTCAACTTTCGAATAAAGCAAAACCGACTTTAAAGATCGGTTTATATTAGATTAAAGAATTTTGTAAAGCGTCAGTCAAAGGTGAACGAGAAACTAAAAAAATATATAATAACTACAATTATACAAAACATCTAGACACCTCATTAGCACATGCAAATTCCATTGTGTGTTTTGAAATAAGATTACTTGTATGATCCTGAAACCTTAATAATATAGGTGTAGTTTATTAGAAATGTAATTGAATAAGAATATCTGGTAAAAATATATGTGAATTACATGTATGTCTGATCAATTTTAAATGTGGTTGAAACTAACATTTAAGAAAATCAAAACCTTAAGTACCTTCTGTATTAGTGCATAGTTTAGTTTATTCGCTCAACTTTTGAATAAAGTAAAACCGAATTTAAGGATTGTTTTTGATGAGAATAGAGAATTTTGTAAAGCGCCAGTCAAAGGTCAGCAAGAAACTAAATAAAATTATAATAACTACAATTATACAAAACATCTACATGATTTTAGAGAGCTTATCACCATATGCAATTGCATGTGTTAAAACGTGCGGTACATAAATAATAAATTATCAAAACTAATCCAGAATTAAAAAATAATAATTGTAATAGGGCTAAAACTATTGCAGTTTTAAATATGTCATCAAATTTTTTCTGCGTAGGTTGCTTTAGTAATTCAAATTGTTCACAATTATGGTAAAACAGAATAAGAGTAGCATTTAATATTTTTAAGTTCCGTTCGCTATTTTTAGTTTTCTAAGTACTTTTTCTAGTTTCTATCTATTTTTGTTTACTTTGAGCATTATTTGTTTGAGAAGTAGATGATCGCACATCATAAGTTATAAATATAGTGCTGAATTGCAGTAGAGATGAAAATGAACTAATGATACACATATGGAATTCTAAAATAATAAAGGTCCTTGAATTTTGTTTATTATATCTTAATTCGGTGCACATTAAGTATTAATCTATTTAATTAATGAATAGGGAACTTGCCAACAAGAATCAATGTACGATTATACTGAAAAAGAGGTTATGAGTACTATCTGTTGAGAATATCTAAATCCAAGTACTTTGCTATAGAAACAAATCATTATCAGAGTTTATAACTCGAAATTCAGCACAGAAAAATATAAGTACCTATGCAATACAAAGGAATTGATTTATATCAATTCCTGCAAAACAGGTTCTCGAAACTTGAACAACAACGAAAACATGACAAATTATTCTAAACGTCAACTGTCAAAGAAATCTGTCTAAATCAGCCTGAATATATAATACTGAAAAAAAGTACGTACCTATATACAAAAATATATTCATTTGTTTATGTTTAATATTTGTAAAATTCTACCCTGAAACGAAGAATTGAAAATTTTAGGACTTATTTAAAAAATAAACTGTTGGTTCAAATGCTTATATTATAAAAATATACATGTGAAATATTTCTATTAAAACATTGTTTAATGTTTATTATTTAATTAATGAGAGAATCACTTTCAATTTAGGTCAATTTTCCTATTTCTGAATAATGGCAAAGGGTCCCATAATTTCTTATTTATGTATTTATAGCGAACTATACTAATTAATAACAATATTTTATTATCTATTTGGGTCTTATTATTAGTAATTATGTCTCACATATGTTGATTATTATTATATTATATTATGTGTTATTTAATCTGGATTGTTTTTCACTTATCACTAAAATATTTAAATAATTTTAAAGCGAATTAAATAATTATAACTAATTATTTAATTTATAATGGAGTTGTAACCTATTGAAAAATGTTAATTTAGGATGTTATATAAATCAAATAGGACTTTCAAATTTAAGTTAAAAAGGAAATTGTGTAGGGAAGATCAAAAACAAAAGAATGTACTGAAAGTACTTACATGAAAGGTTTCTTATTAATTAGCAGTATTATAAAGTTTAATAAATGTACAATTCTTGTCTCTTTATAAATCTATTAAAAACGAAGTCATTTAACGTAAACCCATAACTACTGTATTTTCATCGTTTAAAAATTGTTTTCAAGAAAAACCATTCATATTGTTTTCCTGAATGTACATTTGTATGTATTATAAACGAAATACCATATATAATAAAATAAATAAATAGTTTTCTTGCACATTATTTGTAGATTTATTATTATTACAGTTTTTAATTTTGAGTAATTCCATTAGAATAAAAAATGCTGTATTTTTGAGAATTTTATAAAAGAGGACGATGATAAAATTTAAAATGAATAAGAAGGGGTTCCAGGTCATGTATACATAATATTTGTAAAATAGAAAATATAAATTATAAAATTGACAGAATAACATAGTAGCAAATTGCTTACATTGAAACCAAAAAAATAAATAAAACTGAAACCAAAATGAAGGTGCTTATATAACAGTATTCAGGTTAAAAATAAATCTACGAATACAATAGGTACTGTAAATGTATACATTGATATTATTTCCAGTATATATACAAGATTAAGAAAGAATGAATGGAAAAGTAAATTATAAAATAAAAGGTATAATATTTTAAAAATGAAAAGTAATAAAATTCTGCAATTACAATATAGGGATGGCGATCTTTTTTGAATCAGAATACTAATAGTAACATTTCTAGTAAGGTGCGTGTTAAATGCGCTTTTAAACGACATTGGATCTGAATGTTCTTTATGTCGTTAGATATTGCTTTATATATCTCTATAAAAATAAACATATTATAATGTGGTAAGGACTTAAAACTTTGCTATTTTAAAGAGACAAGAGATTGTTCTCAGTACGTATAAATTATTATTGTTCATTGCGTTCCTAAGTGGTTAAATCTTTGTCAGAATGAACGATTTATGAAAATCTTAATGTTTTATTTTAGTATATATGTAGAGTAACAAAAACAATCAATTTGATATAAATGTTCTATTCTAGATTATGTATCTACCTTTTGGTTACGAACGTATAAAGTAGAATCATATAGACTTTGTTATTATTAAGTATAATTTTATTAAGATAAGTAGGTACATTAACTTCATGAAATACAAGACCCATTTAATGCTTATAATAAAATTAGACATGTTATGATTTCATGTAAATCATGTTATTATAATAAGTACAAGGCTTTTTATAATTCTGCATTAGTAGACATTGTTGTAATACTACGACATACAGAGTAACAAGACTTCACTGTGAAAGTACTAAATCGAAGAAAAAGTGAATGTGTTTATCACGTAAAATTATTGTTAATTATGTGTTAAACATTTAGACAATTTTGATAAATGGGTAATATTATTGACTATTCAAGTCATCTATCACCTGTTAAAAGTAGTCTAATACGAATGCTGGATTTTGAATTTCACAGCCAATCAAATCAAATTTTAATGCATGCTTTGTGCTAGTAATATTCAATACTAGTAGTAGTACTTTTCAGTGAATATTTTAAACAAATGAACATTTTTATTAAAAATACATAGAATTACATAAAAAAAAATTGCATTAAAATTAAATGTACAATTTGATAAATTTACATTACTTGAAGGATATTTGTATATTCCTCTTCAGTTACAGCTTCTGCGCTATTGGTTCTTTTTTCTGTTTAAAAAATCTGATGTGGACACCACATGACTTCCCTGTACGCGTATTAAACTATAGATATTTTTTACATTGCACATATTTGACATTAAATCTTTTATTTTTATTTCTAATCCATAGCAAACTTTTTTTTTTTTAATCTAAAAATATATAATATTTAAATTTAGATATCTCGTTTATGCAAAAAGCTAATTTAAAAATTCTTAATGTGATAGACGCAGAATTTAATTCTCTAAAACTTTTATTTGCAGCATTCATTTCTAAAATTAAAATAATACCATTTTTTTTCAAGGAAAACTGTTTGCAGTTTCATGTAATGTGCCACTTCCGGTTAGTCTATTTTAACCATTTCCATTGATATAGTAGTCTTATATACCAAATTTGGAAAGTTTTAAATTATATTTGAATATAGTTTTTCATGAAAATCTATTATAGGCTTCAAGTAAAGTACCACTTCCGGTATATAATGACCAAAAAGGGAGGTGCACAACTAGATGTTATAACAGTCCTAAATATAAAGTTTCAATTTTCTACGGCTTACCGTTTTTGAGTTATGCGAGATACATACGTACGTACAGACGGCATGACGAAATTAGTAAAAATGGATTCAGGGAGGGCCAAAATACCTATTTCCGTTGAAATCTGAGAACCAAAATTTTCGCGATTACAATACTTCCTTTACTTCGTACAACTAAGTAAAAACATATTGAAAGTTTTTTATAAAACAGACAAAACAATTTTCAATACCTATTTATTAAAAGAATTACAATAAAACAAAAGACAATATCCATTGAATGAAATCATAATAAAATATAAATAAACTAAATTATACATTGTTATGAAAAAATGTCACTCTCATTTATTTTATCTTTATAAGTTTGGAACAAAAATACTAATTTTCGTGCCATTTCAACACCTAATTTATTTTTAATTTAAAGTGCACGATACCGAACGATGAGTATACACGTTCTACTGACGCTGATGACGACATGGCACATGCAAACTGCTTTATAATATTTATATTTTGATTTACTAAAGGAATTTTTTTTGTTAACTCCACCATTGCATAATTTTCTTGAATGGTTCCAATTGTGCTTCTAGTTTTTAAATGTGGCTACAATCCAGTATTATTACACATGCTGATGATTTCCACTTCATTTAATGCTAGTTCTTTTTCTTCTGCAGATAATTTATAGGATCCAGCATGTGTGCAATGAATTGGTACCTTGTTAATGCTTGCTTTGTATCTGTTTTTGGAATATATTAACTTTTTGTAAAGTCATTAAAAACTTATTCAAGTCGATTCCAAATTTCGACAGCGACATATTGTGAAGTGTTAATTTTTTGCATATTATAAATAAATAGGCTTTAATAATTTTTGAAATTCCTTGGCCGATTTTTTTTTGCTGAATATAAAATATTTTATTATACACGATAGAATCTATTACAAATGATTTCCATCACATAGTTAGAGTAGCTTGTCCCAGTCGCAAACAAAACTTCTAAACAATCTGCCAGAGTGTTGCACCTTAATTAATTATTATTACGAAAATATTTTACGACGTGTACAATATGATCTTTAATGTTCGGTATTTCTAAATCTTTTGATAATAAATGAAGTATTTGGGCTGAACTACCACAGGTTATTATCTGAGAATGTGTAATTTTTTCTATATTTTTACTCATGCGCGCCATATTTACAGCATTATCAGTGATGAAACTTTTTAACATCGTAAATGAAACAATATGATAAGTTGTAATATTAGTCAAATATTCAGCCGTATTGGGCTACCCTGATGTGTTAATTGTTTTGTATAAAAAATTACTACCATGTTCAGTTGTCACGGTTGCACAAGTAACTGGTTCATTATGCATATTCGACCAACCATCGGTAGACATGTTTATAGTGGAACCTGACAATTTACCAAAGCATTTTTTTTCTTTGTTCTGTATATATTTCGTCTAACAACGTACATGATAAAACTTTCCTTGAAGAAGGAGAATATCCAGGTCATTTGAATTGCATTTTTACCTCTGGATTTTCTATATATCTAAAACAACTATTCAATGCAAAAATAACTTTATCAATTTTCTTATCAGAATCACGGTTTTTCTTTCTGTGAACGTAGGAATTAAAAAGTAGGTCTTTTCTGATGAGTGCTGGGTGAAAATAATACATTTCCAGAAGTTAAAGTGAAAGGCACTATCTAGCCGTATCTATTAATAAAGGAAACAAATTCTGTATAACTACAATGTAAAAAAATATTTGATTTCTATCATTTGGTATAGATAATGATGAACACGAAGGGCTATCTTCGACGTCCATATCCTGCATCTTCTTGTATTTTAAATAATGTTCTCTGAGCCGTTGAACTACTCCCTACATTTCATTTTTACATATTTTGAAAATCGGTCTCCTTCCAGTTTTACTCTGGCTCAGTTTTCTATGTAATTATTCCAAATACTAGCTTTTCTGCTACCAGTCATTTTAAATATTAATAACTTCACTTGCAAGCACTAGTCACCAGCTTCACACAACAAATGAACTAGTTTCAAGTACGAAGTTTAAAGTGATATAAAAATTTTAAGAAGCAATTTCAGTATATATATATTACTAAAGTACTAAATAATATATGCAAGAAATATACTCGCAATATCTTTCTAAAATGGTATGATAATATTTTAATTAAATTATAGCAATGTAATTTATGTACTAAAATTATTTTATATATACATATATATATATATATATATATATATATATATATATATATATATATATATATATATATATATATATATATATATATATATATATATATATATAATTGAACTGAACTGAACTGAACTGAATTTTGCCACTAATAACTGATTTTGAATATTGTAATTTCTTGGAGATAAATTATCAAAAATTTAATATCCTAATTTGATGTTATATATAGTTACTTACGTAAAGAACATTCATATTTAAAAATAATTCATATATGACTGAAATATAAAGTAATTAAAAAAAAAATACACTTAAGATATTCATTTCTATTAACAAAATAGAAAATAATGTTCAAAATATTTTCTTCGTATTTAGTACTAAGCTAATATTTTCACTTTAATAATTTTATTTTTTAAGATACACATTGAGTTATTTTAGTATGGTAAAATAACAATGATGCATCTTATTGATAATGGTTGCCATAGAGACTGCGTATGTATGTAGTGGGTGGATGTGGGTGGTCATACATACGCCTTTTCATGGTATTTACCTATTAGAAATACAGCATTTAATAAAAAATGCATTTACTTTCATTATACTAATTTTTAAATTGGATTATGAAGAAATATTTGATGTGTCTATATAAATCATTAGAATTTAATAAACTAACATCAATTTATGATGCAAATTACTGTGAATATATTTCCCGTTCGTTTAATTAAAAATGTAATATTTTTAAGTAATTTTATTCTTGTAATAATGATTAAATATATTAATTATGGAAAAATTCTATGAATATATTAGTTCACAAATTTACAAGTTGAATAATCATAAAAAATCAAGTACTTTACTACTGATGTAGTAATTAAAATAGATCAAACAACTATTGAGTGATATCAATTATAAAACAAATTGCAACATTACAAAATAATATATGAAAATATTGTCATGCAAGTAAAACAAGTCAGCAAATTACTTATATTTTATTATTCCCGTTGGATATGATTTTTGATTGTACAGTAAGTACCTACAGTTAGATTAATAAGTTTGGTTGAACAAATAATTTTCTCGTTGTCTACAAATAAAACGAGCCTAATTAAACATATTATATGGTTGGAAATGCAGTGACAAATATACAAAATAATGTTACAATATAATCTAATAATAATAATATATGCTATTGAATAGTGTTAAAGATGCTAAATTATTTGAGAAATAAAATTTCTAAATAAATATATTGACTACAATCTGTTTATTAAGCCGGAAAGAATGTTATTGTGGAAAAAAGAAAAACCTGGGAAATTTGTTTTTCTTATCTTCCACAACTATGATCAATTAATATACGTCGACCCATTTTATTGTATTCCTGCATAAAAGTAAATTTTATTACGTACATTAAGCATATTACATATAGTCTGATAGATCCAAGGTAAGTCTAGCAGTCATTGCAGCATTGCTAGATATAAGAGATACTACGTCAGAAACATGACTTTAAGTAACGTTTTAACTTTATTGAGTTTTAAATATATATAACTTCTAAAACACGATAATACGAATTTTAAATTACATCCATCTATAACAATACAAATCTCATGAGATGAAAGCTTGAAAAATTTACCAGCGCAATATCCGCTTTGATGAACAATAATTAAATTATTAATTTCATGTTGTAACGATATTTAGAATATTATTCATATATTTAATAGCAATATTTTTATCTCTATTTTTTAAGCGGCTGTTATGATTTTTTTATAATATTCTATTTGTAATGGAGTACGATCGTACGAAATAATCACCTATGCATAAATTTCATTTTGTTGTGCCAGAATTTATTATTATCGAACGCTATTTTTTTGCACGATTTAGAGAATAAATACCCAAAACGGTAATGTTTAATTTAATCTATATTCACATTGACTTTTTCTATAAACAAAGAATTAACAACAATTTTACATCCTACAATATTGGCACAATTAACAAAGTTAATAACTGAGTTCAAATTTGTTCTGATACATTGAAAGTATTTTCTTATTGCCAGCGGCATACCTACCTCCTCTAATGAGATTTAGTTGTTTGAAACAACTGAACACTTCATCATTGCTTTAAGCACGTTAAATAAATGAAATCAAACTAATTGTCCACAGTACTAGAAAATGGGGTCATTTTGGATGCCTCTAATGTTTTGATAATGAATCATTATTTAAATGTTGATTTATCTAAGAGAGTGAAAGGACATCAACAATCTACTATTAGAATAGTTAACAGGACACTATATAGACTTGATTTATGTAATTTTATTAATTTACTATGAGACATAAATCAATGTAAAATATACTGTTTTAAATTCGATTCGCTAAACGAACGAATAACAACGTTTTTAGAGTTACGGAGAATGAGCCGAATAACTAATTCTGATAGCTTCTGGAAATCTGATAACTTTTTCAAATTGTAAAACGCTTTAATATAGTAATTCCCTTTACACTATTTTTAAAATTAATATCGGACAAATGCGAAAATGCATTCTATTTAATCATATATATGAACCGACATTTTGAAATGTGAAAGTTACTTCACTTCGACACCGCAATATACTCGAATAAGATGTATATGATTATAATGATGACAAATCGAGCATTAAAGAACTAAAAGAAAAACAAATCAATAGAGTGATTGCAAGATTTTGTATTTATAATACAATTTTAGTTCTATAAACATGATTTATTAAAGAACAAACAAAATAATGCCAGTAAATAATGAATTAGGGAACTCGGATTCTATGTGGTAGTATATTAATTTGGTTGCTACAATATTTCTAGACCTATTTCAAAATTAGTTTAGGATTGTTGATGTTGTAGACGATGTTTTCAATTATTGCTAATTTAGATTCCATGCTGAGTACTGAAATTTCTTTTGCAATTAAATATTCTCGTGAGAGCTTCAGTTTGTTGAGCATGCATCATTGTGTGTGTTTACGAGTTCGTTTGTTAAGACTCACAAAGTTACCCGGCACTGTTAGTTGTTTATTATTGTTCTGCTTTTTATACGAAAATATAGAGTATTAAAAAAAGTATTAATAAGTATTTGTGCGTTTTAGAATCACAAAGGTTTGTATGTGCTTATGGTTAGTACGTTTCGGTGTTATGTACATATAATGTGCAAAACATGGCTTTATTTATAGTGCATGTTCCAGTTATTCGGTATCGGCTGACTGTTGCATAAATGGAAACATTTCTCATCACTTCGTTCTTGTGGCACAATGTGGCTTCATGCACTTGAACTTTGTTAGGTTATTCATTTAACTTTGTATGTTGTGAACTAATAGCAATAGTTACCAGATACTGCAAATTATAGGAGTTAATAATTACATGCATAAATAATTCAATTTTTATAGCACAAAATAATACAGACAAACAATACTTAGAAATTTAGTTCTAAGTTACGACTTCAAAAATCATAAATATATGATTCAATATCAAGTAGATGATCGCACATTATAAGTGAAGTAATAAATATAATGCTGAACTACAGTTGAGATGAAAATGATCTAATAATAGAAGTATATTTTATTTATACAAACTATAACAGCGTAAAGAAAGGAATTTTAAAATAAGTGTCCTATAATTTTGTTTATTATGTTTTAATTCGGTGCACAGTAAGTATTAATCTATTTAATTAATTAATAGGCAACTTGCCAACAAGAATCAGTGTAATATAAACTGAAGAAGAGGTTATGTGTACCATCTGTTGAGAATTTCTAATTTCAACTGGTTTGTTATCGATTCAAATTATTATCAGAGTTTAAAACTCAAAGTTCATCACAAAAAATATAAGCACCCTATGCAAAACAACGGAAATAATTTATTTCAATTCCTACAAAAAAGTTTCTTGAAACTTGAACAACGACGTAAAAGTGACAAGTTATTCTAAAACAGCCTGAATACTGAAAATGACGTATACTTTATATTTATAGGCGTACATAAAGTAACTGACAGGGCAAATTGAAAGTTTCCAAGTTCCCTCTATTTCCATCTAACTATTGTATATACCATCGAATTTGCAAAATAATATATTACTACATACGTGTATACAATAATAATTAGTTTCTTGTCTAAATGACTACAAACTTGTAAATATAAGAATATTCTAGCGTCCAAAACATATTCAGAGTAATTAATAGAATAATGTGCAGTGCAAATACCTCACACCACGTGTTTGAAAATGATTGGGCATGTTTTATTTAATCATTTAAAATTTTAATGATTTTTCAATGATAAAAGTGAATTTACGAATATGGGATAGAATAACATTTTAATAGGAAGAACGATTGATGAAGGGTTACTCTACATATAATATACAATGCCGGATTTAAAAGATATTAGTAAAATTACTGAAACCACACATAAATAGCAAATATCTTAACTGAGAAAACAGCAATAAAATTAAACTGAACATAATTTAGGCAGTTTATGAAAACAAAATGATGATTGCAGAGTCTATAAATTTACATTGTTGAACAATTTCATATATTTCCTAGAGATTTAACGAAAGAATAAAATTGCTTTATTTCAAAATAAATTGTTAATTGTAATCGAAATACTATACAGTTCTACATGTTAATAAATAATTATAAAATAGAATTACGTGTTTTAAAGAAAAGGAGAATATTAAATGACAATTTCAATTATGAAAGAAATATATACAAGGAACAAACTAATTGTAAAAGTTTACTTTGCAATAAATTGTGCATTCCACTCCTTGCTCTACATTTTCATACTGTAGTTTATAAAAAGTATCAAAGTTATTTCAGTCAAGTCAAATACCTACGACAGTCAAATACTTAAATTTTAACATTGATAGCATCATCCATATAAATTATAAATCTGTTTTTGAGATCAAGATCAATGATTAATTATAATTTGAAATAGTTATGAATTTACTTATCACAATAAGGCCAGTCACAATGAGACGTTGAAAATGTATCCTATTAGGTTTATTGATATGAACATTGAACTTAAAAATAATTTGTTTAGATGAGACTGATGAAATCAATTTATATAAATATTCAAAAGCAAAGACTACGTACCTATCTTCAATAAATATATTCATTTGTTTATGTTTAACATTTGTAAAATACTGTCCTGGAACGAAATATTGCAAAATGTTAGGACTTATTTAAAAATAAGCTGTTGGTTCAAATACTTATATTATAAAAATATACATGTGAAATATTTGTATTAAAATATTGTTTAATTTTTATTATTTAATTAATGAGAGAACCACTTTCAATTTAGGTCAATTTTCCTATTTCTTAATAATGTCAAAGTGTCCCATAATTTCTTATTTATGAATTTGTAGCGAACAATACTAATTAATAACAATATTTTATTATCTATTTGTCTCTTATTGTTAGTAATTATATTTCATATGGGTTTATAGGAACGGTATTATGCATTATTTAAACTAGATTTTATAACGGACTAAATATTTTAAAAAATTATTTAATTTGCAACCTTTCAAAAAACGATAATTTAAAGTGTTATATAAATCAAATTGGACTTTCAAATTCAGGTTAACAGAAAATTGTATAGGGAACAACAAATACAAGAGAATGTGTTGGAAGTTACAAAAAGAAATACCTACATTAAAGATTTCTTATTAATTATTATCACTTTTAATACATGTACAATTCTTGGCTTTTTATAAATTTATTATTAAATTAACGGAGTCATTTGACGTGAACCCATTACTACTTTATTTTCATCGGTTTAAAAAAATAATAAAGAAAAACCATTCATATTGTTGTCTGGAAAGTTGGTAGTATATTTGTATAAGTTTGAGTAATTCTATTATTGAAAGTTTTATAAAAGAGGACGTTGACAGAATTTAAGATGAATAAGAAGGGGTTTCAGCCAATATATACATAATATTTGTAAAATAGAAAATAACAATGATTAAATTGACAGAATAGCATAGTAGCAAATTCCTTACATTGAAACCAATAAAATACATAAAAAGTTGAGCTAAGTAAAGGTGTTTATATAATTGTATACAGGTTAAAACCTAATCTGCGAATACAGTAATGTAAATGTGAATATTTATTTTTTCTCCTAATATATAAATATATTATTGTACGTTGCGGTCCTAAATGGTTAAATCTTTGCCAAAATTAATGACCTTGTCTAAATAAATAGCAATTATAAAAATCTTAATGTTTTAGTTTAGTATCTGCATAGAGTAAGAAAGATAAGTGATTTAATATAATTGTTCTATTCTAGATTATGTACCTAACCTTTAGTTATGAATTTATAAAGTAGAAACAATCGATTTTATTATTCTTAAGTATAATTTTATGAAGATAAATAGGTACACTAAATACAAGACCCACAGATATATTGTGATTTCAAGTAAATCATGTATAATAATTTTGCATTAGTAGGTACTGCTGTAATACTGCGACATACAGTAACAGGTCTTAAATGTGAAAGTACTATATCGAAGTAAATGTGTTTATCATATAACATTATTGTTAATTATTGTAAATGGGTAATATTATTGAATAAATTATGGTAATTACGAGCGAAGGCTTACCGGTGTCCAGAATTCCGGCGAGTTTATAGGCCGGATAGCCATTTAATGTTTTGTTCTTAAATGATAATGGACATCAACACACTTTACAATAAGAGAAATTAAAGGTATCCATATTTCAAGTTACTCTATTACTTGTTTAATTAAATTATCTGCGAGTATTTTTACTTTTCTCATGATAATATTTATTGATTTCATATTTGTTTATTGGATAAAAATTCTTACTCATAAAATACCATATTTTAAATAATAAATTTATTAATATAATTGCTAAAATGAAAGCAGAATTCCGACAGGATTTGCGTCCCATCACAAATAATCACTCATATATTATATTAATATTTTAATTATTTACATATAATTGATATACAGTACCGAAGTAATATTAATTGATTTTTAATTTTAATTATTAGTTTTATAACCTCTCTTACTTTAAGTTTTAATGAAAAGGCAAAATATTGATTCACTTACGTCTATTGAAACTATTAATTAAATCGTAGGCGTGCGATGAAAATTTATTTATTTGATTAATTACCGTTTATAGGACATCTAAAAAAGGATAACCGTTGTTGATCAATAAATTAAAATAAGATCGAAATTCTTTTGATGAAAACTATGTTGTGATAGTAGGAAAACTCTGTCAATTAATGCATATTTTTCATTTGTCCAAAAACATTTCAAACGACGGATTCAAAAATTACAACATCGTTGTAATGGACATGACGTACAAGATCAGAGTCTAGATAATAATAAAAATCAAGCCATTATTTACGCTAAAATCCCTTATGACAATGAAATTAATTTTTCGATAATTATAAACAAACTTGGCTTTTGTTTTCTTCTTTTTCTTTTTCCGTTTTTGAAAATTGTGTGTTGGTGACGCTGATGACAGGGGTGATCGTCTTTGACGGACTCCATTCTCATCAGAACTGTTCTAAACTCCACTGAATGCACTTCACAAAGAAATTTCTTGTCGAAGTTTTAATAAAATTTTTGCCTCAGTTATGGTTGTTTGAAAAGTTAAACGATTTAAACTGTTTTTTACGTCAGCGACCTATAAACTGGTGAGTGAGATTGTTGACTACTTTATTACCAAATTGTAACAAATTATAATTACCAACAGCTGCAGATGAACGTGTTAAACGTTCGAAACGTTCAATAAAGTTTCAATGAATCCATTCTGTTAATTTATTCCACTATCCATGGATTTCTAAGGCCTGATTACTTGTTCTCAAGAATATTTTGGATCCACATAACCTCGAAATAAATAATTAGAATACATCACTCAGTTTTAATTTTAGTTATAGAGAATGCGCCGAGTAACTACTTCTGGTACTTTCCAAATATCTGATAACATTAATCTAAATTGTATAAATTGTTCTACTATTAGAAATGCACCTCTAAAACTTAAAACTGTAAACGTAATTGACTAATGGTCAGAGTAATATTTTTAAATAACTTCTTTTAGTTATTATTATTTTAAATTAGCTTTTATTATAGAATAAAATAGAAAAATTTATTGTCCTTGCGATTTAGTAAACTAAACTGAAGCAAATTGAATATAAACACAAAATTGAATCCGTTTATATAATAATAATGCTACGGTGTTTGACAAACATACTTCATTGTGAAAGACAAAACCTAAAATTCCGCTCTAAAATTATCATTTTTATACTTATTTCTGATAATAAATATCGGATTAATGCAGAAAAGCAATATATTTAATCAAATACATAAACTGAAATTTTGAAATGTGAAAGTTACTTTTGCTCGAAACTGCAAGATATAAGAGGTCAAGATTACAAGACTTTTATGTTTATAAAAGTAATTTTTGTTATATAAACATTATCTCTTGAAAACATAAATATTGAATTATTAAGTGATAAAAAAATGCAATTATTTTCAAATAAATTACGTTATTTAAAACGGTCACATTTCACAAAGTCACCTCCAAGCGACTAAAATCTGTACTATTTATGATTTTGAATGAAACAAACTCATCCTATTGGCTG
This sequence comes from Pterostichus niger, assembly GCA_947425015.1. Taxonomy (NCBI): domain Eukaryota; kingdom Metazoa; phylum Arthropoda; class Insecta; order Coleoptera; family Carabidae; genus Pterostichus; species Pterostichus niger. The sequence continues at coordinate 13,911,502 of OX380337.1, forward strand.
CTTGAACATGTGCTTAACTACTGAACTAAAAGTAGAGAACAATGATTCCATGTGATAGTATGTTAATAACTTGGATGCTACAATTTTTCTAGACCTATTTCGCAATTTCAATGTGAGTTTAGGATTATTGATGTTGTTGAGGGTGTTTTCAACGATTGCTAATTAAGATTCCATGCTAAGTACTAGAATTGCATTTATAACTGAATATTCTCGCGAGAGCTTCAGTTTGTTGAGCATGCAACATTGTGTGTGTTTAGAAGTTCGAATGTTAAAACTCACAAAGTTACCCGGCACTGTCAATTTTTTGTGCGCCTTATAATAACAAAAGTCTGTATGTACTTATTGTTCGCACGTTTCGGTTTGTTATGTATATATGATGTGCAAAATAGGGCTTTATTATAGTGCATGTTCCAGTTATTCGGTATCGGCTGACTAATGCATAAATGTAAACATTTCACTCCACGTTCTTGTGTCGGAATCTGGCTTCATGCACTTGGACTTTGTTATGTTATTCATTCAACTTTGTATGTTATGAACTAATGGCAATAGTTTCTAAATATTTCAATTCAGTAATGATAAGTAGTATGTAGACCATTGTGTGTTTTGAAATAAGATTACTTGTATGATCCTGAAACCTTAATAATATAGGTGTAGTTTATTAGAAATGTAATTGAATAAGAATATCTGGTAAAAATATATGTGAATCACATGTATGTCTGATCAATTTTAAATGTGGTTGAAACTAACATTTAAGAAAATCAAAACCTTAAGTACCTTCTGTATTAGTGCATAGTTTAGTTTATTCGCTCAACTTTTGAATAAAGTAAAACCCAATTTAAGGATTGTTTTTGATGAGAATAAAGAATTTTGTAAAGCGCCAGTCAAAGGTCAGCAAGAAACTAAATAAAATTATAATAACTACAATTATACAAAACATCTACATGATTTTAGAGAGCTTATCACCATATGCAATTTCATGTGTTAAAACGTGCGGTACATAAATAATAAATTATCAAAACTAGTTCAGAATTAAAAAACAATAATTGTAATAGGGCTAAAACTATTGCAGTTTTAAATATGTCATCAATTTTTTTTTCTGCGTAGGTTGCTCAGAGGCAGAGATGGCAAATTACTTAATAAATGTAATTAATATGTTTTTAAATTACTGTCTGAATGGTTAAATTATAATTGTCCAATCACTTTACGATAAAAAAGTAATTAATTATTTTGCCCTATTACATGACAAAAATCAAATACTTATTCCAACCGATTAGTGCAAGTTACAATAATAAACACAAACATTAAAAGGCTAAAAGCGGCAACCATGGTCAGCCGAACGTCATTATTTGCACCACGACTAGATGTCCATAGTCTGAAAATAAAAAATAACTGTAAGTTATTGCAATTAATAATTACATGCATAAATTACAGACTATTCAATTCCAGATCAAATGTAATTTAAAGTTATTTTACTTATATGTATTTAAATACGGAAACAAATTATCATTACTGAATTATTTATTTACCAAATATGTTTAGATTTAAATAGTAGTTAATATACTAAGAATGATTATTGAAGACAAGTCGATACAAATGTCTACCTTTTAGAAAAATAAGATACGTTTTTAGTACATTTGACTCGATTTGGGTGAAGTAGAAAATATTACAAATAATTTATGATAAAGCATTCAAAAGCTATTTATATCGAAACACTCGAAGCCGAGGATAAACTGAAATACAAATTATATTCTATTTAGTATACAATAATTAGGTTGGCAAAGACCGACACCTAATTACATAGACAGGATAGAAACTGGAGTTGAAAAACTTGAAAATAAACTTGTGGATGTTAGCATGATGGTACAAGGTGCAGTTAGTGCCTGATTCCCGCTACGTAAACGTTTGCTATAACAAACTTATGCTCCTAAATGATAAAAAGTCTATCTCAGAAGACAAATTGAAAAGATACAACTTGGTTAGAAGTATCCAAGATTCTATAGAAAGTAAATTTTCAGTCAATTTAGGAATAACCGAGTTTCCTTAAACAAGAAATCCCAAACTTAATTCAAAAGCTACCTATAACGAAATACACGAAGTCTAGGTATTAAAAATATAATATGGTAAATATATTTATTTAATAGCTTCAGAATTATATTCTGTTGTTAAATGTTATGTTAAATTAAACGGTGATATGTTTATATTATATTCTAATGGTTTTTATATGGTATAACTCTCTTTAAAATTCAGACAGATTATAAAATAATAGTATTAGGTAATTTTCTACAGCTGCTTTAGTAATTCAAATTGTTCACAGTTATGGTAAAACAGAATAAGAGTAGCATTTAATATTTTTAAGTTACGTTCGCTATTTTTAGTTTTCTAAGTACTTTATGATTTCATACATATCAAAGAAACAAAAAAATGTTTTAAGTTTCTATCTATTTTAGTTGATTATTTGATTAATTTATAATCAGCCATATTTGTCCATTGCATTTTAGAAACATACAAGTAGTATAATAATTGTTTACTTTGAGCATTATTTGTTTGAGAAGTAGATGATCGCACATCATAAGTTATAAATATAGTGCTGAATTGCAGTTGAGATGAAAATGAACTAATGATACACATAAGAAATTCTAAAATAATAAAGGTCCTAGAATTTTGTTTATTATATCTTAATTCGGTGCAGAAACAAATCATTATCAGAGTTTAAAACTAGAAATTCAGCACAGAGAAATATAAGTACCTATGCAATACAAAGGAAATGATTTATATCAATTCCTGCAAAAAAGGTTCTCGAAACTTGAACAACAACGACAACGTGACAAATTATTCTAAACGTCAATTGTCAATGAAATCTGTCTAAATCAGCCTAAATATATAATAATGAAAAAAAGGACATACCTATATACATAAATATATTAATTTGTTTGTGTTTAATATTTGTAAAATTCTACCCTGAAACGAAAAATTGAAAATTTTAGGACTTATTTAAAAAATCAAATGCTTATATTATAAAAATATACATGTGAAATATTTATATTAAAACATTGTTTATTATTTAATTATTGAGAGAACCACTTTCAATTTAGGTCAATTTTCCTATTCCTGAATAATGTCAAAGGGTCCCATAATTTCTTATTTATGAATTTGTAGCGAATAATACTAATTAATAACAATATATTATTATCTATTTGTGTCTTATTATTAGTAATTAAGTTGATATGGATCGGTATTATGTATTATTTAATCTGGATTGTTTCTCACTTATCACTAAATTATTTAAATAATTGTAAAGCGAACTAAATAATTGTAAATAATTAATTAATTTACAATGGAGTTGTAACCTAATGAAAAATGTTAATTTAGGGTCTTATATAAATCCAATAGGACTTTCAAATTTAAATGAAAAGTTAAGTTGTATAGGAAAGAACAAACACGAGAGAATATACTGAAAACTCCAAAAAAATACTTACATTAAAGATTTATATTAATTATTATCACGTTTAATAAATGTACAATTCTTGTCTCTTTATAAATCTATTATTAAATTAACGGAGCCATTTGACGTGAATCCATAATTACTTTATTTTCATCGCTTACAATTTGTGAGTAGAAACGTTTTAGTTAAATTCGATTGGTGATTTCACTATTTCAAAATCGCATTTAAAAACATTTATGGGTTGTAACTACCAAATTAGTTAGTGAACTAATAAAATCTGCAACAAAAATAGTGTTGTTATTGTCTATGTATGACATCGATAGCATCAAAGACGTTTTCCTAGTTAGTTATGTTCAGATTTGGCGGTAGGTATACTACTACTATTAGTACAGAGAAAGAATTAACAACAATTTTACATCTTACAATATCGGCACAATTAACGAAGTTATAGTAACTGAGTTTAAATTTATTCTGATTCAGTGAAAGTATTATTGCCAGCAGTGCACCTCCTCCTCTGGTGAGATTCAGTTGTTCGAAGCAGCGATCACATCTGAACACTATAATTGTTTGAAGCACATTTCGGTAAAATAAATGAAATCAAACTAATTGTCCACAGTACTACAAAATGGGGTCATTTTGGATACCTCTAATGTTTTGATTATGAATCATTATTTAAATGTTGATTTATTTGAGAGAGCGAAAGGACATCAACAATCTACTATTATAACAGCAAACTGTACACTAAATAGATTTGATTTATGCAATTTTAATAATTTACTATGAGACATAAATCAATCTAAAATATACTTTTTTTAATTCGATTAGATAGACGAAAGTATAACAAAGTTTTTAGAGGTACGGTGAATGAGCCGAATATCTAATTCTGATAGCTTCTGGAAATCGGATAATTGTAAAACGCTTTAATATTGTAATTCCCTTTATACTGTTTTTAAAATTAATATCGGACAAATGCGAAAATGCATTCTATTATAATCATATATATGAACCGTCATTTTGAAATGTGAAAGTTACTTCACCTCAACACCGCAATATACTCGAATAAGATGTATATGATTATAATGATGACAAATCGAGCATTAAAGAACTAAAAGAAAAACAAATCAATAGAGTGATTGCATGATTTTGTTATTTATAATACAATTTTAGTTCTATAAACATGATTTATTAAAGAACAAACAAAATAATGCCAGTAAATAATGAATTAGGGAACTCGGATTCTATGTGGTAGTATATTAATAACTTGGTTGCTACAATATTTCTAGACCTATTTCAAAATTAGTTTAGGATTGTTGATGTTGTAGAGGATGCTTTCAATGATTACTAATTTAGATTCCATGCTGAGTACTAAAATTTCTTTTGCAACTAAATATTTTCATTAGAACTTCAGTTTGTTGAGCATGCATCATTGTGTGTGTTTAGGAGTTCGATTGTTAAGACTCACAAAGTTACCCGGCACTGTTAGTTGTTTATTATTGTTCTTTTTTTTTATAGGTATATACGTAGTATAAAAAAAGTATTTATAAGTATTTGCGCGTCTTAGAATAACAAAAGTCTGTATGTGCTTATGGTTCGTACGTTTCGGTGTGCGAAACAAGGCTTTATTATAGTGCATGTTCCAGTTATTCGGTATCAGCTGACTGTTGCATAAATGTAAACATTTCTCGCCACTTCGTTCTTGTGTCGGAATCTGGCTTCATGCACTTGGACTTTGTTAGGTCATTCATTTAACTTTGTTTATTGTGAACTAATTGCAATAGTTTCTAAATATTTCAATTCAGTAATGATAAGTAGTATGTAGACCATTGTGTGTTTTGAAATAAGATTACTTGTATGATCCTGCAACCTTAATAATATAAATGTAGTTTATAAGAGTTTAGGGCCGTATATTACTAAAGCTACTACAATTATATTTTAGAATGAACGATTTTTGAAATGTATTTGAATAAGAATATCCGGTAAAAATACATGTGAATCACATTTATGTCTGATCAATTTTAAATGTGGTAGAAACTAACTTATCTAAACCTTGAGTACCTTTTGTATTAGTGCATAGCTTAGTTTATTTGAAGTTTTGTATAAATCTAAACCGAATTTAAGGATCGTTTTAGATTAAAATAAGAATCAGAGCTCATTTACACTTGCAAATTCAGCTGTTAAAACATTGCGGTACGTAAATAATAAATTATCAAAACTAATTCAGAATTAAAAAATTGTAATTGTAATGGCTAAAGCTATTGCAATTTTAGATATGTCATCATTTTTTATTTATTTTGGTAGCTTGCTCAGGGGCAGCAATGAGCAAATAACTTAATAAATTTAATTAATTTTTTTTTTCTTCAAGCATACAACAATATTCATATTATGCTACTACACACACTATGTAGAACTAAGTCATTATGTTATTAGTACAATAATGAAATTCATTATTGTACTAGTACAATAATGTTAGTTATAAAATATACCACAGGCGGCAGCACTTGCTAGGGCAGCCCGGCTACTGGCTCAACGTTACCAATCGTACGATAATTATCATACATGTAGCATAATTAGGGGAATTGTACGATGTACGATAGTAAGTTACTATCGTACAGCGTACTTAAAATGACAAAATATATATAAAAAAAATATCGTGAACATAATTAGGAGTCACAACCCATAATTTTGAGTGTTCCGTACGACAATTTCAATATCTAATGTTGGCAACTGAAGTGAAGTGAGGTTAACTGACTGACAGCCAGTAGTGATAAATATCGTTATTTGTTTCACAAAAAAAATGTCTCAAGAAGTGGATGAAATGCAATTTACGCCTCCAGCAATAGCAGAAATCGCAAAGTCAGTCATTCAAACATTGATTCCTGAAAAATCACGTAAGGCTTATGATTTCGCTTATGAGAGATTTGTCAATTGGACTAGATAACAAAATGTGAAGAATTTCTCTGAGAATGTTATGCTAACTTACTTTACTCAATGATTAAGGCTGAATTAAATATCAAACATAACGTAAACATATGTAAATACACTAAACTAATAGCATTTTTTAAAATATTGAGTTATTTGATACTTCGACAGAAATGACTTGCAACATACCTGTTACATTTGGAAGTAATCAAGGTACGGAAATAAACAATGAAATTTATACAGCTTCTATCTATTAGGATATTGGAACTATCGATACAAATACTGCCAGTAGTGGTTTAAATATTCAAAATTGTAAAATAGAAAACTGTACATTTAACATAACTGTTAATAAAGCGAGTTAGGGAAAAAAATTAAATAATTTATATTTTATTCTTTAAATTTACGTTAGAATGCTTGAAGAAAAAATAGTATATGCTACTCGGAGTAGAATGCTCTTTTTTATTTCGCTCAGTTTGCATCGCCTCGGCTACACGCCTCGGCCGCAAACATCTGAGCTCAATAAAAAAGACTGCTTTCTACTCCTAGTAACATAATATACTATTAATGACTGAATGGCAATTAAATTACAATCATCCAATTACTATACGTAAATAATGGTAATTAATTATTTTGCTCTATTACATGACAAAAATCAAATACTTGTTGCGACAGATTTGTACAAGTTACACGTGCATTGACTGAATCAAATATCAAAAGGTTAAAAGAGGCAATCAGGGTCAGTCGTACTTCATTACTTACAGGTACCGTTCGAGTAAAATTGAAACATTCAAAATATAACCATTATTACTTTACTTTATAGGTAATGCACCACTATTAGACTGCAAATTATTGGCATTAATAATTACATGCATAAATAATGTAATTAATTACAGACATTTGAATTACAGATCAAATGTAATTGATATTTTAAATTAACAATGACTTATCTAAAAAATATACATAATTACTTAATTAAATTACTTGTAATTAACTACTGCCAATAGTATTGAATCAGACTGTGGATTTAGAAGCCGAGTTCGATTACTATAGCCGACAAACAGTTTTCACCACATTACTATTACTCTGCGGCTCCCCCTCCACCTAGTACTAGGTATAGGGAACTTAATTTTCAGAACATAATATTTGTTGGGCGATATTTGTTCACAAGATAATAGAGAAGATCAATATGTTACTTAGAATTTTATTTATACGTTACGACTTCAAAAATCATAAATATATAATTAAATATCAAGTACTATAAAGCATTTGAATAATTTCTAATCAGTCATATTTGTCCGTTGCATTTTAGAAACATACAAGTAGTATAATAAATGTTTACTTTGAGCATTATTTTTTGAGAAGTAGATGATCGCACATCATTAGTAAAGTAATAAATATAGTGCTGAACTATACAGTTGTGATGAAAATGATCTAATGATACAAGTATTTTTGTTTATTATATTTTAATTCGGTTCATAGTAAGTATTATTCTATTTAATTAATTAATAGGCAACTTGCCAACAAGAATCAGTATACCATAAACTGAAGAAGGGGTTATGCATACCACCTGTGGAGAATTCCTAATTTCAACAGGTTTGTTATAGATTCAAATTATTAATAGAGTTTAAAACTCAAAGTTCATCAGAAAAAATATAAGCACCCTATGCAAAACAACGGAAATAATTTATTTCAGTTCCTACAGAAAAGGTTCTCGAAACTTGAACAACGACGTAAAAGTGACAAGTTACTCTAAACAATGTCAATAGTCAATGAAATCTATCTAAAACAGCCTGAATACTGAAAATGACGTATACGTTGTTTTTATAGGCGTACATAAAGTAACTGACAGGACAAATTGAAAATTATCCAAGTTCCCTCTATTTCAATCGAACTACTTTATATACCATCGATTTTGCAAACTAATCTATGACTACACAGGTGTTATAATAATAATTAGTTTCTTGCCTAAAAGACTACAAACTTGTAAATATAAGTACCTTACACCACGTGTTTGAAAAAGATTGGACACGTTTTATTTAATTATTTATAATTCTAATGATTTTTCAATGATAAAAGTGAATGTACGAATATGAGATAGACTAAAATTTTAATGGGAAGAAAGATTAATGAAAAGCTACCCTACATATAATATACAGTGCTGGATTTAAGAGGTACTTATTAGTAAAATTACTGGTTTAGTAACTAAACATAATTAGCAAATATTCTTAACAGAGAAATAGGAATAAAATTAAACTGAACATAATTTATGCAGTTTATAAAAACAGAATGGTGATTGCAGAGTCTATAAATTTACATAGTTCAACACTTTCATATATTTCCTAGGGATTTAACGAAAAAATAAAGTTGCTTTATTTTAAAATAAATTGTTAATTGAATGTTGAAAATCCTAATCTTTATCTTGTAATCCAAATACTACACAGTTCTACATGTTAATATATAATTATAAAATAGAATTACGTGTTTTAAAGAAAAGGAGAATGGCCAATGACAATTTCAATTATGAAAGAAATATATACTAGGAACAAACTAATTAAATCAATCATTTTATCAGCACAGTTTACTTTGCAATAAATTGAGCATTCCACTCCTTAATCTACATTCTCATAGTATAGTTTATAAAAAGTATCAAAATTATTTCAGTCAAGTCAAATACCTACGACAGTCAAATACTTTAATTTTAACATTGATAGCATCATCCATATAAATTATAAATCTGTTTTTGAGATCAAGATCAATGATTAATTATAATTTGAAATAGTCATGAATTTACTTATCACAATAAGGTCAGTCACAATGAGAAGTTGAAAATGTATCCAATTAGGTTTATTTATATGAACATTGAATATAAATATATTTGTCCATTAAGTTCTATTAAAATTAAATTAAATTGTTTGGATCAGACTGATGAAATCAATTTAGATAAATATTCAAAAGCAAAAAGTACGTACCTATTTACAAAAAATATATTCATTTGTTTATATTTAATATTTGTGAAACACTGTCCCGAAACGAAATATTGCAAAATTTTGTAACTTATTAAAAAAATTATTGCCTTTTTATAAATTGATTATTAAATTAACGGAGTCATTTGACAAATATAGAAACTGAATAATCATAAAAAAAATCAAGTAAATTACTATTGATGTAGTAAATAAACATTATTGGGTGATATCAATTATAAAATAAATTGTACATTACAAAAAAATATTATAAAACTACCGAAAATATTGTCATTGCAAGTAAAACAAGTCGGCAAATTATTTATATTTTATTATTCGCGTTGGATATGATATTTGATTGTACAGTAAGTACCTACAGTTAGATTAATAAGTTTGGTTGAACAAATAATTTTGTCGTTGTCTACTAATAAAACGAGCCTAATTAAACATATTATATGATTGGAAATACAGTGACAAATATACAAAATAATGTTACAATATAATCTAATAGAAAATACTAAAAAAATTGTAAAATAAGAAACAATATTAATAATAATAATAATAATAATAATAATAATAATAATAAAAAACAACAATGGGGCATTGTATGAAAGTGGGAGGTGAGGGTGGTCATACAATGTCCATTATTATTTGTCATAGTTATTATACAAAGAACACTATACATACGACAAAACATAAGAAAACTTTTAATATTAGAATACTTGACTCTTTACTCGTAAATATAAGTGTAACTACGTATGTAGTTATAAGTGGTATAATTTCACTCATGGGAAATAATATCCAAAGCAAGTCTTATTAATACAAGAACACGTATTTAAATGTGAATGAAGCGTCATGACCCAAAGTTTATTGTACCCATGTAGAATTATAAATGATAGGAAAAATGTTAAATATCGTTTAAATAAAATATAAGATTAAAATATATTTAGGTAGGTATTAAAAAGAGAAAAACAAAACAGATGCATTTAAAAAAACATAAAAATGACACGATCGTCGTTCCTATCAAAAACATTGATACAATGATTAAATTTATATTAAAGAACAAGCTTTGTGTTTTACGTGTCCGTATCAGTGTTATATCTGTATGAAATGAAATATGATATTCATCAAATATTTACATCAAGTGAAATATGTACAAGACATAATGTATTTTTCCGTTTAACATTGTGAACTATGTCTACCTAATACTTACGTTAAGAGTTAGGTGTATATATAAAGTTGTAAAGAAAGGATGTGATGTGCAAACTGCTCCTTATCCCCAAATTAAGGGCGAACTTCGTCTTCTATTTCTGTCACAACAAGATGTTGTCATCATGGTGCACACCACTCGATGGGGTTCGTATTCTACTGAATATTTTTGTTTGGTGTCGTAAAATGACCTATATCCATTGTTTGGCTGATAATTTCTTTTTAAAATTTGTTTTGATGAGTCATTGGTAAAAGATTGTTCAATTTTAATATGTTCGTTTTCGTTCGTTAGAGGTGTTGCTAGTTCTTCTAGCTCTTGACAATATTGTTTGCTGTGTAGATGTCCCCTAACGCATTTTTATCGTCAATCACACGAACATTTGAGTCCATGAGTCGATATGAAGATTCTGACCTCCACAAAATCGTCTTGACTGATGTAGCAGTCACCTTGCTTGAACAAAATGCACAAGAAAAGATGCGTCAACTTCAAATACAAGTTAAACAAGGTATGTTGTGTTTTCGTGAGCATCAGAAAAATAATGGGAGGCTACAAAATATTTGATTTTGAATATTAAAAAGATATATTTAAAAATATGAAATTTATTATGAATTGTTCAATTTTTGCCAGCCAAACAATTTCAGGTGTTAAAAATTAATAATAAATAAATATGTAAAAGATAAACTTTTCATATTTTACATACTTTTATACGATGTTTCATATTGTAATGCGTAGAGTAATTTTTATCTAGTTAAAATTTGTAAAGAAGCGTATATTTAAAGAGTCTAATCTTTACAATTATTAAATTAATTAAATTTGATCACGTGACTATATTACACGTGTAATACATAATAAATTTCATATATTTAAAAGTTTCACCTTGCTTTCTTATTAATAATATTTGTTAGATGGAGCAGATATAAATATCTTCATTCAAGAGTTGATCTTATGGGAAACTTTGGTCTGGTTCAAAGCTTGGAAGAAATGGGTAGATGCACCAGAATGCGATGAACTACTTGTTCCCCAAAATGGATCTACTTGCTTTACTTGTGAACTTGAGGGAATTTAAACAAAGCAGATTCACGTTTGCATATCTCGTTCAAAGAACTGTGATGGAGCTGGTGGAGGTCATGGCAGAAAAGTATGTTCAATATCACATCGCTTGAAAAACGCTCGAAAAATCATTTAAGATTATACAAAATCATTTATTGTTGCTATGTACAACTTTGTTTGAACTTTGAATTCGGTTTTAGATCATTTTAATCAATTCAATAATTGTTTCACTCGCTCATTGCTCTCACTAAAAATAGTATGTATTTAGAAATGATAAATAGTATATGAAAAGGCTTCCTTTGTAAGAAGGAAATTATGTTTTACTAAACGATTACATCAGTAATCACGTTTTAAAATTATTACAACCAAATAATTTATTATTATTATTGCGTTGTTTGTTGATTAAACAAGTTTTATTGAAATATCAGTAGCACCATAACTCATTAGTAATTAGTCATAATAATCTCCTAATAGATCGCTTTTCAAGTGACTGTACTTATTTCAAACTTAGGGCTGTGTAAATACAATAAAGCGTTGCAGAACAATATCGGAAGCGGATAGACAAGGACGTACTTCCGGCTCGTTATCATGGCGATTACAAAGGGGTGAAACTAAAATTGAGGAACACAAAACTTGGGGTGCAACCCCTGATGATATAACAGCCAAATGTATGACTATAAGGTATTCACCTATACATGATCGATATGAACGTGTATCTCAAGCAAGGGTCGTTGAAACTCTAGACAAATGGGAAAATGGCGTGTTAGACGCTGAAGGCGTCTTTAGGAAGGAAGAGAAAGACTGGAAAATGGTTTACTTGTGTAGAGAAGGTTAGGAGACGAGTGAGTTTGTTAGGACCTATACTGACTTATTCTTATGTACCTATGTATAGAATCTTCAGCTGAAGGCAAAATTCAATGGAGATTTTCTGTGGGCCATGGAAGACAAATAGATAGAGTTTCTATCCGACTGGATAGCAAAACGTTTGAGAATGGAGAAATTCTGTTGACTGTCACTGGCAACGATAAAATGGTTGATTTTACAAGTAGGTTATTACTCAAATTCATTTGGTACAACTTTAGTTTAAGTTTTAGCATACAAGTCATTTAGAGATCATGGTTGCACTAAGGCGCTAAGCGATTATTTCGTTAGTTTAGTTACATACGAGTAGAATTTTTAACGTCACTAGTATGTATTTGAAGGCAATTTTTGTTTCTAAATGTAAAGTACAGTTTTAATTAGATGAACTATTATAGGTTGGGGTGCATTGGAAACTGTAGAAATGAGTGGGGCGGATGCTATCACAGTGGCGGCTCGTCTCACTGGGGGCAAGGGCGATTGCGCCTGGCAACATACTCAGCTCTTCCGGCAACCCTTGTCGGACGCCACTGACTTTCCTTTCATTGTTACTGTCACATTTCATTAAACTATTAACAAGTGCACATTTTTATGTTATTCATAAATTATTCATTTTTATTTATGATAGGAATATTACTATTGATATTGGCGAAAAACTACTGTTTAATACATAAAAGTGAGCACTGAGTATATCTATTACATGTATTTTTAAGGTTTCGATTAATAAAAAAATATTAAGTGTATAATTTAAAATAACTATTATTTTATTACTAAATCCTTTAAATAAAAATTTAATCTTAATATTTAAAGTTTGATAATATTCAGATTAAAACAAAAAACAATTTACTTGAATTTTTGAATCAAACAACGGTAATTTAAGCACTTGAAGTGAGATGGGGCAGATACATTCTGTATTATATATACATACAGCATGTTCAAAAAGTTCCGTGACTGTGAAATATCTCGAGAAACATACATCGAATAAAAAAACAAAAAAAGTGTTTCATATTTTTCAAAAAACCTATATTATGTCACCAAGCACGATCCCCCACTTGGTGTGGGGCGGGAGTCCACTTTGAATTTACATAACATATATTCATTTATAATAAAGAAATACATTTGATCACATATGTTATGCACATACCGTGTGTATAGTTTATTTGTGGTAGATAGGTATATCAGACCTACAATATTAAAGTTTCTATATAACTATAGTTTCGGTCGTACTTAATTTTAGAATAAAATATAAAAACAAAATTAAAAACTGCGTCTAATTTGTTGATCAAATATGTGTTTCATTGATGAAATAGATGTTAAGGAAAAGTTACAGTTTGAGACTATTTATAGATTGCCATGAGAAATGAAAAAATAATTTGACGGACCTTTCAACACAAAATTATATTTGTTTGTTTTATTTCTAAGAATTTTATGATTGAAACGTATTTGAACAAAAAATTCAGGCTCTTACATGCAGATTTTAATTTTAAACTATTTTGTATGTTTTGTTCAAAAAATAATTGGGCAGAAATTACTAGAATATGAAAATTTTACGGTTCTATGTTTTATCGTTTCTATCATTTCTAGGTAGCACATATAAAGTAGAAATCCGGTATAATTGTTACTATAAATATTGAACTAAATTGTGTTTTTCTCGCTTTAAATTTAGCGCAATTATCAATAAAAGATTCATAGTCTAATGGCTGAACTACATCATTCTCTGTGGTTGATAGATGAGATAGATATAACCAGTTAACAAATTTCGTTCATTTTTTTTAACTCGCTCCATAATCAAAAATGGGAAAGAAGCAGGGTGTGCAAAATTAAAACGTTACAGTATTATATTTGTGGTCCCTGAGATTATGGACTCACAAACGTGCGTTTCTTATATCTGTGCGATAATCCGCCATTGAATCAAACTTGCTTTTATTCAATGGTAAATGTTTAAGTCGAGCTTTTCTTTAAATATGTTACTATGAAGTATAGTTACATAAGATTAATTTTAGAATGATGCTTCTCTTTAATTAATTTAGTATGAAATATAGGAACACAAGATTGCGTTTTTCACACATTTTGGAAATGCAAGAAACAAGAATATTTAAATTAAAATATCAATTCAAATTCTGTTCTTAAATAAAACATTAAAACCAGTTATTATTGATGACAGCTATTACATTCTGTAGAAAAATAATAGGTATGTATTTTTGTGTTTACTATTATTGAACTAAACGTTTAAACTAAATAACTAAAACATTAGACTACTAAGTTTTAATTTTAGTTATAGAGAATGCGTCCAGTAACTAATTCTGGTAGTTTCTAGAAATCTGCTGACATTTTTCTAAATTGTAAAAATTATGCTACTATTAGAAATGTGCCTCTAAAACATGAAACTGTTAAACATATATATTTTTTGTAATTGACTAATGTTCTGATTAATATTTTTAAATTCCTACCTTTTGTTATTATTACTTCAAATTAGTTTTTAGTATAGAATAAAATAGAAAAAATTATTGTCCTTGCGACAAAATTGAATCCGTTTATATAATAATAATACTACGGTGTTTGACAAACATACTTCATTGTGAAAGACAAAACCTAAAATTCCGCTTTAAAATTATAATTTTGATACTTATTTCTGATAATAAATATCGGATAAATGCAGAAATGCAATCTATTTAATCAAATACATAAACTGATTGCAAGACTTTTATGTTTATAAAATAATATACTAAGTACATCAGTAATTTGGGTTATATAAACATTATCTCTTGAAAACAAAAATATTGAATTATTAACTGATAAAAAATGCAATCATTTTCAAATAAATGACGTTATTTAAAACGGTCACATTTCACAAAGTCACCTCCAAGCGACTAAAATCTGTACTATTTCTGATTTTGAATGAAATAAACTCATCCTATTGGCTGCTTGAACATGTGCTTAACTACTGAACTAAAAGTAGAGAACAATGATTCCATGTAATAGTATGTTAATAACTTGGATGCTACAATTTTTCTGGACCTGTTTCGCAATTTCAAAGTGAGTTTAGGATTGTTGATGTTGCTGAGAGTGTTTTCAACGATTGCTAATTTAGATTCCATGCTGAGTACTAGAATATTCTTGTGCAAGCTTCAGTTTGTTGGGCATGCATCATTGTGTGTGTTGAGAAGTTCGAATGTTAAGACTCACAAAGTTACCCGGCACTGTCCATTTTTTGTGCGTCTTATAATAACAAAAGTCTGTATGTACTTATTGTTCGCACGTTTCGGTTTGTTATGTATATATGATGTGCAAAACAGGGCTTTATTATAGTGCATGTTCCAGTTATTCGGTATCAGCTGACTGTTGCATAAATGTAAACATTTCTCGCCTCTTCGTTCTTGTGTCGGAATCTGGCTTCATGCACTTGGACTTTGTTATGTTATTCATTCAACTTTATATGTTGTGAACTAATTGCAATAGTTTCAAAATATTTCAATTCAGTAATGATAAGTAGTATGTAGACCATTGTGTGTTTTGAAATAAGATTACTTGTATGATCCTGAAATCTTAATAATATAGGTGTAGTTTATTAGAAATGTAATTGAATAAGAATATCTGGTAAAAATATATGTGAATTACATGTATGTCTGATCAATTTTAAATGTGGTTGAAACTAACATTTAAGAAAATCAAAACCTTAAGTACCTTCTGTATTAGTGCATAGTTTAGTTTATTCGCTCAACTTTTGAATAAAGTAAAACCGAATTTAAGGATTGTTTTTGATGAGAATAAAGAATTTTGTAAAGCGCCAGTCAAAGGTCAGCAAGAAACTAAATAAAATTATAATAACTACAATTATACAAAACATCTACATGATTTTAGAGAGCTTATCACCATATGCAATTGCATGTGTTAAAACGTGCGGTACATAAATAATAAATTATCAAAACTAATCCAGAATTAAAAAATAATAATTGTAATAGGGCTAAAACTATTGCAGTTTTAAATATGTCATCAAATTTTTTCTGCGTAGGTTGCTTTAGTAATTCAAATTGTTCACAATTATGGTAAAACAGAATAAGAGTAGCATTTAATATTTTTAAGTTCCGTTCGCTATTTTTAGTTTTCTAAGTACTTTTTCTAGTTTCTATCTATTTTTGTTTACTTTGAGCATTATTTGTTTGAGAAGTAGATGATCGCACATCATAAGTTATAAATATAGTGCTGAATTGCAGTAGAGATGAAAATGAACTAATGATACACATATGGAATTCTAAAATAATAAAGGTCCTTGAATTTTGTTTATTATATCTTAATTCGGTGCACATTAAGTATTAATCTATTTAATTAATGAATAGGGAACTTGCCAACAAGAATCAATGTACGATTATACTGAAAAAGAGGTTATGAGTACTATCTGTTGAGAATATCTAAATCCAAGTACTTTGCTATAGAAACAAATCATTATCAGAGTTTATAACTCGAAATTCAGCACAGAAAAATATAAGTACCTATGCAATACAAAGGAATTGATTTATATCAATTCCTGCAAAACAGGTTCTCGAAACTTGAACAACAACGAAAACATGACAAATTATTCTAAACGTCAACTGTCAAAGAAATCTGTCTAAATCAGCCTGAATATATAATACTGAAAAAAAGTACGTACCTATATACAAAAATATATTCATTTGTTTATGTTTAATATTTGTAAAATTCTACCCTGAAACGAAGAATTGAAAATTTTAGGACTTATTTAAAAAATAAACTGTTGGTTCAAATGCTTATATTATAAAAATATACATGTGAAATATTTCTATTAAAACATTGTTTAATGTTTATTATTTAATTAATGAGAGAATCACTTTCAATTTAGGTCAATTTTCCTATTTCTGAATAATGGCAAAGGGTCCCATAATTTCTTATTTATGTATTTATAGCGAACTATACTAATTAATAACAATATTTTATTATCTATTTGGGTCTTATTATTAGTAATTATGTCTCACATATGTTGATTATTATTATATTATATTATGTGTTATTTAATCTGGATTGTTTTTCACTTATCACTAAAATATTTAAATAATTTTAAAGCGAATTAAATAATTATAACTAATTATTTAATTTATAATGGAGTTGTAACCTATTGAAAAATGTTAATTTAGGATGTTATATAAATCAAATAGGACTTTCAAATTTAAGTTAAAAAGGAAATTGTGTAGGGAAGATCAAAAACAAAAGAATGTACCTACTGAAAGTACTTACATGAAAGGTTTCTTATTAATTAGCAGTATTATAAAGTTTAATAAATGTACAATTCTTGTCTCTTTATAAATCTATTAAAAACGAAGTCATTTAACGTAAACCCATAACTACTGTATTTTCATCGTTTAAAAATTGTTTTCAAGAAAAACCATTCATATTGTTTTCCTGAATGTACATTTGTATGTATTATAAACGAAATACCATATATAATAAAATAAATAAATAGTTTTCTTGCACATTATTTGTAGATTTATTATTATTACAGTTTTTAATTTTGAGTAATTCCATTAGAATAAAAAATGCTGTATTTTTGAGAATTTTATAAAAGAGGACGATGATAAAATTTAAAATGAATAAGAAGGGGTTCCAGGTCATGTATACATAATATTTGTAAAATAGAAAATATAAATTATAAAATTGACAGAATAACATAGTAGCAAATTGCTTACATTGAAACCAAAAAAATAAATAAAACTGAAACCAAAATGAAGGTGCTTATATAACAGTATTCAGGTTAAAAATAAATCTACGAATACAATAGGTACTGTAAATGTATACATTGATATTATTTCCAGTATATATACAAGATTAAGAAAGAATGAATGGAAAAGTAAATTATAAAATAAAAGGTATAATATTTTAAAAATGAAAAGTAATAAAATTCTGCAATTACAATATAGGGATGGCGATCTTTTTTGAATCAGAATACTAATAGTAACATTTCTAGTAAGGTGCGTGTTAAATGCGCTTTTAAACGACATTGGATCTGAATGTTCTTTATGTCGTTAGATATTGCTTTATATATCTCTATAAAAATAAACATATTATAATGTGGTAAGGACTTAAAACTTTGCTATTTTAAAGAGACAAGAGATTGTTCTCAGTACGTATAAATTATTATTGTTCATTGCGTTCCTAAGTGGTTAAATCTTTGTCAGAATGAACGATTTATGAAAATCTTAATGTTTTATTTTAGTATATATGTAGAGTAACAAAAACAATCAATTTGATATAAATGTTCTATTCTAGATTATGTATCTACCTTTTGGTTACGAACGTATAAAGTAGAATCATATAGACTTTGTTATTATTAAGTATAATTTTATTAAGATAAGTAGGTACATTAACTTCATGAAATACAAGACCCATTTAATGCTTATAATAAAATTAGACATGTTATGATTTCATGTAAATCATGTTATTATAATAAGTACAAGGCTTTTTATAATTCTGCATTAGTAGACATTGTTGTAATACTACGACATACAGAGTAACAAGTCTTCACTGTGAAAGTACTATATCGAAGTAAAAGTGAATTTGTTTATCACGTAAAATTATTGTTAATTATGTGTTAAACATTTAGACAATTTTGATAAATGGGTAATATTATTGACTATTCAAGTCATCTGTCACCTGTCAAAAGTAGTCTAATACGAATGCTGGATTTTGAATTTCACAGCCAACCAAATCAAATTTTAATGCATGCTTTGTGCTAGTAATATTCAATACTAGTAGTAGTACTTTTCAGTGAATATTTTAAACAAATGAACATTTTTATTAGAAATACATAGAATTACATAAAAAAAAATTGCATTAAAATTAAATGTACAATTTGAAAAATTTACATTACTTGAAGGATATTTGTATATTCCTCTTCAGTTACAGCTTCTGCGCTATTGGTTCTTTTTTCTGTTTAAAAAATCTGATGTGGACACCACATGACTTCCCTGTACGCGTATTAAACTATAGATATTTTTTACATTGCACATATTTGACATTAAATCTTTTATTTTTTTTTCTAATCCATAGCAAACTTTTTTTTTTTAATCTAAAAATATATAATATTTAAATTTAGATATCTCGTTTATGCAAAAAGCTAATTTAAAAATTCTTAATGTGATAGACGCAGAATTTAATTCTCTAAAACTTTTATTTGCAGCATTCATTTCTAAAATTAAAATAATACCATTTTTTTTCAAGGAAAACTGTTTGCAGTTTCATGTAATGTGCCACTTCCGGTTAGTCTATTTTAACCATTTCCATTGATATAGTAGTCTTATATACCAAATTTGGAAAGTTTTAAATTATATTTGAATATAGTTTTTCATGAAAATCTATTATAGGCTTCAAGTAAAGTACCACTTCCGGTAGTTGTATAATGACCAAAAAGGGAGGTGCACAACTAGATGTTATAACAGTCCTAAATATAAAGTTTCAATTTTCTACGGCTTACCGTTTTTGAGTTATGCGAGATACATACGTACGTACAGACGGCATGACGAAATTAGTAAAAATGGATTCAGGGAGGGCCAAAATACCTATTTCCGTTGAAATCTGAGAACCGAAAATTTTCGCGATTACAATACTTCCTTTACTTCGTACAACTAAGTAAAAACATATTGAAAGTTTTTTATAAAACAGACAAAACAATTTTCAATACCTATTTATTAAAAGAATTACAATAAAACAAAAGACAATATCCATTGAATGAAATCATAATAAAATATAAATAAACTAAATTATACATTGTTATGAAAAAATGTCACTCTCATTTATTTTATCTTTATAAGTTTGGAACAAAAATACTAATTTTCGTGCCATTTCAACACCTAATTTATTTTTAATTTAAAGTGCACGATACCGAACGATGAGTATACACGTTCTACTGACGCTGATGACGACATGGCACATGCAAACTGCTTTATAATATTTATATTTTGATTTACTAAAGGAATTTTTTTTGTTAACTCCACCATTGCATAATTTTCTTGAATGGTTCCAATTGTGCTTCTAGTTTTTAAATGTGGCTACAAACCAGTATTATTACACATGCTGATGATTTTCACTTCATTTAATGCTAGTTCTTTTTCTTCTGCAGATAATTTATAGGATCCAGCATGTGTGCAATGAATTGGTACCTTGTTAATGCTTGCTTTGTATCTGTTTTTGGAATATATTAACTTTTTGTAAAGTCATTAAAAACTTATTCAAGTCGATTCCAAATTTCGACAGCGACATATTGTGAAGTGTTAATTTTTTGCATATTATAAATAAATAGGCTTTAATAATTTTTGAAATTCCTTGGCCGATTTTTTTTTGCTGAATATAAAATATTTTATTATACACGATAGAATCTATTACAAATGATTTCCATCACATAGTTAGAGTAGCTTGTCCCAGTCGCAAACAAAACTTCTAAACAATCTGCCAGAGTGTTGCACCTTAATTAATTATTATTACGAAAATATTTTACGACGTGTACAATATGATCTTTAATGTTCGGTATTTCTAAATCTTTTGATAATAAATGAAGTATTTGGGCTGAACTACCACAGGTTATTATCTGAGAATGTGTAATTTTTTCTATATTTTTACTCATGCGCGCCATATTTACAGCATTATCAGTGATGAAACTTTTTAACATCGTAAATGAAACAATATGATAAGTTGTAATATTAGTCAAATATTCAGCCGTATTGGGCTACCCTGATGTGTTAATTGTTTTGTATAAAAAATTACTACCATGTTCAGTTGTCACGGTTGCACAAGTAACTGGTTCATTATGCATATTCGACCAACCATCGGTAGACATGTTTATAGTGGAACCTGACAATTTACCAAAGCATTTTTTTTCTTTGTTCTGTATATATTTCGTCTAACAACGTACATGATAAAACTTTCCTTGAAGAAGGAGAATATCCAGGTCATTTGAATTGCATTTTTACCTCTGGATTTTCTATATATCTAAAACAACTATTCAATGCAAAAATAACTTTATCAATTTTCTTATCAGAATCACGGTTTTTCTTTCTGTGAACGTAGGAATTAAAAAGTAGGTCTTTTCTGATGAGTGCTGGGTGAAAATAATACATTTCCAGAAGTTAAAGTGAAAGGCACTATCTAGCCGTATCTATTAATAAAGGAAACAAATTCTGTATAACTACAATGTAAAAAAATATTTGATTTCTATCATTTGGTATAGATAATGATGAACACGAAGGGCTATCTTCGACGTCCATATCCTGCATCTTCTTGTATTTTAAATAATGTTCTCTGAGCCGTTGAACTACTCCCTACATTTCATTTTTACATATTTTGAAAATCGGTCTCCTTCCAGTTTTACTCTGGCTCAGTTTTCTATGTAATTATTCCAAATACTAGCTTTTCTGCTACCAGTCATTTTAAATATTAATAACTTCACTTGCAAGCACTAGTCACCAGCTTCACACAACAAATGAACTAGTTTCAAGTACGAAGTTTAAAGTGATATAAAAATTTTAAGAAGCAATTTCAGTATATATATATTACTAAAGTACTAAATAATATATGCAAGAAATATACTCGCAATATCTTTCTAAAATGGTATGATAATATTTTAATTAAATTATAGCAATGTAATTTATGTACTAAAATTATTTTATATATACATATATATATATAATTGAACTGAACTGAACTGAACTGAATTTTGCCACTAATAACTGATTTTGAATATTGTAATTTCTTGGAGATAAATTATCAAAAATTTAATATCCTAATTTGATGTTATATATAGTTACTTACGTAAAGAACATTCATATTTAAAAATAATTCATATATGACTGAAATATAAAGTAATTAAAAAAAAAAATACACTTAAGATATTCATTTCTATTAACAAAATAGAAAATAATGTTCAAAATATTTTCTTCGTATTTAGTACTAAGCTAATATTTTCACTTTAATAATTTTATTTTTTAAGATACACATTGAGTTATTTTAGTATGGTAAAATAACAATGATGCATCTTATTGATAATGGTTGCCATAGAGACTGCGTATGTATGTAGTGGGTGGATGTGGGTGGTCATACATACGCCTTTTCATGGTATTTACCTATTAGAAATACAGCATTTAATAAAAAATGCATTTACTTTCATTATACTAATTTTTAAATTGGATTATGAAGAAATATTTGATGTGTCTATATAAATCATTAGAATTTAATAAAATAACATCAATTTATGATTCAAATTACTGTGAATATATTTCCCGTTCGTTTAATTAAAAATGTAATATTTTTAAGTAACTTTATTCTGGTAATAATTATTAAATATATTAATTATGGAAAAACTCTATGAATATATTAGTTCACAAATTTACAAGTTGAATAATCATAAAAAATCAAGTACTTTACTACTGATGTAGTAATTAAAATAGATCAAACAACTATTGAGTGATATCAATTATAAAACAAATTGCAACATTACAAAATAATATATGAAAATATTGTCATGCAAGTAAAACAAGTCAGCAAATTACTTATATTTTATTATTCCCGTTGGATATGATTTTTGATTGTACAGTAAGTATCTACAGTTAGATGAATAAGTTTGGTTGAACAAATAATTTTCTCGTTGTCTACAAATAAAACGAGCCTAATTAAACATATTATATGGTTGGAAATGCAGTGACAAATATACAAAATAATGTTACAATATAATCTAATAATAATAATATATGCTATTGAATAGTGTTAAAGATGCTAAATTATTTGAGAAATAAAATTTCTAAATAAATATATTGACTACAATCTGTTTATTAAGCCGGAAAGAATGTTATTGTGGAAAAAAGAAAAACCTGGGAAATTTGTTTTTCTTATCTTCCACAACTATGATCTATTAATATACGTCGACCCATTTTATTGTATTCCTGCATAAAAGTAAATTGTATTACGTACATTAAGCATATTACATATAGTCTGATAGATCCAAGGTACGTCTAGCAGTCATTGCAGCATTGCTAAATATAAGAGATACTACGTCAGAAACATGGCTTTAGGTAACGTTTTAACTTTATTGAGTTTTAAATGTATATAACTTCTAAAACACGATAATACGAATTTTAAATTACATCCATCTATAACAATACAAATCTCATGAGATGAAAGCTTGAAAAATTTACCAGCGCAATATCCGCTTTGATGAACAATAATTAAATTATTAATTTCATGTAACGATATTTAGAATATTATTCATATATTTAATAGCAATATTTTTATCTCTATTTTTTAAGCGGCTGTTATGATTTTTTATAATATTCTATTTGTAATGGAGTACGATCGTACGAAATAATCACCTATGCATAAATTTCATTTTGTTGTGCCAGGATTTATTATTATCGAACGCTATTTTTTTGCACGATTTAGAGAATAAATACCCAAAACGGTAATGTTTAATTTAATCTATATTCACATTGACTTTTTCTATAAACAAAGAATTAACAACAATTTTACATCCTACAATATTGGCACAATTAACAAAGTTAATAACTGAGTTCAAATTTGTTCTGATACATTGAAAGTATTTTCTTATTGCCAGCGGCATACCTACCTCCTCTAATGAGATTTAGTTGTTTGAAACAACTGAACACTTCATCATTGCTTTAATCACGTTAAATAAATGAAATCAAACTAATTGTCCACAGTACTAGAAAATGGGGTCATTTTGGATGCCTCTAATGTTTTGATAATGAATCATTATTTAAATGTTGATTTATCTAAGATTCTAAGAGAGTGAAAGGACATCAACAATCTACTATTAGAATAGTTAACAGGACACTATATAGACTTGATTTATGTAATTTTATTAATTTACTATGAGACATAAATCAATGTAAAATATACTGTTTTAAATTCGATTCGCTAAACGAACGAATAACAACGTTTTTAGAGTTACGGAGAATGAGCCGAATAACTAATTCTGATAGCTTCTGGAAATCTGATAACTTTTTCAAATTGTAAAACGCTTTAATATAGTAATTCCCTTTACACTATTTTTAAAATTAATATCGGACAAATGCGAAAATGCATTCTATTTAATCATATATATGAACCGTCATTTTGAAATGTGAAAGTTACTTCACTTCGACACCGCAATATACTCGAATAAGATGTATATGATTATAATGATGACAAATCGAGCATTAAAGAACTAAAAGAAAAACAAATCAATAGAGTGATTGCAAGATTTTGTATTTATAATACAATTTTAGTTCTATAAACATGATTTATTAAAGAACAAACAAAATAATGCCAGTAAATAATGAATTAGGGAACTCGGATTCTATGTGGTAGTATATTAATAACTTGGTTGCTACAATATTTCTAGACCTATTTCAAAATTAGTTTAGGATTGTTGATGTTGTAGACGATGTTTTCAATTATTGCTAATTTAGATTCCATGCTGAGTACTGAAATTTCTTATGCAACTAAATATTCTCGTGAGAGCTTCAGTTTGTTGAGCATGCATCATTGTGTGTGTTTACGAGTTCGTTTGTTAAGACTCACAAAGTTACCCGGCACTGTTAGTTGTTTATTATTGTTCTGCTTTTTATACGAAAACGAAAACGAGTATTAAAAAAAGTATTAATAAGTATTTGTGCGTTTTAGAATCACAAAGGTTTGTATGTGCTTATGGTTAGTACGTTTCGGTGTTATGTACATATAATGTGCAAAACATGGCTTTATTTATAGTGCATGTTCCAGTTATTCGGTATCGGCTGACTGTTGCATAAATGTAAACATTTCTCATCACTTCGTTCTTGTGGCACAATGTGGCTTCATGCACTTGAACTTTGTTAGGTTATTCATTTAACTTTGTATGTTGTGAACAAATAGCAATAGTTACCAGATACTGCAAATTATAGGAGTTAATAATTACATGCATAAATAATTCAATTTTTATGGCACAAAATAATACAGACAAACAATACTTAGAAATTTAATTCTAAGTTACGACTTCAAAAATCATAAATATATGATTCAATATCAAGTAGATGATCGCACATTATAAGTGAAGTAATAAATATAATGCTGAACTACAGTTGAGATGAAAATGATCTAATAATAGAAGTATATTTTATAACAGCGTAAAGAAAGGAATTTTAAAATAAGTGTACTATAATTTTGTTTATTATGTTTTAATTCGGTGCGCAGTAAGTATTAATCTAGTTAATTAATTAATAGGCAACTTGCCAACAAGAATCAGTGTAATATAAACTGAAGAAGAGGTTATGTGTACCATCTGTTGAGAATTTCTAATTTCAACTGGTTTGTTATAGATTCAAATTATTATCAGAGTTTAAAACTCAAAGTTCATCACAAAAAATATAAGCACCCTATGCAAAACAACGGAAATAATTTATTTCAGTTCCTACAAAAAAGGTTCTCGAAACTTGAACAACGACGTAGAAGTGACAAGTTATTCTAAAACAGCCTGAATACTGAAAATGACGTATACTTTATATTTATAGGCGTACATAAATTAACTGACAGGGCAAATTGAAAGTTTCCAAGTTCCCTCTATTTCCATCTAACTATTGTATATACCATCGAATTTGCAAAATAATATATTACTACATACGTGTATACAATAATAATTAGTTTCTTGTCTAAATGACTACAAACTTGTAAAAAAAATAAATAAATAAATAAATATAAATATATCATCACGCCTTTTACCCATTACTGGGTGTGGCACTCTGCCTAAGCAGATCTCGGTAAGTGATATATTTTGTCGCGTGAAGTGCGGTTACCAGCCGTCAAATTACGGCCCTCAAAGATATTAGTGGAGATTTTTAAATTGGTGAAAATTGTTTGTCGGCTGTGGGGATCGAAATACTATACAGTTCTACATGTTAATAAATAATTATAAAATAGAATTACGTGTTTTAAACTTGTAAATATAAGAATATTCTAACGTCCAAAACATATTCAGAATAATTAATAGAATAGTGTGCAGTGCAAGTACCTTACACCACGTGTTTGAAAAAGATTGGACATGTTTTATTTATTTATTTATCATTTAAAATTTTAATGATTTTTTAATGATAAAAGTGAATTTACGAATATGAGATAGACTAACATTTAATACATATAATATACAGTGCCGGATTTAAGAGGTATTAGTAAAATTACTGAAACCAAACATAATTAGCAAATATTCTTAACTGAGAAAATAGCAATAAAATTAAACTGAACATAATTCATTCAGTTTATGAAAACAAAATGATGATTGCAGAGTCTATAAATTTACATTGTTGAACAATTCCATATATTTCCTAGGGATTTAACGAAAGAATACAATTGCCTTATTTCAAAATAAATTGTTAATTGTAATCGAAATACTATACAGTTCTACATGTTAATAAATAATTATAAAATAGAATTACGTGTTTTAAAGAAAAGGAGATTATTAAATGACAATTTCTATTATGAAACAAATATATACAAGGAACAAGCTAATTGTAAAAGATCCCAATCACAGATACAGAAATAAATCATTTCATCATCACATGCCTTAGTATTTAAGTTATTTAGTAACTTATATTAAATGATTATTAAGTTTACTTTGCAATAAATTGTGCATTCCACTCCTTGCTCTACATTTTCTTACTGTAGTTTATAAAAAGTATCAAAGTTATATCAGTCAAGTCAAATACCTACGACAGTCAAATACTTGAATTTTAACATTGATAGCATCATCCATATACATTATAAATCTGTTTTTGAGATCAAGATCAATGAATAATTATAATATGAAATAGTTATGAATTTACTTATCACAATAAGGCCAGTCAAAATGAGACGTTGAAAATGTATCCTATTAGGTTTATTGATATGAACATTGAACTTAAAAATAATTTGTTTAGATGAGACTGATGAAATCAATTTATATAAATATTCAAAAGCAAAAACTACGTACCTATCTTCAATAAATATATTCATTTGTTTATGTTTAACATTTGTAAAATACTGTCCTGAAACGAAATATTGCAAAATGTTAGGACTTATTTAAAAATAAGCTGTTGGTTCAAATACTTATATTATAAAAATATACATGTGAAATATTTGTATTAAAATATTGTTTAATTTTTATTATTTAATTAATGAGAGAACCACTTTCAATTTAGGTCAATTTTCCTATTTCTTAATAATGTCAAAGTGTCCCATAATTTCTTATTTATGAATTTGTAGCGAACAATACTAATTAATAACAATATTTTATTATCTATTTGTCTCTTATTGTTAGTAATTATATTTCATATGGGTTTATAGGAACGGTATTATGCATTATTTAAACTAGATTTTATAACGGACTAAATATTTTAAAAAATTATTTAATTTGCAACCTTTCAAAAAACGATAATTTAAAGTGTTATATAAATCAAATTGGACTTTCAAATTCAGGTTAACAGAAAATTGTATAGGGAACAACAAATACAAGAGAATGTGTTGGAAGTTACAAAAAGAAATACCTACATTAAAGATTTCTTATTAATTATTATCACTTTTAATACATGTACAATTCTTGGCTTTTTATAAATTTATTATTAAATTAACGGAGTCATTTGACGTGAACCCATTACTACTTTATTTTCATCGGTTAAAAAAATAATAAAGAAAAACCATTCATATTGTTGTCTGGAAAGTTGGTAGTATATTTGTATAAGTTTGAGTAATTCTATTATTGAAAGTTTTATAAAAGAGGACGTTGACAGAATTTAAGATGAATAAGAAGGGGTTTCAGCCAATATATACATAATATTTGTAAAATAGAAAATAACAATGATTAAATTGACAGAATAGCATAGTAGCAAATTCCTTACATTGAAACCAATAAAATACATAAAAAGTTGAGCTAAGTAAAGGTGTTTATATAATTGTATACAGGTTAAAACCCAATCTGCGAATACAGTAATGTAAATGTGAATATTTATTTTTTCTCCTAATATATAAATATATTATTGTACGTTGCGGTCCTAAATGGTTAAATCTTTGCCAAAATTAATGACCTTGTCTAAATAAATAGCAATTATAAAAATCTTAATGTTTTAGTTTAGTATCTGCATAGAGTAAGAAAGATAAGTGATTTAATATAATTGTTCTCTTTTAGATTATGTACCTAACCTTTAGTTATGAATTTATAAAGTAGAAACAATCGACTTTATTATTCTTAAGTATAATTTTATGAAGATAAATAGGTACACTAAATACAAGACCCACAGATATATTGTGATTTCAAGTAAATCATGTATAATAATTTTGCATTAGTAGGTACTGCTGTAATACTGCGACATACAGTAACAAGTCTTAAATGTGAAAGTACTATATCGAAGTAAATGTGTTTATCATATAACATTATTGTTAATTATTGTAAATGGGTAATATTATTGAATAAATTATGGTAATTACGAGCGAAGGCTTACCGGTGTCCAGAATTCCGGCGAGTTTATAGGCCGGATAGCCATTTAATGTTTTGTTCTTAAATGATAATGGACATCAACACACTTTACAATAAGAGAAATTAAAGGTATCCATATTTCAAGTTACTCTATTACTTGTTTAATTAAATTATCTGCGAGTATTTTTACTTTTCTCATGATAATATTTATTGATTTCATATTTGTTTATTGGATAAAAATTCTTACTCATAAAATACCATATTTTAAATAATAAATTTATTAATATAATTGCTAAAATGAAAGCAGAATTCCGACAGGATTTGCGTCCCATCACAAATAATCACTCATATATTATATTAATATTTTAATTATTTACATATAATTGATATACAGTACCGAAGTAATATTAATTGATTTTTAATTTTAATTATTAGTTTTATAACCTCTCTTACTTTAAGTTTTAATGAAAAGGCAAAATATTGATTCACTTACGTCTATTGAAACTATTAATTAAATCGTAGGCGTGCGATGAAAATTTATTTATTTGATTAATTACCGTTTATAGGACATCTAAAAAAGGATAACCGTTGTTGATCAATAAATTAAAATAAGATCAATTAATAAAAATCAAGCCATTATTTACACTAAAATCCCTTATGACAATGAAATTAATTTTGCTGTCAATAAAATTTTGAAACATAACAACATTAAAATAGCAAATACCTAGATTTCGACCACTAAACATTTATTTTCAAATTTAAAAGACAAGATTCCTACAGAAAAACAAAAAAATGTCATCTACAGGATCGAATGTGGCTCTTGCGGCAAATTCTATATCGGTGAAACTAAACAACCTTAAAAAAAAACGAGTTTACCATCATGAACACCAGTGCAAAGCGTTAAATCGAATCACAGTGCTTTGACTCAACATTCTGTCGACACTGGATACAAATTCAAGTTTAAAAATGCTGAAATTTTAGATTCTGAAACGTTTTAAACAATAGACTTTTAAAAGAAACTTTTTATATAAACTTAGATAAGGCTAAGAATTTAAATTCACAAACTGATTATAAAAATAATCTGAAATACATCAATATCTTCATCGTTAATTATAAACAAACTTGGCTTTTGTTTTCTTCTTTTTCTTTTTCCGTTTTTGAAAATTGTGTGTTGGTGACGCTGATGACAGGGGTGATCGTCTCTGACGGACTCCATTCTCATCAGAACTGTTCCAAACTCCACTGAATGCACTTCACAAAGAAATTTCTTGTCGAAGTTTTAATAAAATTTTTGCCTCAGTTATGGTTGTTTGAAAAGTTAAACGATTTAAACTGTTTTTTACGTCAGCGACCTGTAAACTGGTGAGTGAGATTGTTGACTACTTTATTACCAAATTGTAACAAATTATAATTACCAACAGCTGCAGATGAACGTGTTAAACGTTCGAAACGTTCAATAAAGTTTCAATGAATCCATTCTGTTAATTTATTCCACTATCCATGGATTACTAAGGCCTGATTACTTGTTCTCAAGAATATTTTGGATCCACATAACCTCGAAATAAATAATTAGAATACATCACTAAGTTTTAATTTTAGTTATAGAGAATGCGCCGAGTAACTAATTCTGGTAGTTTCCAGATATCTGATAACATTAATCTAAATTGTATAAATTATTCTACTATTAGAAATGCACCTCTAAAACTTAAAACTGTAAACGTAATTGACCAATGGTCAAAGTAATATTTTTAAATAACTTCTTTTTGTTATTATTATTTCAAAAAAGCTTTTAGTATAGAATAAAATAGAAAAATTTATTGTCTTCGCGATTTAGTAAACTAAACTGAAGCAAATTGAATAAAAACACAAAATTGAATCCGTTTATATAATAATAATGCTACGGTGTTTGACAAATATACTTCATTGTGAAAGACAAAACCTAAAATTCCGCTCTAAAATTATCATTTTTATACTTATTTCTGATAATAAATATCGGATTAATGCAGAAATGCAATATATTTAATCAAATACATAAACTGAAATTTTGAAATGTGAAAGTTACTTTTGCTCGAAACTGCAAGATATAAGAGGTCAAGATTACAAGACTTTTATGTTTATAAAAGTAATTTTTGTTATCTAAACATTATCTCTTGAAAACATAAATATTGAATTATTAAGTGATAAAAAAATGCAATTATTTTCAAATAAATTACGTTATTTAAAACGGTCACATTTCACAAAGTCACCTCCAAGCGACTAAAATCTGTACTATTTATGATTTTGAATGAAACAAACTCACCTATTGGCTGCTTGAACATGTGCTTAACTACTGAACTAAAAGTAGAGAACAATGATTTCATGTGATAGTATGTTAATAACTTGGATGCTACAATTTTTCTAGACCTATTTCGCAATTTCAATGTGAGTTTAGGATTGTTGATGTTGTTGAGGGTGTTTTCAACGATTGCTAATTAAGATTCCATGCTAAGTACTAGAATTGCATTTATAACTGAATATTCTCGCGAGAGCTTCAGTTTGTTGAGCATGTAACATTGTGTGTGTTTAGAAGTTCGAATGTTAAAACTCACAAAGTTACCCGGCACTGTCAATTTTTTGTGCGCCTTATAATAACAAAAGTCTGTATGTACTTATTGTTCGCACGTTTCGGTTTGTTATGTATATATGATGTGCAAAATAGGGCTTTATTATAGTGCATGTCCCAGTTATTCGGTATCGGCTGACTAATGCATAAATGTAAACATTTCTCGCCACTTCGTGCTTGTGTCGGAATCTGGCTTCATGCACTTGGACTTTGTTATGTTATTCATTCAACTTTGTATGTTATGAACTAATGGCAATAGTTTCTAAATATTTCAATTCAGTAATGATAAGTAGTATGTAGACCATTGTGTGTTTTGAAATAAGATTACTTGTATGATCCTGCAACCTTAATAATATAGGTGTAGTTTATTAGAAATGTAATTGAATAAGGATATCTGGTAAAAATATATGTGAATCACATGTATGTCTGATAAATTTTAAATGTGGTTGAAACTAACATTTAAGAAAGTCGAAACCTTAAGTACCTTCTGTATTAGTGCATAGTTTAGTTTATTCGCTCAACTTTTGAATAAAGTAAAACCAAATTTAAGGATTGTTTTTGATGAGAATAAAGAATTTTGTAAAGCGCCAGTCAAAGGTCAGCAAGAAACTAAATAAAATTATAATAACTACAATTATACAAAACATCTACATGATTTTAGAGAGCTTATCACCATATACAATTTCATGTGTTAAAACGTGCAGTACATAAATAATAAATTATCAAAACTAGTTCAGAATTAAAAAATAATAATTGTAATAGGGCTAAAACTATTGCAGTTTTAAATATGTCATCAAATTTTTTTCTGCGTAGGTTGCTCAGAGGCAGAGATGGCAAATTACTTAATAAATGTAATTAATATGTTTTTAAATTACTGTCTGAATGGTTAAATTATAATTGTCCAATCACTTTACGATAAAAAAGTAATTAATTAATTTGCCCTATTACATGACAAAAATCAAATACTTATTGCAACCGATTAGTGCAAGTTACAATAATAAACACAAACATTAAAAGGCTAAAAGCGGCAACCATGGTCAGCCGAACGTCATTATTTGCACCACTACTAAATGTCCATAGTCTGAAAATAAAAAATAACTGCAAGTTATTGCAATTAATAATTACATGCATAAATTACAGACTAGTCAATTACAGATCAAATGTAATTTAAAGTTATTTTACTTATATGTATTTAAGTACGGAAACAAATTATCATTACTGAAATTATTTATTTACCAAATATGTTTAGATTTAAATAGTAGTTAATATACTAAGAAAGATTATTGAAGACAATTCGATACACATGTTAACCTTTTAGAAAAATAAGATACGTTTTTAATACATTTGACTCTACTTGGGTGAATTACAAAATATTACAAATACTTTATGATAAAGCATTCAAAAGCTATTTATATCGAAACACTCGAAGCCGAGGATAAACTGAAATACAAATTATATTCTATTTAGTATACAAAAATTAGGTTGGCAAAGACCGACACCTAATTACATAGTCAGGATAGAAACTGGAGTTGAAAAACTTGAGAATATACTTGTGGATGTTAGCATGATGGTACAAGGCGCAGTTAGTGCCTGATTCCCGCGACGTAAACGTTTGCTATAACAAACTTATGCTCCTAAATGATAAAAAGTCTATCTCAGAAGACAAATTGAAAAGATACAACTGGGTTAGAAGTATCCAAGATTCTATAGAAAGTAAATTTTCAGTCGATTTAGGAATAACCGAGTTTCCTTAAACAATAAATCCCAAACTTAATTCAAAAGCTACCTATAACGAAATACACGAAGTCTAGGTATTAAAAATATAATATGGTAAACATATTTATTTAATAGCTTCAGAATTATATTCTGTTGTTAAATGTTATGTTAAATTAAACGGTGATATGTTTATATTATATTCTAATGGTTTTTATATGGTATAACTCTCTTTAAAATTCAGACAGATTATAAAATAATAGTATTAGGTAATTTTCTACAGCTGCTTTAGTAATTCAAATTGTTCACAGTTATGGTAAAACAGAATAAGAGTAGCATTTAATATTTTTAAGTTACGTTCGCTATTTTTAGTTTTCTAAGTACCTACTTTATGATTTCATACATATCAAAGAAACAAAAAAATGTTTTAAGTTTCTATCTATTTTAGTTGATTATTTGATTAATTTATAATCAGCCATATTTGTCCATTGCATTTTAGAAACATACAAGTAGTATAATAATTGTTTACTTTGAGCATTATTTGTTTGAGAAGTAGATGATCGCACATCATAAGTTATAAATATAGTGCTGAATTGCAGTTGAGATGAAAATGAACTAATGATACACATAAGAAATTCTAAAATAATAAAAGTCCTAGAATTTTGTTTATTATATCTTAATTCGGTGCATAGTAAGTATTAACCTAAATATTTAATTAATGAATAGGGAACTTGCCAACAAGAATCAATGTACGATTATACTGAAAAAGAGGTTATGAGTGCTATCTGTTGAGAATTTCTAAATCCAGGTAGTTTGCTATAGAGATATATCAGAGTTTAAAACTAGAAATTCAGCACAGAAAAATATAAGTACCTGTGCAATACAAAGGAAATGATTTATATCAATTCCTGCAAAAAAAGTTCTCAAAACTTGAACAACAACGACAACGTGACAAATTATTCTAAACGTCAACTGTCAATGAAATCTGTCTAAATCAGCCTAAATATATAATAATGAAAAAAAGGACATACCTATATACATAAATATATTCATTTGTTTGTATTTAATATTTGTAAAATTCTACCCTGAAACGAAAAATTGAAAATTTTAGGACTTATTTAAAAAATAAACTGTTGGTTCAAATGCTTATATTATAAAAATATACATGTGAAATATTTATATTAAAACATTGTTTATTATTTAATTATTGAGAGAACCACTTTCAATTTAGGTCAATTTTCCTATTCCTGAATAATGTCAAAGGGTCCCATAATTTCTTATTTATGAATTTGTAGCGAATAATACTAATTAATAACAATATATTATTATCTATTTGTGTCTTATTATTAGTAATTTAGTTGATATGGATCGGTATTATGTATTATTTAATCTGGATTGTTTCTCACTTATCACTAAATTATTTAAATAATTGTAAAGCGAACTAAATAATTGTAAATAATTAATTAATTTACAATGGAGTTGTAACCTATTGAAAAATGTTAATTTAGGGTCTTATATAAATCCAATAGGACTTTCAAATTTAAATGAAAAGTTAAGTTGTATAGGAATGAACAAACACGAGAGAATATACTGAAAACTCCAAAAAAATACTTACATTAAAGATTTATATTAATTATTATCACGTTTAATAAATGTACAATTCTTGTCTCTTTATAAATCTATTATTAAATTAACGGAGCCATTTGACGTGAATCCATAATTACTTTATTTTCATCGCTTACAATTTGTGAGTAGAAACGTTTTAGTTAAATTCGATTGGTGGATGCTAGACATCTGATTTCACTATTTCAAAATCGCATTTAAAAACATTTATGGGTTGTACTACCAAATTAGTTAGTGAACTAATATTAAAATCTGTAACAAAAATAGTGTTGTTATTGTCTATGTATGACATCGATGGCATCAAAGACGTTTTCCTAGTTAGTTATGTTCAGATTTGGCGGTAGGTATACTATTACTATTAGTACAGAGAAAGAATTAACAACAATTTTACATCTTACAATATCGGCACAATTAACAAAGTTAGTAACTGAGTTAAAAAAAATAAATGAAATCAAACTAATTGTCCACAGTACCATTTTGGATACTTCTAATGTTTTGATTATGAATCATTATTTACATGTTGATTGATTTAAGAGAGAGGAAGGATATCAACAATCTACTATTATAACAGTAAACTGTACACTAAATAGACTTGATTTATGCAATTTTAATAATTTACTATGAGACATAAATCAATCTAAAATATACTTTTTTTAATTCGATTAGATAGACGAAAGAATAACAAAGTTTTTAGAGGTACGGTGAATGAGCCGAATATCTAATTCTGATAGCTTCTGGAAATCTGATAATTGTAAAACGCTTTAATATTGTAATTCCCTTTACACTATTTTTAAAATTAATATCGGACAAATGTGAAAATGCATTCTATTATAATCATATATATGAACCGAAATTTTAAAATGGGAAAGTTACTTCACCTCGACACCGCAATATACTCGAATAAGAGGTATATGATTATAATGATGACAAATCGAGCATCAAAAACCTAAAAGAAAATAAATAAATAGGGTGTTTGCAAGATTTTTGTATTTATAATACAATTTTAGTTATATAAATATTATTTATTAAAATAAATACAAAATAATCGAAGTAAATAATGAATTAGGGAACTTTGATTCCATGGGTATTAATAACTAATATTTCTAGAATTAGTTTAGGATTGTTGATGTTGTAGAGGATGCTTTCAATGATTGCTATTTTAGATTCCATGCCGAGTACTAAAATTTCTTTTGCAACTAAATAT
This sequence comes from Pterostichus niger, assembly GCA_947425015.1. Taxonomy (NCBI): domain Eukaryota; kingdom Metazoa; phylum Arthropoda; class Insecta; order Coleoptera; family Carabidae; genus Pterostichus; species Pterostichus niger. The sequence goes on from OX380337.1 coordinate 13,947,551, forward strand.
TTTCATTAGAACTTCAGTTTGTTGAGCATGCATCATTGTGTGTGTTTAGGAGTTCGATTGTTAAGACTCACAAAGTTACCCGGCACTGTTAGTTGTTTATTATTGTTCTTTTTTTTATAGGAATATACGTAGTATAAAAAAAGTATTTATAAGTATTTGCGCGTCTTAGAATAACAAAAGTCTGTATGTGCTTATGGTTCGTACGTTTCGGTGTGCGAAACAGGGCTTTATTAAAGTGCATGTTCCAGTTATTCGGTATCAGCTGACTGTTGCATAAATGTAAACATTTCTCGCCACTTCGTTCTTGTGTCGGAATCTGGCTTCATGCACTTGGACTTTGTTAGGTTATTCATTTAACTTTGTTTATTGTGAACTAATTGCAATAGTTTCTAAATATTTCAATTCAGTAATGATAAGTAGTATGTAGACCATTGTGTGTTTTGAAATAAGATTACTTGTATAATCCTGCAAACTTAATAATATAGATGTAGTTTATAACAATTTAGGGCCGTATATTACTAAAGCTACTACAATTATATTTTAAAATGAACGATTTTCGAAATGTAATTGAATAAGAATATCCGGTAAAAATACATGTGAATCACATTTATGTCTGATCAATTTTAAATCTAACTTATCTAAACCTTGAGTACCTTCTGTATTAGTGCATAGCTTAGTTTATTTGAACTTTTGTATAAATCTAAACCGAATTTAAGGATCGTTTTAGATTAAAATAAGAATAAGAGCTCATTAACACTTGCAAATTCAGCTGTTAAAACATTGCGGTACATAAATAATAAATTATCAAAACTAATTCAGAATTAAAAAATTATAATTGTAATGGCTAAAGCTATTGCAATTTTAGATATGTCATCATTTTTTATTTATTTTGGTAGCTTGCTCAGGGGCAGCAATGAGCAAATTACTTAATAAATGTAATTATTTTTTTTTTAATTACTGAATGGCAATTAAATTACAATCATCCAATTACTATACGTAAATAATGGTAATTAATTATTTTGCTCTACTACATGACAAAAATCAAATACTTGTTGCGACAGATTTGTACAAGTTACACGTGCATTGACTGAATCAAATATCAAAAGGTTAAAAGAGGCAATCAGGGTCAGTCGTACTTCATTACTTACAGGTACCGTTCGAGTAAAATTGAAACATTCAAAATATAACCATTATTACTTTACTTTATAGGTAATGCACCACTATTAGATGTCGATAGACTGTTAGGTATGAAAATAAAAAGTAACTGCAAATTATTGGCATTAATAATTACATGCATAAATAATGTAATTAATTACAGACATTTGAATTACAGATCAAATGTAATTGATATTTTAAATTAACAATGACTTATCTAAAAAATATACATAATTACTTAATTAAATGACTTGTAATTAACTACTGCCAATAGTATCGAATCAGACTGTGGATTTAGAACCCGAGTTCAATTACCATAGCCGACAAACAGTTTTCACCACATTACTATTACTCTGCGGCTCCCCCTCCACCTAGTACTAGGTATAGGGAACTTAATTTTCAGAACATAATATTTGTTGGGCGATATTTGTTCACAAGATAACAGAAAAAATCAATATGTTACTTATAATTTTATTTATATATAATTAAATATCAAGTACTATAAAGCATTTGAATAATTTCTAATCAGTCATATTTGTCCGTTGCATTTTAGAAACATACAAGTAGTATAATAAATGTTTACTTTGAGCATTATTTTTTGAGAAGTAGATGATCGCACATCATTAGTAAAGTAATAAATATAGTGCTGAACTATACAGTTGTGATGAAAATGATCTAATGAATTAATGATACAAGTATTTTTGTTTATTATATTTTAATTCGGTTCATAGTAATTATTATTTTATTTAATTAATTAATAGGTAACTTGCCAACAAGAATCAGTATACCATACAAAATATAAGCACCCTATGCAAAACAACGGAAATAATTTATTTCAGTTCCTACAGAAAAGGTTCTCGAAACTTGAACAACGACGTAAAAGTGACAAGTTATTCTAAACAATGTCAATAGTCAATGAAATCTATCTAAAACAGCCTGAATACTGAAAATGACGTATACGTTATATTTATAGGCGTACATAAAGTAACTGACAGGACAAATTGAAAATTATCCAAGTTCCCTCTATTTCAATCGATCTACTTTATATACCATCGATTTTGCAACCTAATATATGACTACACAGGTGTTATAATAATAATTAGTTTCTTGCCTAAAAGACTACAAACTTGTAAATATAAGTACCTTACACGTTTTATTTAATTATTTAAAATTCTAATGATTTTTCAATGATAAAAGTGAATGTACGAATATGAGATAGACTAAAATTTTAATGCGAAGAAAGATTAATGAAAAGCTACCCTACATATAATGTACAGTGCCGGATTTAAGAGGTACTTATTAGTAAAATTACTGGTTTAGTAACTAAACATAATTAGCAAATATTCTTAACAGAGAAATAGGAATAAAATTAAACTGAACATAATTTATGCAGTTTATAAAAACAGAATGGTGATTGCAGAGTCTATAAATTTACATAGTTCAACACTTTCATATATTTCCTAGGGATTTAACGAAAGAATAAAATTGCTTTATTTTAAAATAAATTGTTAATTGAATGTTGAAAATCCTAATCTTTATCTTGTAATCCAAATACTACACAGTTCTACATGTTAATATATAATTATAAAATAAAATTACGTGTTTTAATGAAAAGGAGAATGGTCAATGACAATTTCAATTATGAAAGAAATATACCGGGTGAACACAAAAAGTGAAACATAGGCGTTTAACATGGCAAATTAGTTTTTCCGTGCGCATTGCTTCCCTAATTATTTTAGGAAAAAATGTTTCAAATAAATGTTGTAAATTTCCTTTTTATAAATTGATTATTAAATTAACGGAGTCATTTGACAAATATAGAAATTGAATAATCATAAAAAAATCAAGTAAATTACTATTGTCGTTGTTTACTAATAAAACGAGCCTAATTAAACATATTATATGGTAGGAAATACAGTGACAAATATACAAAATAATGTTACAATATAATCTAATAGAAAATACTAAAAAAATTTTACAATAAGAAACAATATTAATAATAATAATAAAAAACAACAATGGGGCATTGTATGAAAGTGGGAGGTGAGGGTGGTCATACAATGCCCATTATTATTTGTCATAGTTATTATACAAAGAACACTATACATACGACAAAACATAAGAAAACTTTTAATATTAGAATACTTGACTCTTTACTCGTAAATATGAGTGTAACTACGTATGTAGTTATAAGTGATATAATTTCACTCATGGGAAATAATGTCCAAAGCAAGTCTTATTAACACAAGAACACGTATTTAAATGTGAATGAAGCGTCATGACACAAAGTTTATTGTACCCATGTAGAATTATAAATGATAGGAAAAATGTTAAATATCGTTTAAATAAAATATAAGATTAAAATATATTTAGGTAGGTATTAAAAAGAGAAAAACAAAACAGATGCATTTAAAAAAACATAAAAATGACACGATCGTCGTTCCTATCAAAAACATTGATACAATGATTAAATTTATATTAAAGAACAAGCTTTGTGTTTTACGTGTCCGTATCAGTGTTATATCTGTATGAAATGAAATATGATATTCATCAAATATTTACATCAAGTGAAATATGTACAAGACATAATGTATTTTTCCGTTTAACATTGTGAACTATGTCTACCTAATACTTACGTTAAGAGTTAGGTGTATATATAAAGTTGTAAAGAAAGGATGTGATGTGCAAACTGCTCCTTATCCCCAAATTAAGGGCGAACTTCGTCTTCTATTTCTGTCACAACAAGATGTTGTCATCATGGTGCACACCACTCGATGGGGTTCGTATTCTACTGAATATTTTTGTTTGGTGTCGTAAAATGAACTATATCCATTGTTTGGCTGATAATTTCTTTTTAAAATTTGTTTTGATGAGTCATTGGTAAAAGATTGTTCAATTTTAATATGTTCGTTTTCGTTCGTTAGAGGTTTTGCTAGTTCTTCTAGCTCTTGACAATATTGTTTGCTGTGTAGATGTCCCCTAACGCATTTTTATCGTCAATCACACGAACATTTGAGTCCATGAGTCGATATGAAGATTCTGACCTCCACAAAATCGTCTTGACTGATGTAGCAGTCACCTTGCTTGAACAAAATGCACAAGAAAAGATGCGTCAACTTCAAATACAAGTTAAACAAGGTATGTTGTGTTTTCGTGAAGTTAGCTTCAGAAAAATAATGGAGGGCAACAAATTATTTGATTTTGAATATTAAAAAGATATATTTCAAAATATGAAATTTATTATGAATTGTTCAATTTTTGCCAGCCAAACAGTTTCAGGTGTTAAAAATTAATAATAAATAAATATGTAAAAGATAAACTTTTCATATTTTACATACTTTTATACGATGTTTCATATTGTAATGCGTAGAGTAATTTTTATCTAGTTAAAATTTGTAAAGAAGCGTATATTTAAAGAGTCTAATCTTTACAATTATTAAATTAATTAAATTTGATCACGTTACTAGATTACACGTGTAATACATAATAAATTTTATATATTTAAATGTTTCACCTTGCTTTCTTATTAATAATATTTGTTAGATGGAGCAGATATAAATATCTTCATTCAAGAGTTGATCTTATGGGAAGCTTTGGTCTGGTTCAAAGCTTGGAAGAAATGGGTAGATGCACCAGAATGCGATGAACTACTTGTTCCCCAAAATGGATCTACTTGCTTTACTTGTGAACTTGAGGGAATTTAAACAAAGCAGATTCACGTTTGCATATCTCGTTCAAAGAACTGTGATGGAGCTGGTGGAGGTCATGGCAGAAAAGTATGTTCAATATCACATCGCTTGAAAAACGCTCGAAAAATCATTTAAGATTATACAAAATCATTTATTGTTGCTATGTACAACTTTGTTTGAACTTTGAATTCGGTTTTAGATCATTTTAATCAATTCAATAATTGTTTCACTCGCTCATTGCTCTCACTAAAAATAGTATGTATTTAGAAATGATAAATAGTATATGAAAAGGCTTCCTTTGTAAGAAGGAAATTATGTTTTACTAAACGATTACATCAGTAATCACGTTTTAAAATTATTACAACCAAATAATTTATTATTATTATTGCGTTGTTTGTTGATTAAACAAGTTTTATTGAAATATCAGTAGCACCATAACTCATTAGTAATTAGTCATAATAATCTCCTAATAGATCGCTTTTCAAGTGACTGTACTTATTTCAAACTTAGGGCTGTGTAAATACAATAAAGCGTTGCAGAACAATATCGGAAGCGGATAGACAAGGACGTACTTCCGGCTCGTTATCATGGCGATTACAAAGGGGTGAAACTAAAATTGAGGAACACAAAACTTGGGGTGCAACCCCTGATGATATAACAGCCAAATGTATGACTATAAGGTATTCACCTATACATGATCGATATGAACGTGTATCTCAAGCAAGGGTCGTTGAAACTCTAGACAAATGGGAAAATGGCGTGTTAGACGCTGAAGGCGTCTTTAGGAAGGAAGAGAAAGACTGGAAAATGGTTTACTTGTGTAGAGAAGGTTAGGAGACGAGTGAGTTTGTTAGCACCTATACTGACTTATTCTTATGTACCTATGTATAGAATCTTCAGCTGAAGGCAAAATTCAATGGAGATTTTCTGTGGGCCATGGAAGACAAATAGATAGAGTTCCTATCCGACTGGATAGCAAAACGTTTGAGAATGGAGAAATTCTGTTGACTGTCACTGGCAACGATAAAATGGTTGATTTTACAAGTAGGTTATTACTCAAATTCATTTGGTACAACTTTAGTTTAAGTTTTAGCATACAAGTCATTTAGAGATCATGGTTGCACTAAGGCGCTAAGCGATTATTTCGTTAGTTTAGTTACATACGAGTAGAATTTTTAACGTCACTAGTATGTATTTGAAGGCAATTTTTGTTTCTAAATGTAAAGTACAGTTTTAATTAGATGAACTATTATAGGTTGGGGTGCATTGGAAACTGTAGAAATGAGTGGGGCGGATGCTATCACAGTGGCGGCTCGTCTCACTGGGGGCAAGGGCGATTGCGCCTGGCAACACACTCAGCTCTTCCGGCAACCCTTGTCGGACGCCACTGACTTTCCTTTCATTGTTACTGTCACATTTCATTAAACTATTAACAAGTGCACATTTTTATGTTATTCATAAATTATTCATTTTTATTTATGATAGAAATATTACTATTGATATTGGCGAAAAACTACTGTTTAATACATAAAAGTGAGCACTGAGTATATCTATTACATGTATTTTTAAGGTTTCGATTAATAAAAAAATATTAAGTGTATAATTTAAAATAACTATTATTTTATTACTAAATCCTTTAAATAAAAATTTAATCTTAATATTTAAAGTTTGATAATATTCAGATTAAAACAAAAAACAATTTACTTGAATTTTTGAATCAAACAACGGCAATTTAAGCACTTGAAGTGAAATGGGGCAGATACATTCTGTATTATATATACATACAGCGTGTTCAAAAAGTTCCGTGACTGTGAAATATCTCGAGAAACACACATCGAATAAAAAAACAAAAAAAAGTGTTTCATATTTTTCAAAAAACCTATCTTATGTCACCAAGCACGATCCCCCACTGCTTCCCCCTGGGTGTGGGGCGGGGGTCCACTTTGAATTTACATAACATATATTCATTTATAATAAAGAAATACATATGATCACATATGTTATGCACATACCGAGTGTATAGTTTATTTGTGGTAGATAGGTATATCAGATCTACAATATTAATATAAGTTTCTATATAACTATAGTTTCGGTCGTACTTAATTTTAGAATAAACTATATAATCAAAATTAAAAACTGCGTCTAATTTGTTGATCAAATATGTGTTTCATTGATGAAATAGATGTTAAGGAAAAGTTACAGTTTGAGACTATTTATAGATTGCCATGAGAAATGAAAAAATAATTTGACGGACCTTTCAACACAAAATTATAATAGTTTGTTTTATTTCTAAGAATTTTATGATTGAAACGTATTTGAACAAAAAATTCAGGCTCTTACATGCAGATTTTAATTTTAAACTATTTTGTATGTTTTGTTCAAAAAATAATTGGACAGAAATTACTGGAATATGAAAATTTTACGGTTCTATGTTTTATCGTTGCTATCATTTCTAGGTAGCACAAATAAAGTAGAAATCCGGTACAATTGTTAATATAAATATTGAACTAAATTGTGTTTTTCTCGCTTTAAATTTAGCGCAATTATCATTAAAAGATTCATAGTCTAATGGCTGAACTACATCATTCTCTGTGGTTGATAGATGAGATAGATATAACCAAGTTAACAAATTTCGTTCATTTTTTTTTAACTCGCTCCATAATCAAAAATGGGAAAGAAGCAGGGTGTGCAAAATTAAAACATTACAGTATTATATTTGTGGTCCCTGAGATTATGGACTCACAAACGTGCGTTTCTTATATCTGTGCGATAATCCGCCATTGAATCAAACTTGCTTTTATTCAATGGTAAATGTTTAAGTCGAGCTTTTCTTTAAATATGTTACTATGAAGTATAGTTACATAAGATTAATTTTAGAATGATGCTTCTCTTTAATTAATTTAGTATGAAATATAGGAACACAAGATTGCGATTTTTCTCACATTTTAGAAATGCAAGAAACAAGAATATTTAAATTAAAATTTCAACTCAAATTCTGTTCTTAAATAAAACATTAAAACCAGTTATTATTGATGACAGCTATTATATTCTGTAGAAAAATAATAGGTATGTATTTTTGTGTTTTCTATGGTTGAACTAAACGTTTAAACTAAATAACTAAAACATTAGACTACTAAGTTTTAATTTTAGTTATAGAGAATGCGTCCAGTAACTAATTCTGGTAGTTTCTAGAAATCTGCTGACATTTTTCTAAATTGTAAAAATTATGCTACTATTAGAAATGCGCCTCTAAAACATGAAACTATTAAACATATATATTTTTTGTAATTGACTAATGATCTGATTAATATTTTTAAATTCCTGCCTTTTGTTATTATTACTTCAAATTAGCTTTTAGTATAGAATAAAATAGAAAAAAATCATTGTGAAAGACTAAACCTAAAATTACGCTCTAAAATTATAATTTTGATACTTATTTCTGATAATAAATATCGGATAAATGCAGAAATGCAATCTATTTAATCAAATAGATAAACTGAAATTTTGAAATGTGAAAGTGAACTTTAGCTCGACACCGCAAGGTATAAGACGTCTCTGATTATGATGATGACATAAATCGAGCATCTAAGAAAAACAAAAAAAAAGTCAAGATTGCAAGACTTTTATGTTTATAAAACAATATAATAAGTACATCAGTAGACATTGTTGTAATACTACGACATACAGAGTAACAAGTCTTCATTGTGAAAGTACTATATCGAAGTAAAAGTGAATGTGTTTATCACGTAAAATTATTGTTAATTATGTGTTAAACATTTAGACAATTTTGATAAATGGGTAATATTATTGACTATTCAAGGCATCTGTCACCTGTCAAAAGTAGTCTAATACGAATGCTGGATTTTGAATTTCACAGCCAACCAAATCAAATTTTGATGCATGCTTTGTGCTAGTAATGTTCAATACTAGTAGTAGTACTTTTCAGTGAATATTTTAAACAAATGAACATTTTTATTAAAAATACATAGAATTACATAAAAAAAATTGCATTAAAATTAAATGTACAATTTGAAAAATTTACATTACTTGAAGGATATTTGTATATTCCTCTTCAGTTACAGCTTCTGCGCTATTGAATTTCTTTTTGTGAACTCCACCATTGCATAATTTTCTTAAATGGTTCCAATTGTGCTTCTAGTTTTAAAAGTGGCAACAATCCAGTATTATTACACATGCTGATGCTTTCCACTTCATTTAATGCTAGTTCTTTTTCTTCTGCAGTTAATGTATAGGATCCAGCACGTGTGCAATGAATTGGTACCTTGTTAATGCTTGCTTGTATCTGTTTTTGGAAAATATTAACTTTTTGTAAAGTCATTAAAAACTTATTCAAGTCGATTCCAAATTTCGACAGCGATATATTGTGAAATGTTCATTTTTTGCATATTATCCGAAATAGGCTTTAATAATTTTTGAAACTCCTTGGCCGATTATTTTGGCTCAATATTAAATACTTTATTATACACGACAGAATCTATTACAAATTTATTTGCATCACATATTTAGAGTAGCTTGTCCCACCCGCAAACAAAACTTCTAAACAATCTGCTAGAGTGTTGCACCTTAATTAATTATTATTACGAAAATATTTTACGACGTGTACAATATGATCTTTAAGGTTCGTTAATTCTAAATCTTTTGATAGTAAATGAAGTATATGGGCTGAACTACGACAGGTTATTATCTGAGAATGTGTAATTTCTTCTATATTTTTACTCATACGCGCCATATTTACTGTATTATCACTGTTGAAACTTTTAACATCGCAAATGAAACAATAAGATAAGTTGTAATATCAGTCAAATATTCAGCCGTATTGGACTACCCTGATGTGTCAATTGTTTTGTATAAAAAATTACTACCATGTTTAGATGTCACGGTTGCACAAGTAAATGGTTCATTCAACTAACCATCGATAGACATGTTTATAGTGGAACCTGACATTTTATCAAAGCATTTTTTTTCTTTGATCTGTATATATTTCGTCTAACAACGTACATGATAAAACTTTCCTTGAAGGAGGAGAATATCCAGGTCTTAATATTTGAATTGCCTTTTTACCTCTGGATTTTCTATACATCTAAAACTAATATTCGTTGCAAAAATAACTTTAGCATTTTGTATATCAACAACACGTTTTTTTTTTCTGTGAACGTAGGAATTAAAAAGGAGCTCTTTTCTGGTGTGGTGCTTGGCGAAAATAATAAATTTCCAGAAGTTGCGGTTAAAGTGAAAGGCGTTACAATGTTTTATAAATTTGTTTATCTGTACCTCTAGCCGTATCTATTGATAAAAGTTTGGATTTGATATCTATTCTTTGGTATAGATAATGATGAACACGAAGGGCTATCTTCGACTTCCATATCCTGCATCTTCTTATATTTTAAATAATGTTCTCTGAGCCGTTGAACTACTCCCTACATTTCATTTTTACATATATTGCAAATCGGACTCCTTCCAGTTTTACTCTGGCTCACTTTTCTATGTAATTATTCCAAATACTAGCTTTTCTGCTACCAGTCATTTTAAATATTAATAACTTCACTTGCAAGCACTAGTCACCAGCTTCACGCAACAAATGAACTAGTTTCATGTACGAAGTTTAAAGTGATATAAAAATTTCAAGAAGCAATTCCAGTATATACATATTTGCAAGAAATAATAAAAAACTCACAATTAATATAGAAGTAGTAAAGGGTGCAGCCATGACACACTAACTTTTGCGCACGCCTATGCGTTCCCTACAATACAGCTCAACTTGGTTATAACTTCCAGAAAAGAATTCAATAGTGTGAGTAGCTGACAGTGTCTTCAAAATATATTTCAAAACAAAATAAAAATCTAAAACAAGTACATAATTTTATTATTTCTCTTGTGTACATGAACATGATTGATTCGAAGCAAAACTGAAAAAATGTGCCGTATTATGACTTTTATGAGAAAATAATAAAGATATAACGTAAGTTATTATAAGCAAGTTTGGATATTTCAATATCTAAAATCTCCCATACTTTAATATTTTAAAAATAAAATAGATTTATTAGTAATCCATAATTAACATGGCTGCACCGTTATTATGTTTTACGCTGAAAATTTAATACAAGTAGTGCAAAAAATATTACTCATTTTTTGTATCAATAATTTAATAAGTACATGTAATAATATGTTACAGTAAATATCTTACAAGTGCACGAGATATACCGTGTTATGAAAATTAACGTTTAGTTTTAATGAATAATTAGTGTTTTTCAATTTCGAAAATGGTCCTCAGAAAAATATTAAATTTAAGGTCTTTTTAATATACAATATTTGTTAAAGTTAAAATTCAATGTTTGTGTTTTGAAACAATTTGTATTTATCAATTTGCATACTAACAATCATAATTTCTTTGTGTAAGGTATAAATAATTTTAGTTTAATGTTTGTATTTGATTGTGTAATTTATAAATTCTGTACAAGTTCGTGTTATTTGTGTAAATTTGATGAATCTTGTACTAAAAAACTATCTAATCAACATAATAAATTACTAAAGTACTAAATAATATATGCAAGAAATATACTCGCAATATCTTTCTAAAATGGTATGATAATATTGTAATTAAATTATAGCAATGTAATTAAATTATAGCAATGTAATTTATGTACTAAAAAATAGGTTATATAATATATATATATATACGAGTATATATATATAATTGAACTGAACTGAATTTTGCCACTAATAACTGATTTTGATTATTGTAATTTCTTGGAGATAAATTATCAAAAATTTAATATCCTAATTTGATGTTATATATAGTTACTTACGTAAAGAACATTCATATTTAAAAATAATTCATATATGACTGAAATATAAAGTAATTAAAAAAAAATTACACTTAAGATATTCATTTCTATTAACAAAATAGAAAATAATGTTCAAAATATTTTCTTCGTATTTAGTACTAAGCTAATATTTTCACTTTAATAATTTTATTTTTTAAGATACACATTGAGTTATTTTAGTACGGTAAAATAACAATGATGCATCTTATTGATAATGGTTGCTATAGAGACTGCGTATGTATGTAGTGGGTGGATGTGGGTGGTCATACATACGCCTTTTCATGGTATTTACCTATTAGAAATACAGCATTTAATAAAAAATGCATTTACTTTCATTATACTAATTTTTACATTGGATTATGAAGAAATATTTGATGTGTCTATATAAATCATTAGAATTTAATAAAATAACATCAATTTATGATGCAAATTACTGTGAATATATTTCCCGTTCGTTTAATGTGATATTTTTAAGTAACTTTATTCTTGTAATATTATTAAATATATTAATTATGGAAAAATTCTATGAATATATTAGTTCACAAATAATCATAAAAAATCAAGTACGTTACTATTGATGTAGTAATTAACATAGATCAAACAACTATTGAGTGATATCAATTATAAAATAAATAGCAACATTACACAATAATATATGAAAATATTGTCATGCAAGTAAAACAAGTCAGCAAATTACTTATATTTTAACCCTTTGCACTCCGTTGTCGCCGCATTTGCGACATTTCGTATGTTAGGAATAAATCCGTTGACGCCGCATTTGCGACTCGCTTGTTTATCTCACTCTTAAGTCTTAGATAATCAAAAGTGTTTACGTTTGCATTCCAATGTGTGTGATCTGCATTTGTTTTGAGTTACTGGTTCCTACTATTGCTTATTAGGCTGGAGTGCAAAGGGTTAATATTCCCGTTGGATATGATTTTTGATTGTACAGTAAGTACCTACAGTTAGATTAATAAGTTTGGTTGAACAAATAATTTTCTCATTGTCTACAAATAAAACGAGCCTAATTAAACTTTTTATATGGTTGGAAATGCAGTGACAAATATACAAAATAATGTTACAATATAATCTAATAATAATAATATATGCTATTGAATAGTGTTAAAGATGCTAAATTATTTGAGAAATAAAATTTCTAAATAAATATATTGACTACAATCTGTTTATTAAGCCGGAAAGAATGTTATTGTGGAAAAAAGAATAACCTGGGAAATTTGATTTTCTTATCTTCCACAACTATGATCAATTAATATAGGTCGAGTCATTTTATTGTATTCCTGCATAAAAGTAAATTTTATTACGTACATTAAGCATATTACATATAGTCTGAAAGATCTAAGGTAAGTCTAGCAGTCATTGCAGCATTGCTAGATATAAGAGATACTACGTCAGAAACATGGCTTTAGGTAACGTTTTAACTTTATTGAGTTTTAAATATATATATAACTTCTAAAACACGATAATACGAATTTTTAATTACATCCATCTATAACAATACAAATCTCATGAGATGAAAGCTTGACAAATTTACCAGCGCAAAATCCGCTTTGATGAGAAATAATTAAATTATTAATTTCATGTTTCATTTCATTTATATTTAAATTTTGAATATTTTACATTTTGTAATAAATTTATAATTAATTTTATCCGGACCATGATCTTTATTAATATGGATATTAGCCATCGTATTTAAGATTTTTATTTTCCTAAGACATAATGAACTCATATTTATTACATTTGAGTGAGTATTTAAGCTATTCATTTATTTATTCATTTATGTTACGCTGTACAACGGGAACTTAATCCCAATTACAGTACAGGGTCCACACTCACCGAGCCGCAGTGTGGTAGTTTATATAATTTTTAGCTTGAGTAAGATTCGAATTCATATCAAAAGTGTTATTAAATTTAGCATCACTGTGAACTCACTCAAAATAATCTACAAATAAATCATAATATTGGGTATACTACTATTTGATTCGAGGTTGTTAATATGTTTACTGACGTTGTTGTATTGAATTCAACAACATTATCTTTGAATTTAAGATCTACCCTTTTACACAAAAGAGAAAATAAGTTATACATACATAACATCACGCTATACCCCATTAAATGGAGTAGCACGAGCCCCTGAAACATTTACAGAACATCCACTAAAAGACTTATGTCAGTCCACGTCAACATTCTCATCCTGACACACGATACTCGTTTCAACCACATTAACTACGAATCTATAAAGAAATATCGGCACAATTAACAAAGTTATAGTAACTGAGTTTAAATTGATTCTGATTCAGTGAAAGTATTATTGCCAGAAGTGCACCTCCTCCTCTAGTGAGATTCAGTTGTTCGAAGCAGCGATCACATCTGAACACTATAATTGTTTGAAGCACGCGTCGGTAAAATAAATGAAATCAAACTAATTGTCCACAGTATTAGAAAATGGGGTCATTTTGGATGCCTCTAATGTTTTGGTAATGAATCATTATTTAAATGTTGATTTATTTAAGAGAGTGAAAGGACATCAACAATCTACTATTATAACAGTAAACTGTACACTAAATAGACTTGATTTATGCAATTTTTATAATCTACTATGAGACATCAATCTAAGTCATACTTTTTTAATTTCGATTCGATAGACGAAAGAATAACGACGGTTTTAGAGTTACGGAGAAGGAGCCGAATAACTAATTCTGATAGCTTCTGCAAATCTGATAACTTTTTCAAATTGTAAAACGCTTTAATATTGTAATTCCCTTTACACTATTTTTAAAATTAATATCGGACAAATGCGAAAATGCATTCTATTTAATCATATATATGAACCGTCATTTTGAAATGTGAAAGTTACTTCACTTCGACACCGCAATATACTCGAATAAGAGGTATATGATTATAATGATGACAAATCGAGCATTAAAGAACTAAAAGAAAAACAAATCAATAGAGTGATTGCAAGATTTTGTATTTATAATACAATTTTAGTTCTATAAACATTATTTATTAAAGAACAAACAAAATAATGCCAGTAAATAATGAATTAGGGAACTCGGATTCTATGTGGTAGTATATTAATAACTTGGTTGCTACAATATTTCTAGACCTATTTCAAAATTGGTTTAGGCTTGTTGATGTTGTAGACGATGTTTTCAATTATTGCTAATTTAGATTCCATGCTGAGTACTGAAATTTTTTTTGCAACTTAATATTCTCGTGAGAGCTTCAGTTTGTTGAGCATGCATCATTGTGTGTGTTTACGAGTTCGTCTGTTAAGACTCACAAAGTTACCCGGCACTGTTAGATATTTATTATTGTTCTGCTTTTTATACGAATATATAGAGTATAAAAAAGTATTAATAAATAAGTATTTGAGCGTCTTAGAATAACAAAGGTATGTATGTGCTTATGGTTAGTACGTTTCGGTGTTATGTACAAATTAAATTTTGAGTATTCGATTTTATGTTTTTAAAAAGAATACTAAAATCTTTATTAATATTATAACTTTATTATAATTTGTATATGGTTACATATGAGTCACAGTACTTGACTGTGCAGAGTCTACGATATAAAGAGCGTGCTTATTCACTAAACTAGCCTATTTATACATTTCTCTTATCTTCTAAATATGCAACCTATGCTAGATGATGTTATGACTAATATCTTGAAACAACAGGTTCAAGATACATAATTTACATTTATCTTATCTTCTAAATGTGCAACCTATGCTAGATGATGTTATGACTAATGTAATGAAACAACAGGTTCAAGATACATAATTCCTCCCCTTTTAGTTTTTTCATTATATTTGTTCTTGCATAGCTAGTTCACTTAGCTTTTTTCTTACTGTTTTTACCTTTCTTAATTTTCTTTCATTTCTATATAATTTTATTTTAGGTAATACATATTTTCTTAAAATATAACAACTTATTAATATAAATATTATAACATATATTATATAAGAGTGATGACTGCTATTTTCAATTTTGATTTCTTTTATTTTTATAATTTTCGGTTCATTTAATATAATATCGGAGATATTCTGTAATTTAGTATCATTAAATTTTGAACTTATTAATTCCTTCTCAAATGTTTTAAATTCAATTTCTTTATATTTTTGTAGAATTCTTTTAAATGTGAAATTATTTATTTGACATTCTTGGTTAATTTTTATCTTATAGATTCCTTGAATATTTCTTTTTATTTTTATTTCGTTACAGTTCATTTGAATTTCTTGCTTATTTGGACTAATCATAATTAGTTCATTTGTATTTTGAATTAATTCAAAGGTATTCTTTTTCTCAATATTATGGTATTTGCAATCATCATCCTTCTGCTTATCTAGTATATTTCCCATACATTTACTTATTTCTATAAATTGTGTAATACACAAGTATTTATTCTTAATATAACTACATTCGCTTATTTTATAAGTCTTATCTTGTGTGAAATATAATTGTTGAGGTTCACTAATTATTATGAATCTATCATTCTGAATCATTGGTAATGGGGTAAACTGGTTTAATTTGAAGGATTCTTGGGAGAAGGTTGGTATTGATATTATAAAGTATATTTCTCCGTTATAGTATTTACAATGGGTTTCTATTAGTTCGTTTAAATTCCAAATGTCGTTATTTTGTGTAGTTTGTTTTAAATTTTCATAAGATATTATACTAACGTCTAGTTTGTGTAATGAGCAAAAGGTTAAACTTGTTTCTATTTGTTTTATTAATTCATTTAAATTCATTATTATTAATATGAATTTCTGAAATTTTTATTTAATTTTTAGTTGATTTATTTTTATATTTTTACTTCTGTTCTTTTTATCTAATATTTTAATTTTTCCTAATAGAGGGTTATAATTTTTAACTGAATATTTTCTGTATATTGGTTTCTTTATTTTATGAATAATTCTAGGATTCTGTTTAACATATACTTTATCTGTTAATTCTAAAGGATTGTCATTTTCTGTATTTCGTTTTAATTTTTCTCTTTCTATTCTATCTTTAATAATATGCTTAATTTTCCTTTGTTGTTCTTCATAATTTTCTCTTAATTTGGATTGGTCTGTTTTTATAAAAATGTTTTCATTTGATATTCCGTAAAGTATTTCAACTGGACTGAGTTGTGTTGTACTATGTTTTGTATTATTATACGCTAATGTAGCCATTCGTATTTTTTCTGACATTGCTATGTTTTTAGTGTCTGGTCTTGAGTGTAATATTCTCAATTGTTCTATTAATGTTGAGTGAAGTCTTTCCACTGCATTACTTTTAGGGTTATTAACACAAGTTATATGTAATTTAATTTTCTTTTTACTTAAGAGATCTTTCATTAATGTGTTATTAAATTCTGTACCATTGTCCATTATTATTTCCTTAGGTATTTTGTATGTTTCAAAGTATATTCTTAATTTATCTGTTATTTGTTTTGCGCTCTTATTTTCGACCTTGATAATCTGTGCGTGCTTGGAGAACTGATCTAATATCGTCAAGTAAGGTTCTTTATTTAGTGATAACAAATCTATGTTTATCATTTCAAATGGTGTGCTTGGTGTTATTGTAAGATTGTCGGTTATTTTTATAGGTTTTCTTTCATATTTATTACATCGGCACGTTTCACAGTTGTTTATATATTCTTGAATGTCTTTATTCATGTTTGGCCAATAATATTTTTCTTTTAATTCTCTTATGGTGGCTAAAATTCCTCTATGATTTGTAAGGCCTGTGTGAAAGTCATGTATAATTTCTAATTGTTCCTCGTTATTTTCTACGTTGTTTACTAATTTTGTACACGCTATGATATTTATAGAATTTGGTTGGAAATTTTCTTGTAATATTTTTGAAACTTCTTTATCTAAATCTTTTTGAAATAAGGCTAAATATCTAATTTTTGGGGTTAGATAAGTTTTTATAAAATCTATAACATCTTGTTTAAAAGTTACTTTATTAAATTTACAAATAAGTCTTTGTTTTTTATTGTCAAAATATTTTTCTATTTTTATTTCAGTATCCCTGTCTACTTTATAAATTATTATTTGATTATCCGCTATATTAATTCTCTCATCTAAATATTTTATTCCTGCTATGGGATTCTCATTTGCGCTGTGTACCGTTTGGTTATCTTCTTCTTGATCTATATTATTTTGTTCGCTACTGTTTTCTGTTTCGTTATGGTTAACGTCGGGTAATGTGAAAACGTTTATTTCTATATTAGTATCTTCAAATATTTTATTTATCTTTTCTCTTACTTTTTCCCATTCTAATTCGCCTAAACCGCATCCTAATTTTGGGATGTTTATTATAGGTAGTTCATTTATAATCATGTAATCTCTTAATTCTTTTAAAGGTTTGTCCAAATTTTTTAATAATGGTTTATCAAAATGATTTATTTTTGTAATTAGGTGAAATATTATTTTATTATTTATTTTTTGAATAATGATATTTTTATTATTTCGTTCTTTGCAAAAGTCTTTGCACTCATATTTTAAATTTATTTGTTCCGCCAGACCTCGTGACATTTCGCAGTTTTTTGATATACAGTGTGCGATGGGATTTTGTTCTAATACGTCTCCTATTAAATTATTTAATTTAAATTTGGGTTTCTGTCTGGATAGTAGGTCTGCAACAACATTCTCTTTACCTTGTAAATAATTTATCTCAAAGTTATATTCACTCAATTCTATTTTCCATCTAATTAGTTTTTGATTCGGGTTTTTCATGTTGAATAACCAGATTAAAGGTTTATGATCTGTTTTTATGGTGAACTTCCGTCCGTAAATATATGGTCTAAAATTTCTAACTGCCCATACTATTGCTTTTAGTTCTTTTTCTATTGTACTGTAATTCTGTTCCGCTTTATTTAAAGTTTTAGAGGCATAACATATAGGTAATTCTTTATCGTCTGTTTTTTGTGCTAATATAGCGCCTATTGCAAAGTCGCTTGCGTCTGTAGTTAATATAAATTCTTTGTTAAAGTCTGGGTTTTGTAATATTGGGGATTTTATTAATGTGTTTTTACATTGTTCAAATGCGTTCTTATAATTTTCATCATCTATATCTATTTTAACATTTTTTCTTAGACATTGTGTAAAAGGTTTTGTCAAGTTTGCGTAATTAGGTATGAATCGTCTATACCATCCTAAAGTTCCTAAGAATTGTTTTATTTCTTTTTGTGTTTTTGGTAAATTTAAATTTTTTATTGTCTCTATTTTCTTTTCATCTGTTGTTAGTCCGGTTTGATTAATTTTATATCCTAAAAATTTAACTTCTTGTTGTAAAAATTCTGACTTGTCTATTTGTATTTTTAAATTTGCTTGACGTAGTTTTTCGAATACTAGTCTTATATTTTTTAAATGTTCTTCTAAGTTTTTGCCAAATATTATAATGTCGTCCATATATACTAAACAGATTTTATTAATTAATTCGCCTAATGCTTCATTAATCATTCGTTGAAATGTGGCAGGTGCGTTTTTAAGTCCAAAAGGCATTCTAATGTATTCGTAGTGTCCAGAACTTGTGGAAAAAGCTGTTTTTTCTCTATCATTTTTATTCATTTTTATCTGGTGGAATCCTGAATGTAGGTCTAGGGTTGTAAAGTATTCGGAGGGTCCGATGTGATCGAATATAGTGTCAATGTTAGGTATTGGGTATTTATCATCTTTCGTTACTGAATTTAGTTTTCTGAAATCTATTACCATTCTAGTTTTTTGTTTTCCTGAAGCGTCTAATTTTTTTGGTACGATCCAAATAGGGGATGACCAGGGTGAAAATGATTTTTGTATTATTTTATTATCTAATAATTTTTTTACATGTTCTTCGATGTCTTTTTCGTAAATTTGTGGAAGTCGGTAATTTTTTGTGTATACCGGCGTTTCATTTGTTACGTGAATTTTGTGTTCTATGGTGGTAGTGCAGGTTAGGTTTTCGTTTTCGTTTGGAAACAGATCTGTGTATGTGTTTATTAGTTTATCTAACTCTCTTTTTCCTATATTATCTAAGTGACTATTTCTAATTTGTATATTATTTGTTTCTGCTTTTAAATTTGTTGATTCTTCTAATTTATATATTTTATCGTCTAATTTTACTTTATTGTCTTTAAAGTTTAGTTGTATATTTAATATTTTAAATGCTTCTATTCCGAGTAATATATTATATGTTTTATGAAATTTATAAACATAACATTTTAAAGGTTTTTTATGAATTTTTATTATTGTATATTTATCGCAATTAGATTTTCCGTTTACTGTTTTAAAAGTTAATTTTTCGTTATATGTTTTTACTTTAAATTGTTTTACTAAATCCGGGTGTATAAAGTTTATTGAAGAGCCTGTATCGAACAGTATGACATATGGATTAATTTTTAATGCTGGTAAGTTCGTTGTTATAGAAGACATTACTACTGTATCGCTTCTATCTGTGTCTCTAAATCTAAAAAAAGAATCTTCATAGATTTTCTTTTGTTTTTCTTTCTCTAATCTTTCGTTGTTTAACTCTTCGTCTATTTGTTTATGAAATTCTTGGTCCATATCGAAATCTATTTCGTCTAAGTCTACTTCTTCTATGTTATTATTTTGTCTGATTGTTTGTGTAGACATTGGTTGTGTGATTCGTGTTTGTTGTGTCATAGGTTTTGGGTTAAATCGTTTCGTCTCATAATAATTTTTTATATTTTGTCTAGGTGCAAAATTTGGGTTAGTTCTCTGGTATTGAGGTGGTTGTTTGGGATTAAATGATGTTGATGGGAATGTTTGTGATGGGAACTTTTGTGGAGGTTGCCCATTGCCAAATTTTGGTCTTTCTACATTGTTTCTCAACATAGGTGATTGATTATACGTATTAATAAAGTTAAATTCATTTTTAATCATTAATTCTATTTGTTCCAAAGTTGTAGGGTTTTTAATAAGGAATGATCCTCTAACATGATTTGGTAGTAGAGATATAAATCTTTTTACTATAAATTTTTGGTTTTCATGAATTATTGCGTTCTTCTGATCTTGTGAATAATTAGTTAAGTGTATTTTTGATTTGTAAAGTGAAAATTTTTCAAGCATTATTTTCAAAGTTTGTTCTATTGATTTTGAAAATTTCGTATCCATGAGTTCTATCATCAGTGTTTCTGATGTACTCTTGTCTACAAAGTTTGTGGTCAGATATAGTTTTAAATCTTCCCATTCTGCAAATTCGTTATTACTTGTAATTTCTATTGCTTGTTCAGTGAGTTTTAATTTTATCATGCTGAATGCAAACATTCGCTGATTTGCAGTGAGTTCTAGTGTATTAAAAATGTCCATAATCTTTGTGGCTTGTTTTATAAAATTATTTAATGTTTTAATATTTCCATTATAACATGGGATTGTTTTGAGATACATTTCTATTTCTTGTACAGTTGTGGTAGCCATTGTTATGCGATTTAATCTACTAGGTTTTAATTTAATTTTGATATATTTAGTTGTTGGTAACGGTGTTAAGGAATCGTCTGATTCTATTGATTCAGAGCTATCGCTTTCTGACATAAGTTGTATTATGT